>OX638299.1:1279555-1488555 GCA_951812265.1 Taphrorychus bicolor
CACGATTCGAAAAGTACCTAAAAATCGACCTCCGAAGGGGTCTATCTCCGGAAATATTGCACCTACGGAACTTCCGATGGTGGGAGGTGAAAGAGGACATCAAGAAGAGGGCAACACAGTCGGATTCACTCTAATCGGTCCCGGCGTTCTCAAGTTACAGGCGGTCAAAGTTGAGTATTGAGAAAAAAGTCGTAATACCCCCCCCTTGGAGATTTTCAAAAAAAAATCTGAAATTTTTTTTGTTGTTTTTGATCCGAATGGCACGTTTGCAATTCCCTGAGAACATAACAAACTCAATTCAAGAGGTTTTTTTAAAAGATAGTCCAAAAACACGATTCTAAAAGTACCTAAAAATCGACCTCCGAAGGGGTCTATCTCCGGAAATATTGCACCTACGGAACTTCCGATGGTGGGAGGTGAAAGAGGACATCAAGAAGAGGACAACACAGTCGGATTCACTATAATCGGTCCAGGCGTTCTCAAGTTACAGGCGGTCAAAGTTGAGTATTAAGAAAAAAGTCGTAATACCCCCCCCCCACCTTTGGAGATTTTCAAAAAAATTTCTGAAATTTTTTTTGTTGTTTTTGATCCGAATGGCACGTTTGCAATCCCCTGAGAACATAACAAACTCAATTCAAGAGGTTTTTTTAAAAATGGTCCAAAAACACGATTCGAAAAGTACCTAAAAATCGACCTCCGAAGGGGTCTATCTCCGGAAATATTGCACCTACGGAACTTCCGATGGTGGGAGGTGAAAGAGGACATCAAGAAGAGGACAACACAGTTGGATTCACTCTAATCGGTCCCGGCGTTCTCAAGTTACAGGCGGTCAAAGTTGAGTATTGAGAAAAAAGTCGTAATACCCCCCCCTTGGAGATTTTCAAAAAAAAATCTGAAATTTTTTTTGTTGTTTTTGATCCGAATGGCACGTTTGCAATTCCCTGAGAACATAACAAACTCAATTCAAGAGGTTTTTTTAAAAGATAGTCCAAAAACACGATTCTAAAAGTACCTAAAAATCGACCTCCGAAGGGGTCTATCTCCGGAAATATTGCACCTACGGAACTTCCGATGGTGGGAGGTGAAAGAGGACATCAAGAAGAGGACAACACAGTCGGATTCACTATAATCGGTCCAGGCGTTCTCAAGTTACAGGCGGTCAAAGTTGAGTATTAAGAAAAAAGTCGTAATACCCCCCCCCCACCTTTGGAGATTTTCAAAAAAATTTCTGAAATTTTTTTTGTTGTTTTTGATCCGAATGGCACGTTTGCAATCCCCTGAGAACATAACAAACTCAATTCAAGAGGTTTTTTTAAAAATGGTCCAAAAACACGATTCGAAAAGTACCTAAAAATCGACCTCCGAAGGGGTCTATCTCCGGAAATATTGCACCTACGGAACTTCCGATGGTGGGAGGTGAAAGAGGACATCAAGAAGAGGGCAACACAGTCGGATTCACTCTAATCGGTCCCGGCGTTCTCAAGTTACAGGCGGTCAAAGTTGAGTATTGAGAAAAAAGTCGTAATACCCCCCCCTTGGAGATTTTCAAAAAAAAATCTGAAATTTTTTTTGTTGTTTTTGATCCGAATGGCACGTTTGCAATTCCCTGAGAACATAACAAACTCAATTCAAGAGGTTTTTTTAAAAGATAGTCCAAAAACACGATTCTAAAAGTACCTAAAAATCGACCTCCGAAGGGGTCTATCTCCGGAAATATTGCACCTACGGAACTTCCGATGGTGGGAGGTGAAAGAGGACATCAAGAAGAGGACAACACAGTCGGATTCACTATAATCGGTCCAGGCGTTCTCAAGTTACAGGCGGTCAAAGTTGAGTATTAAGAAAAAAGTCGTAATACCCCCCCCCCACCTTTGGAGATTTTCAAAAAAATTTCTGAAATTTTTTTTGTTGTTTTTGATCCGAATGGCACGTTTGCAATCCCCTGAGAACATAACAAACTCAATTCAAGAGGTTTTTTTAAAAATGGTCCAAAAACACGATTCGAAAAGTACCTAAAAATCGACCTCCGAAGGGGTCTATCTCCGGAAATATTGCACCTACGGAACTTCCGATGGTGGGAGGTGAAAGAGGACATCAAGAAGAGGACAACACAGTTGGATTCACTCTAATCGGTCCCGGCGTTCTCAAGTTACAGGCGGTCAAAGTTGAGTATTGAGAAAAAAGTCGTAATACCCCCCCCTTGGAGATTTTCAAAAAAAAATCTGAAATTTTTTTTGTTGTTTTTGATCCGAATGGCACGTTTGCAATTCCCTGAGAACATAACAAACTCAATTCAAGAGGTTTTTTTAAAAGATAGTCCAAAAACACGATTCTAAAAGTACCTAAAAATCGACCTCCGAAGGGGTCTATCTCCGGAAATATTGCACCTACGGAACTTCCGATGGTGGGAGGTGAAAGAGGACATCAAGAAGAGGACAACACAGTCGGATTCACTATAATCGGTCCAGGCGTTCTCAAGTTACAGGCGGTCAAAGTTGAGTATTAAGAAAAAAGTCGTAATACCCCCCCCCCACCTTTGGAGATTTTCAAAAAAATTTCTGAAATTTTTTTTGTTGTTTTTGATCCGAATGGCACGTTTGCAATCCCCTGAGAACATAACAAACTCAATTCAAGAGGTTTTTTTAAAAATGGTCCAAAAACACGATTCGAAAAGTACCTAAAAATCGACCTCCGAAGGGGTCTATCTCCGGAAATATTGCACCTACGGAACTTCCGATGGTGGGAGGTGAAAGAGGACATCAAGAAGAGGACAACACAGTTGGATTCACTCTAATCGGTCCCGGCGTTCTCAAGTTACAGGCGGTCAAAGTTGAGTATTGAGAAAAAAGTCGTAATACCCCCCCCTTGGAGATTTTCAAAAAAAAATCTGAAATTTTTTTTGTTGTTTTTGATCCGAATGGCACGTTTGCAATTCCCTGAGAACATAACAAACTCAATTCAAGAGGTTTTTTTAAAAGATAGTCCAAAAACACGATTCTAAAAGTACCTAAAAATCGACCTCCGAAGGGGTCTATCTCCGGAAATATTGCACCTACGGAACTTCCGATGGTGGGAGGTGAAAGAGGACATCAAGAAGAGGACAACACAGTCGGATTCACTATAATCGGTCCAGGCGTTCTCAAGTTACAGGCGGTCAAAGTTGAGTATTAAGAAAAAAGTCGTAATACCCCCCCCCCCCCACCTTTGGAGATTTTCAAAAAAAATTCTGAAATGTTTGTTGTTTTTGATCCGAATGGCACGTTTGCAAAGTGCCTAAAAATCGACCACCGAAGGGGTCTATCTCGGAAAATATTGCCCCTACGGTCCAAAAACGCGATTCTAAAAGTGTCTAAAAATCGACTACAGAAGGGGTCTATCTCGGAAAATCTTGAACTTCCGATGGTGGGAGGTGAAAGAAGACATCAAGAAGAGGAAAAAACAG
Organism: Taphrorychus bicolor; assembly: GCA_951812265.1. NCBI lineage: Eukaryota > Metazoa > Arthropoda > Insecta > Coleoptera > Curculionidae > Taphrorychus > Taphrorychus bicolor. The sequence goes on from OX638299.1 coordinate 1,282,998, forward strand.
TTGGATTCACTCCAATCGGTCGAGGCGTTCTCAAGTTACAGAAGGTCAAAGTTGAGAATTGAAGAAAAATGGTAATACCCCCCCCCCTTTTTTTTTGAAGAACTTTTTTTCTGTCTTTGATTGGAAGGGCACGTATGCATTCCCCTAAGAACGTAACAAACTCAATTCGAATGAAATTAACTTCTAAAGGGTTTTTTTCAAAAATTAACACAAAACGCGATTCCAAAAGTGCCTAAAAATCGACCACCGAGGGGGTCTATCTCGGAAAATATTGCCCCTACGGAACTTCCGATGGTGGGAGGTGGAAGAGGACATCAAGAAGAGGAAAAAACAGTTGGATTCACTCCAATCGGTCGAGGCGTTCGCAAGTTACAGAAGGTCAAAGTTGAGAATTGAGAAAAAATGATGCAGATTACTGTAAAATACAGAAATCGATTTTTAGCCGTCGGTACTATGAAAACGCTGTTTTCGACCTTTTAAAACGACTGATACCATCATTTCGCAAGCTCTAATTGTGTCCAACAACATTGTTCAACAAACGGACACGGATGGCGCCACCGGGAACCTTCTCTCGGTACTGCCATGAAGCGTGTCTTGACCATTCAATATTTCGAGAGCTCTAATTGTGTCAAAGCCTCACTGATAAGCCGTAAACGGCGAAACTAGTCTGTGGATGGACACAATTAGAGCTTGCGAAATGATGGTATCAGTCGTTTTAAAAGGTCGAAAACAGCGTTTTCATTGAGAAAAAAGTCTAAATAAACCTCCATTGAGCATTTTTGATCAGAATGACACGCTTGCAATTCCCTAAGAGCGTAACAATGTCAATTCGAATAAATTTAACCTCTAAAGAGGTTTTTCTAAAAATGGTCCAAAAACGCGATTCTATTTTTTTTTTAGAATTTTTGTTTCAAGCCAAGAGCGTATAAAAAACAATCGAAAAACCAAAAATCATTAAAAGGCACATTATAAGTGTTCACTCTTTGGAAACGTCCATTCCTGAGTCAAAATTACTTCGAGAGAATGAAAACAATGGAAAATAAATCGAAAAAAAAATTTTAACTTTTGCTAAAAAAATAACAAATCCTGACAAATAATAAGAATGGAGAAGTATAAAGAATAAATGAGCAATAAAGAAAAAAATTAGAACAACAAAAGTAAAAATGGTAGAAATCTTAAAATTATCAAAAAAATAACTCTAAAATAGGTAGGTACAGACACAGATTTAAAATATTTTTAATTTTGGGACAAATTTGTCTAAAATTTACCTTTTGGAATCAAAATTCTCTTAAAAAAAAGATTTTTGACTCCTTTGAAACGTTTTACTTTGGGCCAAAACCGTATAAAAAACTTGATAAATCCGAAACTATTAATTAAAAAAAACAAAACAATGATTTGGGCCAAAATTGACTATATGACCCCAATGAAATCAATTTACTTTACCTACAATGATAGTGTATGTTTTGGAAGAGTTCAATTTTGGGTCAAATTACCACAAAATAATGAAAATCCAATAAAAAATTCAATTAAGATTGAGTGGAAGTAAGAAGAGATTGAATGAGAGAAAATATAAAAATAACAAAAAATTGCGCAAAATGTGACAAAGAATAATAAAAAAAAGTTTAAATTAAACATGACGAAGAGCACCCAAAGAAAAAAATTGTTTTAGGAAAAAATTATGGAAAAAAATATATCCAAAAGTGCCTAAAAATCGACCCCAGAACGGGTCTATCTCGGAAAATATTGCACCTACAGAACTTCCGATGGTGGGAGGTGAAAGAGGACATCAAGAGGAGAAAAAAAAACAGCCTAACAAGCAAAACCTTTTATATATTTACTTGTATAGTTTCAAGAAGGTTTTTTTTCTTTTTTGGCAAAAATTGTCAGCTTGAAGGACCAAAAATGCAATTTCGGAAATGCTTGATACTCTAACTGTAGATCAGATACAAAACCGGAACCAACTGATAAAAATGAAATTCGGAGTGCTTCAATGACTTTCAGGCAGAATTTCCTTGACTTTTGTGGGAAAAATTTGTGGAAAAAAGTCAAAGGACCATATGTTAAAAATGACTATTCTTGTATAAGATCTGTTTCAAGACACTATTTGGATTTTTCTTGTTTTTTTTTTTAAGAGCCGGAAGGATCAAAAATTGCTTTAAAACTTTAATTAATAATTTTTATAGTTTCATCATATTTAAAGCCAAAAATATGGAAAACAACTTTTATATTACATATTATGTTTTAAGGAGCTTCTTGGATTTTTGACAAAAAATTGTCAGCTCGAAGGACCAAAAAAGCCAATTTTGACAATCGTTCATACTCTTTCTTTGGGGTTTGTGGATTAATTGCTAAGAGAAAGTAAATAATGTTTATTGATAAGTTTCAGAATGTTTTTAGACTTTTATGCGAAAAGTGGCAAGCTCGGAGAACCAAAAATTATATTTTAAAAATAAATATTATTCATTACTTTATGAGTATTGTTTATAGTTTAATTATATTTAAATCCAAAAATATAAAAAGCCACTTTTAGTACGTCTGTTTAAGGAGCTTCTTGGATTTTTTCTGTAATTTTTTTGACAAAAACTGTCAGCCCGAAGGACCAAAAAAGCATTTTTTGATACTCTTTCTTTGGGTTTTGTGGATCAATTGCTAAGGAAAAGCAAATTGATATTGATAAGTTTCAGAATGGTTTTAGAATATCAATGATTTTTGTGGGAAAAGGAGCAAGCTCGAAGAACCAAAAATTATATTTTAAAAATAACTATTATTAGTTATTTTATCAGTAATTTTGTAGTTTCCAAAAATAGAGAAATTAACTGTTTCAAGAAGCTTTTTAGATTTTTTCTGACTTTTTTTGATAAAACTTTTCACCTCGGAAGGGTCAAAAAAGCAATTTTTGAGAATCCTTGATATCCTTTACTTTTGAGTTGTGTCTATCAATTAATTTTTAATGGAAAGCAAATTAATTAATCTAAATTTCAGAATGTTCTTAGAATTGCAATAACTTTTGTCGAAAAAGCAACAAGCTCAAATAACTAAAAATTATATTTAAAAATATTTACTCTCTACTTTTACCCGTAATTTTTTCGTTCAACTATATTCAAGAAAATTTAGCAAAAGATATGTAGGAATTGATTTTTATTACATCGGTTTCCTTTTTAAAATTTTACTTTTTTCTGTAGCTTTTTTGACAAAAAAAGTCAGCTCGACACGCAATTTTTGAGAATCTTTGAAATATTTTACTTTTGTGTTGTGTGAATCAATTTCGTTTTCCTTTAAAATTTTAGAGCTTTGTGAGGTGAAAGAGGACATCAAAAAGAGGAAAAAACAGTTGGATTCACTCCAATCGGTGGAGGCGTTCTCAAGGTACAGACAGTCAAAGTTGAAAATTGAGGAAAAAGTTGTAATACCCCCATTGGGCATTTTGAAAAAAAAATCGGGAAATTTTTTTGCTGTTTTTAATAAAAATGGCATGTTTGCAATCCCTAAGAACGTAACAAACTCAATTCGAATAAAATTTACCTCTAAAGAAGTTTCTTTTAAAATTGATCCAAAACCACGATTCTAGAAGTACCTAAAAATATTATAATATTAAAGTCTTGCAAAATGCAATTTATTGCAAAAAAACACATAGCCAAGTTTAGTTTTCGTCTTAAACATGGCGTCTAATCATTTTTGGTAACATCTGTCAATTTAGCGAAGAATTGCGCGCGCGGATTCCATTTTCTACCTATTCAAAGTAAAATTTAAAGAGCAATAACAATATGCTAAAACCAGTTTATACTCTACTTATAGACTCTTGAAAGCATCAAAGCACTGCACTGCTACCTTTAATCTTGCATTGCATTTATCTAGCCGATTGTACTAAGTAAGTACAATTGTTTGCCAGTAAAGGAATGGGCAAAATAAACGAATCCCAGGCAGGACGAACCCCAAATTTCAGCTTCATTACTCACACAAGGATACCAGCATATAAGAACTCAACAACAAAAACAAATAATGTTAAATACCTACGTAAAAAACATGCATGACATAACAATCCATAGAGGGAGACCTTGAAACGAGAATTTGGGTCGTTCACTCGTTCAGGAGTTTAAGGCCACACTTAATTATTAAAGCGAATTAAGATACGCGGGTCTTCTTTTTATAGAACGGAGCCCGGTCTTGTGTACCGGCATCTAGTATACCGGTATGTATAATAACTTACAGCAATATACTTAGACATACCAGCTGTCTCCACCAAAGCAAATAACCGCCGAATGATTTAAAAAAGGATAATTTGCAGGAAGATTTTTCTCAAATAAATGTAAAATCCATCTGTTTAACATTCTATGGAAATGTCATATTTGTCATAACTAACAATAACGTAGGTATTCCAATGATCTGTCACTGTCATGTCAAAAGTGGTTTCTTGGAGGGCAACAAGGTTTTTAGAGCTTTATCCGTTTAACTTTATATTTCGAGTATAAGAATTTAATTTCACTTGAGTTTTCGAGCTTTGGGTCAAAGACAAGAAAGCCATAACTCCTATTTTGTACTCCAAGTTATATGCCTCTCTTTTTATCTATTTGATGAAAATTATTCTAAACAGATTATATGTATAAAATATAGATAAAAAAAAAATAAACAGATCTGAGAGAGACTCTACAGCTCAAGCTGACTTGTTAAGTCCTCTAAAAGCTTCACTCATTCTAATCATCATCCACACTCCAACTTTAGCAAAACATTCAAGAGAATTTAGATCTGGAAAGCGTGCAGTCTGACTTTAAACTTGAGCGCTAAACCTAAAAGACAAACCTCAGTTCTGACCTAGACCTGCTGACCTTGGCAGCGAGAGGGCGCTGACAAGCTACATCGATCGCCACGTTCGAAAAAGGGAGAAGGGGGATGAGGCACAATGAACATTAACATCCCCCCATCAAACACCCCCCTAGCAAAGGAAAACGTGGGCGTAACGCGTCGGATATCCGATTTAACTAGCAACAGCATTTGATTTTTGATATAACTAATACCCGCTTATATCATGTAGCAAATACATAAAAAATTGCACTCAGTTTACACAATACATTGCTTAGATTTTTCACTTAAGTGCACACAGCAGTTGGAGGGACGCATTATGATCAAAGGGAAAGGTCGGGGGCGGCTTTCAAGTTTAAGGTCGCGTGACCACGCCTCCCCCCGTGTGCGTCAGAGCCAAGGGGAAAACGTTGGAGAACGTCGCCGACACGACGACGGGGCAATGCATGAGTGTCTCCGCTCTATCGATTCCCTTCTATCCGTGACAACCTTAAATTAACTAGTAAAAATTTACTAAACCACTTTTAATGTCAAATTTGGACACACTCCGCACTATCTATTACCCATTCATTTATTTTTGTCATCTAGTTACCTTTGAAACCTTCATTTTTTTAATACCCATCTCCTATTAGCACATGTTGAGAAGATACGATAAAAATGTCAAAGTTAATTTTCCAACGCCTACTTGACCATTTTGGTAGAGCTTCAATAAGCAAGGAAAAAAAAATTGGGGTGTGTGGTGCCACTCATGTACCTCTTATAGATCACTTTGAGTTTCTTTTCTACATAATGGGCTTCTTTAAGTGGACCAAAGACATGATAATGTCACTTAGGACGAGGTCAGGGGAATAATGAGAATTGTGGAGACCCTCAAATTTGCATGCGCAGACAGGCGTTTTTTGTTGTAAGAGAGTACCCTTAGTTAAAGAGCCCTGACTTTTGGCTTTGATGGCAAGTTTGGGTTTCAGGTAGTTCTTCACTAATTCTGCTGTATGTGGCATGGGGCACTAGTAACTGCGACCTCAGTAAGCATGTTGTTTCTAAAATTACTCTCTTTATCTGAAAACAGAGTCAGCGTAACTTGCTGTGACCTCCTGCGAGTCAGCCTTTCAGAGAACTGAGACCTGTGAGCATAATTTGCTGGGTTCAAGTGAAGAAAAGAAGGGCCATTCTTTGCTTCTTCTCCTAGTGTCACATTGAATCTATGTGAGTGGACCTGCACAGTCCACTATTGTGGACTGTCCACTGTTATTGTGGCTCACATTGATGATAGTACACCAAGTCACTATCCTTGGCCCTCAAACTTGTATATGCAGGCATGCATTATCATGTTGCGAAATAATAGCATTCCTTAGAAACCCCTGCCTTTTGGTTTCGATGGTAGGTTTGAGGTATTCTTCAGTAGTTCCATATTCTGTATTCTTCTAAAATTACTCTACTGCAGAGTCTAAAATTCTTCTATTTTCTTATTGACCTGATTTCTATAATGATTTTATTTTACTTATTACCCATTCACTTATTTTGTCATCTAGTTACCTTTGAAACCTTCAATTTTTTTATACCCATCTCCTTTTAGCACATATTGAGAAGATAGATAAAGTAAGATATGTCAAAGTCAATTTTCCAACGCCTACTTGACGTCAATAATAAGTGAATGGCTTATATACCAATATCGATATGCCATAAATATGACTCAAGATAAAACGAAGTAGGAAAATATTACACCGTCAGGGGGGTGGGTAAGGGTCTTAAGGGGGGAAAAGAAAAAAGCAATAAAGAGGGGTCTCACCCCCCAAATGCCAAATAGTGCGTAACAAATGCGGCGTAATTTTCCCCCCCGAGTCTCGGTCATAACCTCACAAACGCAACTACGCAGATGTAACGCCAAAAATCGATAAACAATACACTTACCACGGTCGAATTTCTTGCCCTCGGGGTCGATGTCTTTCACGTTGAAAATGTCCTCAAAGAGTACGCCTGCCATTGCGGAAAATTAGGGATAAACACGGAAAAATTTTAGTCAACTTTTGAACCCGGCAACAACACCCAACATCACAGACAGCAAACCAAACCTCCCCTCCACCTTCTCAAAATTCCCCAAAATCCCCAATACCAACCAAAAGGAACGCACGTGCGTGTTCCCGTGACATTGCGCCGAAAGTTCTGACGTCATTCACTCTCATTGGTCAATTTCTAGCCCGTTACCAATATAACTGAAGAAAAATCACTAATAAAACAGCTGTCATGCGTCAAAAGTTGTGTTTGGATTGTAAATGCCATAGTTCGTATTGTTTATTTATTTTTATAATCTAATAACAATAACAATTAAACTTAATTCAAAATTCCATTGAATAGTGTGAAGACATGAATTAAAAGCCCTTCCAATTACCGCACAACCATGGCGTCGCTGCCGCCCAGACGCAATCCTACCCCCACAAAGATCTCCAAACAAAATCTGACCCCTTTGCAGATCCTCTTGCAAATGGGGTTTCCCAAGCATAGAGCGTAAGCCCCATGATACTCGTAAAAGTGCGATTTTAAGTCCAATTTCGGTAAGAGTAAGCAATAAAGTTAGAAAAGAAACCAATAAAGTTAGAAGAGTAAAAGATAAAGTTAGAAGTAAGAAGAAGCTATGAGTTTATAGTTCTCTTAAAAATAAGTAAATAATGGTAAAGTACAGCAATTAAACCCTGGACAAAACTGACGATCTTAGACACAATGGTACATCCACAATTTTCGTAAACATAAGTTATAAATATGTAGTTTTCGTATCAGTAGGCTCTTAGGTATCTAAGAAATAGAAGTTAACACTACTGTGACAGATTGCAGGACAAACTACCAAAATCCTTGTTGCGTTAAACAAAAAATTAACCATTTTAAGTGTATAAACAATAGAATGCTCTTTTTTGGTTTATTCCCTTTATACCCAGTTTTTTAAAGTCGAGTTACTCTGCCCCGAGTGTTAAATATGGGGAGAAAACAGCTGATTCTTGGGTAACTCTCGGAGCAGAGGTAACTCACGTTTATAACACCGGGCATAAATGTAAAGTATCGAAGGTATGCTTTTAGAAAATTTTAAATGTAATAAAGGTATGAACCACATTTTTACTACAAAATTTATATCGTTTTAATCAAAATGACTTTTTTATGTTTTGTTTTTGGGAACAGTTGAAAATTTCCAAAAAGTCTGTTATGATACTTTTTTTTCTATTTAATAGTAGGTATTTCAGAATTTATTTTAAAACTTCTAAACTGATTTCCTCTTATGCCATGTACTGTTGTTGCCATAAGGTCTTCGATTAGTCTATTAAAAAATGTCACTTTTATGCTTACAAAGAAACAGCTTTTAATTCAGGGTAACAAAACATGTGTTTGTTTAAACCCTTTAACACAGATTTTGTTTGTTTTAAATATGTTCTATAAAAGGGTTTTAATAACCAGAAAAGAGCTTTAAACATACACATATCTGTGAACAATTTAATAAATTCTTAGATGTCAGCTTAAAGAGTCATAAGACACCAATTACAGATGGACTGTAGAACAATGGACCATTGATAGACACATTCAGGCAACAGTTGCAACTAGCAGAGTTGAATCGAAAATCGGATTTGTAAGGTCATTATTTGGCGAACTTGCTTGATCACAGGTTTAGGAACAAATGCTGACTTCAGATGAATTGAGGAAGCAGTGAAATATGTTGAAGTGTACCAATTAAAGCGCATGCAATACCAACAATTATACAGTTTCAAGCAATATATTCTTCTTTTAACCAGTGCATGTTTTCTGAGCAGTTCACAATTATTGGTGAGCTTTCATGGTGGAGATCCATAAAATGTTTACCTATTATTCACCATAAACATTAACTTTGTTTAAAACATTAGTAGTTTTAAACTTAACAACCTGGTTCCATTTCAAAGTTTATATATTTTTGCTGCACTTCTTACCAAAATTGTAATCAAAATCGCGCTTTATTTACACCCTCTCCACACAAATGCTTCTACAATTGCAGAGAGAAAGCCTTGGCAGCCACTGGTAACCGAGGTGTGCAGTTGGCCTCTGACTGGCTGCTGGCCCACGTAAACGACCCCCTAATTGACGATAATTCCCCCAGGGAATACATCCTGTACGTCTGCCCAACTGGGCCGTTTCTCGAGCAACTGCAGCAATTCTGGGCCAAATCTCTTAGCACTTGTGGCTGGAATGGTGCTCATAACTTCACCTCGCACATAACGCTAGTTTCCTTCTTTAAAGCACCCGATGCTGATGCCCCGCATTTAGCGCAGAGCCTGAAGACCGTAATGGACCGCCAAGGGGCTGTACTCAATGAGTCCTTGAAGCTGGAAAGCTACACTAGTCCCAACTTTATGGGATTTTTTGTTACAGAGGAGCATGCTGACTATCTAAAGCGCATAGCTATGCAGTATGTTAAAGAGGTCTCAAACGCAAGTAAGTGTACCGGTTGCGGGTGCTTCGGGAGAACAATTTTAGTGATTTCCAGTTATTAGCGATACTTATGAGCAGTTTGATGCTCTGACAGCCTGTTTTCCTTGGTGTACCACCACAACAGCCCGGTGTATACCCAGGGGGAGCCGATGTAAGGGGTACATGTTTTGCTTTTTCATGTGCTCTTTGCTTCAGTTGCATTTTTGTTTATTTGCCTTTTGTGTCAGTGTTGCTTACAGTCTGCAGTTAACCAGCTGGCTATCAATATCCGTGTTTTACAGCCATCAGCTTGGAACCTCATGTAAAGTCCCTGCATCTGACCTTAGCATATCAGTTTCCTAGCAGCCAGTTCCAAAGCCTTAAGGCGTTGGTGGATGGACTGGACCCTTCAGTTCCAAGCAATTGGGAGCTGAGGCTTTATTCAAGGGATCCTCGAGTCAGTGGAAAGCAAGTTCATAAGGTGCAAAATCTTAAATATACAGGGGCGGATCACCATGAACGCCGTCTATCAAGGTATATATGGGAAAGTTGCCTTAAGGAGTTTTGAAAAATGATTTACAAGGTTCTAGTACTTCTGGCTGTAACAGAACCCAACGACTTATTAAAAATCCCAAGTTTTTAAATATTCCGCAACTTTTCTGTATACAAATAGACGGCATTCTACATAGTATAATGAATTTTATTAAGCAGAGGACAAGAAAATTAAGAATAATTTAAGCCCCTTTTTTCTAAAGAAAAATTGTTGATATTTCTTATTAAAAGTGTATTACCGATGTACCGCTACTACTGCTTATAATAAAAACCATAAAGTTGGCTACCAGTTACATAAAAGTTCACAATGTTTACCCCTAAAAACTGTTATTTGGAAAAAGAAGCAAATAGGGCTTTAACAGAAAGTCTCAAGGCATTTCCACAATAAAAAATAGAAACGTCGGTATTTCTGCATAACGGTGGAAGTTTTGTTCTTGTCCTTGTCCCACGAACCTTTTTTGAACTAGATTTCATAATCTTTTACCACACTCTTCTTTTTTGCTTACGTGAGCACTTATTATTGATTCCTGATGTCTTATTTATTTTTTTTTGTTTCCCACTTCATAAGTTGTTTTTCAGATTTAACTGGTTTTTATTTCTAACTGTGGGTGAATATTTGTTAGGTGGTACACCCATACACTCCCACGGAGTGTGACGAACTGGAGCTTCACACTGGGGACTACGTGTACATAAGCAGTGAAGCTTTGAATAACTCTTCTGATGGGTGGGTCGAAGGAACTTCCTGGCTCACTGGGCTCACTGGCCTTTTACCAGAGAGGCAAGTTTTGTTTGTACTGTCTGATGAGGGTATTATTGGTATAGTATTGTTACTATTTGAGAAAGTCTTATCTAACAATAAAAAAATGTTATTGTATTGACAAAGTCTTATCTTACACTTATTCAATTGGGAGCATTGACCTTCAACCATGACATTGAATTATTGCGCGATTAAAAAAAATAAATATCCCATTTGACGAGACATTTTCTATATATTTCAGTTACACAGAGAGAACGGCAGAATCTGACGCCTGGACTCTTCACAAGAAAGTCTCGATTAATAGTGTCACGCCCGAAGTTGCAGCCAAACATTCCAATATGAGCAGTAGTACGAGCTCCTTGTGGAGAGCCTCCTTTTCCTTATCGAAATTTTGCTTTCAGGTATTTCAGAACTCCCCACTTTGGAACACTTCCAACATTCTGTTCTAAACAATGAAGAGATACAGATACCTCCTCCTCCAGAGGTTCCGGAGGTGGAAGCTGATCCCGCAAAAGAGAGCTTTTACGAGAATTTGATTGACATTAGAAAGCAGGAAGGTAAAGAGGTGAGTTTCGTTCCTACGCGGAAGCAAAGTGTGCTATGAAGTAAAGTAAAAGTTGCAGTCTCCATTGAAGGAAAATACCACAAGGAGTGTTTATATCATGAGGCACGGAGAGAGGATAGACTTTGCCTTTGGCAGTTGGATACCGCATTGCTTTGACGAGCTGGGCAACTACGTGAGGAAGGACCTGAATATGCCCACGAGTTTGCCGGAACGTTCAGGTAAGCCAAACGTCGCTAGTAGTGAAATTTTGTCAGCAAATCAAGGTCTAACTAGGTGGGGCTGCTGCATATTTGATGGATTCTCCACTTACCAATATCGGCCTGTACGAGGCCCAGCTGGTGGGCGAGGCTTTGAGAGACCGAAATGTCACTATAGATCAAGTTTATTGTTCGCCCTCGTTTCGATGCGTCCAAACCTGCGATTCCGTATTGAAGGGTATGAACAGGTGAGCACCTAGTACCGATAAGCCGTTCACGTATTATTGACATCAAATAGTCGTTGGAAATCGGGCGACCCCTTCCTGTTTTACAGTTTTCGCCCCCCTTTTTAGCAGTGGGAATCTTTAAACTTGTGACGATATCGGCCGGAAGTGACGTCTCGATGACGTCTTACGTCAAATTATTGCAAAACAATTGTCACTGTCATTACTTTTATTATTTATTATTTCTAATCCAATCGAATATCTCACTTCACCAATAACAATCGATACAATCAATATCCGGTCCGGCTCTAAGTTGCTATGACGCTTGCATGACGTCCGTTGACGACAACATTACGTCATGGGAACCTTAAGAGTGCTCGATTTCCGGCCAAAAAACGGGACCGTTTTTAGGGAAATATCTGCATTTGTTGTCTCTGTCCATATCTTATAGGTCATTGAGCGGGCACCTTTAAACTCGTGGCGATATCCGCCGGAAGTGACGTCATTACGTCTGACGTCAAATTATTGCAAAACAGTTGTCACTGTCATTATTTTTATTATTTTTATATCCAATCCAATTTCGAATTTATATCTATCTCAAAGCTAAAGCGCTATGGGGCTCCTAGCCCTTAGCTTTCTCATAGTTTAGGAAATATCCGAACTCTGGTGTAGCTCAAACTGCCGCAAAATTATGAACAAAGAACCTGATGATACCTAAAAGTAGCTGAAATGTCGAAACGTTTGAAATACTTTATTTCATATTCGCAAACTTAATTTTGAGATCAAAATCGTGAATTTCAGCCTTCAACAGCTTATATCGCGTTTTAAAGAAGATTTCTACGAAAAGCTATACGAGGAGCCAAGAAAGTAAAATAATTTTAGTGTTTTTTAACAATTTGTGGATATAATGGCGAAAAAAATTTGTCGCAGTAAATACTCATATCTGACAACACCAGACTCCTTGCATAATCAAAATTGCTTTCATTGCTAAGTTTTAATAACGCTTTTATCCCCTATATCTAACATTTTATTCTGTCTTGTCTACGTACTAAATAATTCACCCTTTCTATTGTTACTACCCCTATTATCTACCCCAAAAACCTAAATTTTGAGAGTAAAATCGTGCTTTGTGGCCTTTAACAGCTGATACCTCGTTTCAATGAAGATTTATGAGAAAATCTATAAAAAGAGCTAAGGAAGTTGAAGAGTGGACCTACATGTAGAGCCTATTTTCGAAGCTCTGCCTAGAACAGTAACTGAGCACGGGTGGCTCAAAAATAAGGTACAAATTTGGCACTGTTTTTTAATTTTCTCGAAAACCGTGAAAGCTAGCTTCTTTCTGATACATGCATCTGATAGCCCTTAATGACCTCTTCATACATCATATTAACCTGCATATCGAAAAACCTTACCGTTTTCAAGATAAACAGAAAAATGTAAAAATTTCAACATTTTCAAAGGGGGTAGGTCGTGAAAATTTTCAGCCAAAATCGATTGTCATAGATTTTATCAAAATTAGTCTCATATGAAAGAGGGGACAAAAATATGTAAAAAATTTGCAATTTTGGAATTTTCAGTATTTTCCTTCCCCTTCAAAATGGCGCCGAAAACGTAATTTTTCCACTTTTTATTGACATTGTAATACTTATATTTATATAATTCAAAAACTAAACATGATATAACGATGCTATTGACACCAATGAATAGAGCATTCTCGACCACAAAATACCTGCTTAATTTGTCGTTTAAGGTTTTTAATTTAGTTAACGTAATGTTCGATCAAATAAAAACATTAGGTAGGTGGTGGACATTAGAGACCTCTAGCCCTTCCCATACAGTAGCTATATACCAAATTTCACCTCTCAAACCGTTCCAGAGATATCGGCTTAAAACCAAAACTTTTCAGGCGGCCATCTTGGGTTTTTAAAAAGTCATTTTTAGCGAATTTTACATAAGGGGAACCCACCATTCGATTTTCAACTTGATATCACTATCGGTTCAAAAAAACATGTATAACCTAGCTACCGTTAACTACATAGCTATGTCAGCTATATTAGCATTCATGGTACCCCCATGGGCACCCAGCGTCCAAAGTTGAACCACGTATCATTAACAGTTCTCTAAATATTAACGTTTCTCAGCTACTGTAGCTATGATAGCTGAGTCAGCTATATCACAATTTATGATACCCCATAGGTACCTATCATCCAAATTTGCACCATGTACTATCAATAGTACCCCAAATATGACGTAATCTACATTCCACCCATATAATACGCATTAACCAACGTTTTTCTTATGAGAAATACACGTGTAAAAGCCTGAAAACTTATATGCAAAATTTCGTTAATGGTACCCATAGGTTTGGTACCATAAATAAGGTTTCGACCCATGACAACTTGCAGTCCATTCCCTAATGAACCATGGCACCAAATTTCAGCTCTCTAACTTTATCCGTTCCCAAGATATCCCAATTTTTTAAACATCCTGTCTACGGCGGCTATTTTTTTTCGCCTCCATCTTTTATTTATGACGAAATCAATATTGTCCCATTTAAAAAGCATTGCACAATGTATTTCTTATGGGAAGATAAGAATTGGTAAAATGTATTGTATCGGATTGTTAAAGCAACTGTATGCAAACAAACTATAAACAACGTGGTCGGGCGTCGACGTCATCGGGCTCGACGTCATCAGCCATCATGATTCATGAAACCCGACACGAAATTTTCAAATCGACCAGTCTTTGTGAAAACGACCTCGAGGACTGGGCATTTTGCCAATAATCTTCCTAGAATATTAAGAATTGTTCGTAATAATCAATCTCTATATGCAAATTTCAACTTGGGATTAACCAAGGAAACAAAACACGTCACCCAAAAACAACTTAGCTTTTATTCTACCTTTGCTCGATACAAAAAACCCGACTGCCTGCCTTCGACCGACTTTGTTTACATTCCCTCGATACGGCACGGTTGCCGATTTCTATAAACTATCTAACTAATCTTATTTAATATAAACATCACAAAATGTGACGTTGCCAAGCGAGCCCGCTTTCAATCCTTCTTGCTGGCTCGGCAATTGTTAACAAGAAATGTTCAAATTTTCCCCGGCCAAGCAGTTTTCCACGCTTTTCGGCCGATTTTCCTTAGTCTGAGGCTTTAAAGTTAATGTTTACATTTCGGAAAATCTCAGCTGTCAGTTGCAGAACCCGCCGCCGCCGAATGCTTCCGATTCACCCCATGGACGTGATTCGGAACCATTCGGGATTTTGGGCCAAAATTTTAAAAAATCTGCATCTTTGGCTTCGAAATTCAATTAAGACCATTTCGCGACGTCCCAGCTAAAAGTGGTTCCTAAGTCCCAAAAAGAAAACATTCCAACGTATCCCCTAGGATAGAAAACCATTCGATTAGATGCACAGTCTCCGGACAAATATACCTCAAAGTGGCAATTTGAAATTTAAAGTTTAAAAATTCGTCAAAATTTCAAATTCAAAGCTAGGCTGTTGATTTTTGGCATGATCAAGGGCCCATGTACGACCTCCCTAAATTATTTCAGGTTAGTTCAAGTTAGTCACTTTCCTTAATTGTCTTTGGACATTTTTTTGACCACACGGCTTGTATTAAAGTGACACCTTTGGCGGAATAGGATTAAAAGTAGCCAACGATATGCCCTTTTCCCTGGTACCATCCTTATTGGGTACCATTTTTAGGGAAGTATCGGCATTTGTTGGCCCTGTCCATATCTTCTAGGTCGTTGAGTGGATCCCTTTAAGCTGGTGGTGATATCCGCCGGAAGTGACGTCATGACGTCTGACGTCAAATTATTGCAAAACAGTTGTCACTGTCATTATTTTTATTTCCAATCCAATCCAGTATCGAATTTATATTAATCTCCAAGCTAGAGCGCTATAGGGCTCGTAGCCCTTAGCTGACCTAGCTCCAAGGTTTTTTAAAACTTAACTTTCATCCTAAAAAAAAACGAAAAACAATCGACACCGTCAATATCCGATCCGGCTTTAAGTTGCTATGACGCTTGTGTGACGTGCGCTGAGGACAACTTTCTGTCATGATAATTTAAGAGTGCCGAACTTCTGGTCAAAAAACCGGATAATTTTTGGGAAAATCCGGCATTTGTTGGCTCTGTCCATATCTTCTAGGTCATTGGTCTTTACTCTGGGTTAAATGTCAATCAACAACACCGGACATCAACTACAGCCGAGTTCGGTAATTCCATCCGAGCGCCCCGGACAGAGACCCTCTCCCAAAATCTTAACCAGCTAGAATGAGATAGACTGATATCCCGAGCGCTCGGGATGTAATTACCGAACTCAACTTATGGATGATGCAGTGTCAATCGCGATTTCGAAATATTTGACGTAAGATGTCATATGGTCAAGTGACGTCACTAAAAAGGGGGTGAACAAAACTACAAAACACGAGTCTCTCTCGCTAACTCGTTGTGTTGTGACAAATCTGTGCACTTTTGGAAATTTTTCAAATTTTCTTAAAGTTTGGAATTTCCTAAGAACATACTTAGAATATACAGGGTGGACCAGGTTTTTGGTGCCAAACTTTAAGGAGGTATTCTACGTCCAAAAATAACCCTAGTTTGCTATATAAACCATAGTCTAAAAATACTCCGTTACGGAAATACAGGGTGTTAAAGTTTTTTTTGAAAAACCAAAAAATTGATTTTTTTCTGAAACTGCCAGAGATATTTTTATGAAATTTTACAGGTGTCAATAGCGATGAAAGACTTAAGTTTTGCAATACAAAAGGCCTTTTCAGCTTTACCAGTGGCGTGCACTGCGGCTCGTGACTGGCTATTTTTCAACAAAAAAGTGGTACGCTACTGGTTTTTCTGAAGATAAAAAGTATATTTGAGGTACTTGTTCAATTTGAAAGAAAAAAGGCCCCTTGGCTTTTTTTCGTAGAGCACACCGTTTAATAATAATAAAATATTTTTAAATGTTTGTGTTTAAATGGATTACCTAGCTATTTCTTAATTGCATACCACCTTGATGATGTTAGCGGCAGTTTCCATGACAATATTTGACAAATTTAACATAACTAATTTCTGTAAGGTTCATTAGTGTCAAAATGCCGTTTAGATTTTCAAATAGAGAAATAGCGGATATCCATTTTGTGTACGGATTTGCTAACGGAAACTCAAGGGCGGCCGCCAGAGAATACAGAAGGAGATATCCGCAAAGAACGCATCCTAGTCGTAAAATGTTCGCAAAAGTCCATCAGCAATTAATGGAGAAAGGTTTAAGGAATTCGCATGAGGATCGAGATGCAAACCAAAACCAACAACAAAGAAGAATTTCTCAACAGATATTAAATGAATTTGACAGAAATCCAACAACGAGTTCCCGTATTGCTTCTCGTATTCTTCGCACCTCAAAATCCAATATACTTCGTACTCTTAGACGAGATCATCGGCGTCCATTTCACCTACAACCTGTTCAAGGGCTACATCCAGGAGACCAAGAAAAAAGAATTACTTATTGTAGGTGGATCCTTTACGCAGTTCAAGAAAATAGGGATTTTTTGAACAACATACAGTGGTCTGACGAGTGCTGCTTTACCCGCCGCGGCGTAGTTAATTTGCATAATCAACATGTATGGGACCATGAAAATCCTCACGCCATTAGACCTCGAAATTTTCAAGTTGAATTTAGCTTAAATGTGTGGATAGGGGTTTACAACAACCATTTATTTGGACCCTACTTTTTACCTCGACGTTTGAACTCAGAAAACTTCTTAGAGTTTTTAGAAACGGAAACTCCGAATATGTGGGAAGAAATACCGATACTTTTAAGACAGAATGCATGGTTTCAGCTTGACGGTTGTCCCGCTCATTTTGGCAGAAATGTCAGAAATTGGCTGGACAATCATTTTCCGGATAGGTGGATTGGTAGAGGGGGTCCAGTTACATGGCCACCACGGTCTCCGGATCTTACCGTGTTAGACTTTTTTGTGTGGGGTTTTTTAAAAGAGAAAGTTTATGCGACTCCTGTCAATACGGAAGAAGAACTTATGAACCGCATAAGATATGGTTGCAATCAAATATTACCACATCTAGTACATTTAAATCGGTCTATTATACGTCGATGCCAGTTGTGCATTGAAAATAATGGTTCCCATTTTGAACAATTTTTATAACTGTTTTTGTTATGTTTTCAATGATTGTTTTAGTTACTTTTAGTTTTTAATTCTGAAAATAAATATTGTTACAACACAGTTAAAAAAAATAAGCTTGGCTGTTTTAGGTTGCCATGAATAGCTACGCCAACAAGGCGTGGCAAATATTGATTATCTGGCGGTACGCAAGTAACAAAATTAATAATCTATTAAAAGTGTGGTATGCAATTAAAAAATAGCTAGGTAACCCATTTAAACACAAACATTTAAAAATATTTTATTATTATTAAACGGTGTGCCCTACGAAAAAAAGTCAAGGGGCCTTTTTTCTTTCAAATTGAACAAGGACCTCAAATATACTTTTTATCTTCAGAAAAACCAGTAGCGTATCACTTTTTTGTTGAAAAATAGCCAGTCACGAGCCTCAGTGCACGCCACTGGTAACGCTGAAAAGGCCTTTTCTATTGCAAAACTTGAGTCTTTCATCGCTATTGACACCTGTAAAATTTCATAAAAATATCTCTGGCAGTTTCAGAAAAAAATCAATTTTTTGGTTTTTCAAAAAAAACTTTAACACCCTGTATTTCCGTAACGGAGTATTTTTAGACCATGGTTTATATAGCAAACTAGGGTTATTTTTGGACGTAGAATACCTCCTTAAAGTTTGGCACCAAAAACCTGGTCCACCCTGTATATTGCATGTGAATGTATCTAGGTACTTTTACTTCCTTAAAAAACGTCACCTAGAAGGCTATGAATTTTTGACAGAAAAGAATGACATAATTAAAGTAAATAGACTTTTGTTCTTTCATATTTCACTATGAAATTTCACAGCCAATTAGATGACGTTTTCAAATGAACACTCAAGATATCTGTCAATTTTTAGCTTGCTAGATGATTATCTATTTGAAATCGACTATATATATGAAGTATTCATTAGAAAACGTCATCTAGCAGGCTATGAATTTTTGACAGAAAAGAATGACAATCAAAATAAATGGTCTTTTGTTCTTTCATTCTTTTTTTTTGGCATTTCACAACCGAGAGAGCCTTGACGTTTTCAAATGAACACCCCCTACATTACACCGTTTAAAACACATAAATCCGGGTATGCAGTTAAGACATTACTCGCTCATGTAAGACATCAAACATTGATGATTCCGGATTTATGTTATTTGACATGTGTACCCCTCGAGGCAATATGGCCGACCAGCCTATCAAAATGTCGAACAAAACTTTGAGATCATGTTTAATTTGAGATATATTTAACAAGTTATTCCTTAAATACTTAACATTAATAAACTGGCAGCGATGATGCTATTCTTACCATTTTTTTATACTTCATTTACCTGTGATTATACATTATATAAGGGTGAAAATATTACAAACTAAAGATTTAATCCGGGCTTTGAAGCCGTGATTCAATGGAACTTCTCGTCAATGGGGATGAGGCAAACTGACTTGATTGCCTTGACTTTGACAAGACTGATTCGATTGTTGGGAGCTCCGTGGTAGCACTTGAAGCATGTCGTAGAACTCGCTTCCAGTCTGCATTTAGAAAAGCAAATTCCTCTTTCCTGTTGACATTGTTGTCGTGTTTAAACATCTCAATGGCTTCTCTCGTTAGTCTCGGATAGAAACGCTGCGATTGAAAATGTTGCGCTGAAAATATTGTTAATTGAATGCGAAAAACAACAGAAAAATATCATTTTGTTGAAGATGTCGCACCAAACTCGAAACAATAAAAAAAATAATAGTTTTAACCGATCGTAACGACGAATGAAGGTGAATTGGATGGAATAAGAACAAATCCGTTAAGATTTTTCAAATTAAATGAGGTTATGTCGCGTCACAAGGGTAGATCTGACAATTGACATTTTAAATGACAGCGACATACTTCGATATCACATGACACTTCATCCTGTTCCTTATTGGCCAAAACGCCAACGACGAATTAAAAAAAAAAATGTAGTTATTTACTAACTGCACCCAAATTAATGGAAACGACGACGAGCCAACGACAGTTTATGAATTGAAACGTAAGATTCCGTATATTTATTTTCGCGGCTGCGCACTACCAATGACGGGAACTGCCGAGTTTATAAATCCAGCTTAAGAGCTCTACATTAGATGACATCACATTTTTCTGGTCCACCCTGTATATGTAAACATATGTGCCTAAAATAGGATTTTCTGTTAGAACGATTTTTTTACCCTACTAGTTCTCGAGATATTTTTTGCTGTATCAAGTTAAAAAGACCACCATGTATAGGCTTTGTATCAATAGAAAGTCAAACCAATTGCGGATCAGAAATCTGCTCAGAACGTATTGCGTGTATTATGTCGGACTATAACGGGCCTTTCATCTGTCAGTAGCAATGATCTAGGCGATATGGACAGAGCTAACAAATGCCGATATTTCCTTAATAACGGTCTTGTTTTTTGGACAGAAGTCTTCCATTTTTAATGACGTAACGTAATTTCATCGTCAGAGCACATCAACTAAAACTTCAAATGACTTGAAGTAAGACGTCAGCGCAAGCGCAATATCGCCGCCATTTTTAAGGTACCCACTGCCTTTTTTAGCAGTAGTCATATTTTCTTTTTTTTTTAACAGAAATGAAGACACACCAATCAAAATCGAACCAGGCCTTTTCGAATGGATGGCCTGGTATCCCGTAGAGCACATTCCAAACTGGATGACCGCCACGGAGCTGATCCAAGCCGGCTACAACATAGACGAGTCCTACACTCCTCTGGTGGCTGAAAAAGAACTGAAGGAGAGTAGAGAAAATTGCGAACAGTTCTATCTGAGAAGTGCCTTTGTTACCCGAAGTACTGCCTTTTCAGGTTCGCTGCAGCACGTATTCACTCACTGCATGTTGTTTTGCTAGGTTCCTTGTCGACTCAATCCAAAGGCAACGTCTTGCTGGTGGGACACACGGCGACTTTGGAGACGTGCTCTCGGGAGCTGATTGGGAAATCTGCTCGGTCCGGCAGCGAGTTGGTCAAACTGATTCAGAAAATTCCTTATTGTTCGCTAATAGAAGTGAGGGGGGGCGGGGATAGTTGGCAGATCGTCGAACCGCCCTGTTTACCCTTGACGCACTCCACTAACCAGAGGTTCGACTGGAAAGTTTTGCTGTAGTTGTTGTTGGCGTGATCGCTGTATTATGACGAGTATTGAAAGAGGTGTGGTGGTAATGGGCGTTTGTGATTATTTTTTTAAGTTGTGTTTATTAAGAAATTATTATCTAATAAAATGTTACCTTAATGATTAAATTTTGTATTAAATGTTTTTAAGGTTAAATAAAAATTGATAAAGTACTGTCACTATACAAGACAACTGTCATTATTGGATGTAAGCCATCATGACGTCACTTCTGGCGGAAGTCGTCATCAGTTCAAAGGTTCCCACTGCTAAAAAAGAGGGAAAAAAATGGAAAACAGGAGGGGGTCTCCAGATTAGCTGGATGGTAGCCATAGTTATTTCTGGAAAAAATGGGTGATGACTTTTTACGTTAATATGGGGTGTTCCTTATAAAACTTTATCTAGCAGGCTATCAAATTTTGACAGAAAAGGGATGACATAATCAAAATAAGCCGAGTTCGGCAATTCCCTCCGAGCGCTCCGCACACAGACCATCTCCCAAAATGTTAACAAGCTGGAGTGAGATAGAGTATTATCCCGAGCGCTCGGGATGTAATTACCGAACTCAACTATAAATGGACTTTTGTTTCTCCATCCTTTTCTTTTGACATTTCACAGCCAACTTGATGAAATTTTATATGGACACCCCTTATGTTGCATAGAATGGTGATGTATATTTGTTAATTGCTTATACAGGATAAATCTTACACAGCAGGGCTTAAACCCAACATCTAATTAATGAAAGGGTGGTTTTCGAAAACTATTAAAAAAAGTCTTCATGCAGAAGGTCGTAATAAAAATATTATATATTTCCTATTCTCCATACATTGACATAAACTGGTGTAAAAATCTGAAACAATGTATAGATAAAAAGATGTAAAAATTTAGAATTTTCTTGAGATTTTGGCACTTAGAACAACCTCCAAGCCAAACTCCTAAATGAAAAAAGAAAAACATCAACAATATCCCTTCTCTTTGAGCTTAGCAATAAGGGTGTCCACATCAGGTACGATTTGTCCAGCCTGCCTTGTTGGAGGGTCTTCCACACTCACCACCTTAATCCGTGGGGCCACATCTACTCCCAAATCTTTAGGAGTCAATTTCTGTATTGGTTTCTTTTTGGCTTTCTAATAATAATAATAACTATAAATATACTAAAAATCTTGATTAAATGTTTCCATTTTTGAGACACAAAAAGTCAAATTTTTTAATTGATACACCCTGTATATTACCTCATATTTAAAATAACCTGTATTTCATCTAAGTTTTTTCCATAAATATTATCTTTTTGTTTTTTGGTTTGAGTCTAAGTTAAACTTTTTTTGTCTTAAATGGGGAAAAGATAAAAACTGTGTTCATACTCAAGTCTGACATATAAATTTAAAATCTCACCATGATGTTGGGTAAGGTGGCATATCTTGGCTCGTTAAGCCTCAAATCTGCACTAATTACCGCAGGCAATTTGGACTTGATCACCTCCAAACCCCCATCAACTTCTCTGGTTACTGTGATGTCTTTGTCCCCTTTTTCAATCTGTAATTTACTTTCCTATTAAAGATCTGCCCTTTTCTCTAGTCGCATGTAACAACCTTGGATGCGAAGGTAGCTTGAGGCCAATCCAAGACTCCAGCAGTCATCTGGGCAGTCTGATTACAGTCGTCATCTATTGCCTGCTTGCCCACTATCACCATATCCACCTTTTCATTTTGAGCAATTTTCGCCAGGATTTTGGACACATGTATAGGCTGTAGAGTTTCATACTCGGGCCCAGACACTTCAACGTGAATGCCCTTGTCGACACCCATAGCCAAGGCAGTTCTAAAGCACAGTCTCAAATTTTCATTCTTTAAAGGTGGGGTTGGTGGGGGTTATTCTTACCGCAAAACTTCTTGTGACTGTGCAGGCCCACAGGACACAGCTATAATTTCTGAGGCAATTTTCTTCTCCTTCATTCGCACAGCTTCCTCCACAGCAATTTCGTCAAAGGGATTCATGGAATGTTTCACTCCATCAGTGACCACTCCAGTTTTGTCAGGTTTTACTCGGATCTGGTACAAGGGTAGATGTCAGGGGGGAGGGGGCAGAGAAAGACCGGTGGACTTACCTTGACTGCATAGTCGATTACCCTTTTTACTCCTACTAGAACACGGGCCATTTTTGAGGATTTTGGGACGTTAGGATACTGGATGACTGGACTTTGGACTTGTTTGTGTGGAACTTGAACTTAAAGGCTAATTTGGTTTGAAACTCTTTCTGAATAAATAGATAAAAATTAAAATGGGTGTATGTTGAGTTGTGTATGTTGAGTTGTGTACCTGTATATACGGAGAACCTCCCAATAGATTTGAATAGATCGAAAATGAAGCTCCCCAGTTGGCTATAAAAACCTTGTAGATATAGTCCATTTCAAATAGATATTCATCTAGTAAGCTCAAAAATTGACATATAAATGACATGTTTACATGGATGGAATAAGACGAATCTGTCAATTCCTCAGCCTGCTAGAAGAACATCTATTTGAAATGGCCCATAGTAAAATAGCAAAATCTGTTGGCACATAGTGTAGACACTAATAATTTATTGTTTCTGCTCCATTTTCTAACAAGATTAGATTACAGAGTTCTTTTTTAAGGTAAGAATGAAAAGAGCAGAGTTGCCAACCTTTCCAATTTAGTGTCGCCAGATCAAGACAAAAAAGTAGCAAGAAAATCGCCAACTCTAAGAAAGAGAAAATCGCCATTATTTCGCCGCCAAGTTTGACAACGCCAAAAATTTTGACAAACTTGATTGGTCAAAAAATTCTTTTGATGAATTCCATTGGCCAGCGATTCTCACTTTCAGTCCTTCCTTAAAAATAAGCGTCAGGTGAGGTGAAGATGACAAGACAGGACAAAGGCGGATGCCGCGGAAGGACGGCTGGAGCTGGACATGAACATGTACAAGAAAGAATAACGAAACAAATCAAACAGCCAAGACAAAGAAAGAGGAACATGTAACAGAATTAACTGACAAAAAGAGGTCGTTTAGTTAGAGTTAGAGTAGGCGGAGTTTGAATATTCAGAGTAAAAAGGGTAAAATGTATAAAAAGAGCAAAAGAAAAACAGCTTAAAAAGCTTAAATTACGCCAAATTTTTAGCTAATCGTCATTTTCAATTCGAAGTCGTAAAAAGTGACAAAAAGTCGCCACTTTGGCTAAAAGTAGCCATGGTTGGCAACTCTGGAAAAGAGCGAGCAGTGGCTACATGCGAGTGGTTCAAGCAGTTACAAAAAATGTATTCGAAATACGAGGTCCGCTTCAGTTGTGTAGTTTTCTGTGCAGTTTTTTGATAATGTGCAGTAAAATGGGCTTATTTACTATTGGGGTGTAGCCGTGCAGTTCGTTAATGGAATGTGTAGCATTTTGCACAATTGTGTAGCTTGTAACAACCCTGGTTGCAGTTCAAATCAACATCAAAACAGAAATAAATGCAAGAAGAAAATATTGTAGATTGTAGTTTAAAGTTGAGTTTGGTAATTAATTACATCCCGAGCGCTCGGGATATCAGTCTATCTCACTCTAGCTTGTTAAGATTTTGGGAGATGGTCAGTGTCCGGAGCGCTCTGATTAACTCGGTTTATATATGGAGCTCAGAATAAGCAGACTAATGGAATCCGCGCGCGCAATTCTCCGCTACATTGACAGCTGTTAACAAAAATCCAAAAATGATGAGACGCCATGTCTAAGGCGAAAACCAAACGTTTCGTTAGCTAGATGTTTTTTTGCAATAAATTGCATTTTGCAAGACTTTAATATTATAAATAATTGTGTTGTTTATAATGGTGGAATGTGCAGCTTAGGGTTGTAAAAGCAGCGGCTATAGAAAGAAGCCTGGAGTTAAGTTTCATGGCATTTTTCAGCAACTATTAAATTATCTCAAATAACTCTAAAACCAGTTATTTTACATCCAAATCTTCGAAATATGATTTAGTATATAACGCAGTGAAGTCAATAATGCTATTTTGGGAAATATTTTTCTAATCCTGAAACTTGTAGGCATTTTTTTTATTTAAATTTTTGAGCAGTTTTTCCAGTGGCCTAGGAGATATAATCCCAGGGTTATCAACGACTATTAATTCACAATTATTTGTATTTATTTAACAGTAAGTTGATGTTTGCTAATAATATTACTAATGTTACAAATAGTAATTTAGTTCCATTATTATTTTAAATAAAATATTTTCTTACGTGCTACAATACCAATGCTACGTCACTGACATTTTCACACTTGACAGATTGGAGCAAACTGGTAACAGACGCCGGCGTCGTATCCTACTCCCTCTGGTTTACCTTTTCTAAGGCTGGAACATTACCGTAACGTTAATTTACGTCAAAATTGTCAAAAAAGTGTCAGAAAAAAGTAAAAAGAGGCCATGTTATAAGTAAATTAACGCTATGGGTTTCGTGGGGTACGTGACTACATTGGTTGAAAACAAAAAATATATTATATTTGTGTGCTTCTGCATCAACATAACTAAATTTAACGTTTGGATCCCCCAAAGAGGCCTTAGTAGGATTTAAAATTAATGCAAAAAGACCAATTTTGTGGCGATCATTATATAATTAATTATTAAAGTGAGGTTATATTTGCTAAAATTCTGGCAAAATGACGTCATGTGCACGAAACCCATTGCTGCAAATAAAACAAAACCAATACATAAATTTAGATGGTCAAAGTTAGTTCGTTATTTTAAATTTAGTTAGGTTATGTATTGGCATCATATCATAACCACATCATAAACCTAAACCTAGACGTGAGAACTTTCAAAACAAGTTCAGTGTGGACGCGCATTACGGTAATATTTTAACGTAACGGATGAGGCTCTTTACGTATGAAGCTCGAGAACATTCTAGTGTCAATATGGTATGATGTTATTACTTTCTAACAGAATGTGTTAAAAAGTGACAGCACCAGCATCATACCGTGTTGATACGGGTGTAGATTCTGCCCCATTTTAGCAGTGGCCACCTTAAAAATGGCGACGATATTCGCCCGAAGTGACGTCGCTTGACACTTCAACGTTGTGATTTGCCAATTGATGTGCTGTGACGTTGAAATTACGTCATAGGTATCTTAAAAATTGGCGGACTTGCGGCCAAAAAACCAGGACCATTTTTAGGGAACAATTTCTCCATATCAGGTCATTGGCTTTCACGACGACTTTAGGTCCTGGGTCACACAAACATGGCGGACTTGCGGCGAAAAAAATTTAGGAAACTTTAGCAAATATTTCCCAACTCGAGCTCCATGTTCTACAGCTACAAAGAGGAGCCAAAACTCTAAAATACGAACTTCTCTGGGGCAGAGATAACACTCGTTTATGAAACTCTGGTGTAACTCATTGGTATTGTTGTGCAAACTGAATTCTTTATTTACATATGAGTTCATGTGTGGTAGCATGGAAACTCTGTAAGCCATTTTTCGAAGCTTTTAAGCTAAAACTTATGGAACTTTTCTGGTTTTCGGTTCTCTGTTTACCAGCGCTATGCGAGGCCCTAAATGCACATATGGTTGCAATATTTTTAATTTTCATTGAAGAGCATTTCTTTTGTTAGTTTTTGGACCGTCATTTTCACAATTTCTTGGAAATTCCGGCCATAAAATTTGAAATCCTAAAATTGGCCTTCTTCTTTAACCGGCAAAGATGCCCTTTTAAAGGTTTATGGTACTTGAAAGTCCTTCAGACCTGTACGTGACCCGAACAATACTTTTGTAATTAAAGCGATTTCGCGAAAATCGTTAAAATCTTATTCTCTCATTAGATGGAGTTTTTAATTTCTCATCCTTTAAATGTAAATTCGAGCAATTGAGGTGTTAATTGATTGGGCCAGGAAATAAAGGGTCAATTTAAATAAAAAGCTTTAATTGTCAATTAAACTATGCCATGTGAGGTGTCATTTTAAAAAGCATCATTTATTCTGTCCAATGATCACATTTTCAATTTCCTCTTTCCAGCAGATTTTCCAGAAAAGCTCTATTTCTAAATTTGTGTCCGCGCTGTGCGAAGCGTCATACAGTCGCCACCAGTCAGGGTGGTATCGATTTTTCTTCAATACGTTTTCGGGGATGAGATGTACCGAGAGGGTGGTTTCGAGAATCTTCGTAATAAACGGGAAGACGGATAAGTTCGAATTTTACCGCGAGAAAAAAGTCAGTCGTGTCTAATTCGTATTTTTTTTCCCTTTTGAATTCCGTTTTAAGTTCGCCCCGCTAATCATTTGTATTTTAATTAGTGCCAAAACAATTAAACCGCTTATTGCCCGCTTACGAAAAGTTTCGTGGAGTGTTCTTTCCTGAGTAGACCATTTTCTTGCAGAAAGCATATACTTTGCAGACGTAGGAGACTACCGGTAATTAAGTAGTTGCAGAGTAGTTGTAGAAGTTGAACCATTTAGTATATTATAGTTTATTTTGCTTACCATAATATCGAGGATCCCAGCTACCTGGCAGTATTCACTTCTTGGTTGTTTTTTCAATTTTAGTAAGAAATCGTGTCCCCGTTAAACTCGTTTCCGGGGACCACTGAGCTTATCGCGAAAAGTTCACGTCCGCCACTATTTTATTTCAGATCCCTGAGAAGACTAAGAATTGTCTTTTTTAATTAAACTTTTAATTAATTACTATTCAATTAACATTAATTTGTCTTAAACATTAAAACCTTGCTGGCATCCCCAACATATTAAATTTTACTTTATTGAAGTTAACATTTATTAATTATATCCGTTTGGAATACTATGGAAGCGTTTTTCGCTCAAAAGATGAAACGCCACGGATTAATTATCGGCCTTTTACCTCTATAGTTAGCGACCTAAGGGACAACAAAAAAGATAGATCCTTTCGGAGAAGTGGGTCCCCTTGTAGCGTGGTAAAAGAGATTTGGCAAACGAAGATACGTTGGACTTAGAACATCCACGTAGTCGAATCTCCGCAGAAACGGCGGCGACGGCAACACCGTAGCCGCCCTACGCATCGGCCGATTATTAGGGAGGGGGGGGGGGGGGGGGGACGGCGCGACAAGTTGACAAAACAGTGACAACTGAGAGTAATTATGTAAATCAATAAATATAGAAATAAAATAGTTTCTGTGTCTCTAAAATTAGTTTCGTTTTTAAAAGTAAACCCATCATAATTTGTACCTATGTCTCCGGTGTCAAGATATTATATGTCATATGTGAAGGTATAATATAGTACTGGAGATTAGTGGAAAAGTGGAAATGGCAAACAAGCCGACATGTTTTTTTTGGACCAAAATCCGCCATATTTTTGTGTGTTACCTCAGATGACGTAATGCCATGATCAGATCACATTGTTAAAGAAATTTTCTACATCTTATGCTAATACGTAGGTTACGATATTACAAGAATGTTTGTTCCACGGTTCCACGGTTCCAACAGGGATTCAAGTGGCACTGGCACTGAAGCAGTCCCAAACCGTCAGCAAACAGTCCAAAATATGTTCAAAGACTCTCATATCGAAATTATTTTGTTCCAAGAATGGGACATTTCATATTTCCAACAAAGCAAAAGACTTGCTTGTTGCCAAGCAAGTCTTGTAATGAAGATTAGCCTATTTAGGAGCTTTATAGAAGATATCTTGTATTAAATATGAAAAAATAAAGAGAAAGAATGAAACATAATGATCAAGCTAAAGTTTTGACTTTCGTTGAATATTTTTCTAGGTTTGTCAGCCATATTGCCTTGAGGGGCACACATGTCAAATTACTTAATCTAGAATAATGGTCAATGCTATCCGGCATCAGGTACTCCTTAGCTTACTAGATAAATAAATATCTGTTTGGATTGGGATGGACCACAATATGGAGATTTCTAAGAGTCCGGGATTGATTTTAATAATTATTTGTTGGAACTTGAATCAAAGTCTAAAAAGCGGTGATCTGGGATACTCCCTCCATTATTTGCCTGCTCGTTGGCTTGGAGGCTTCCGCACCGCGCTTCGCTACCCCTTCCCCTACAATTACGTTATTTGTGTTTGACAGATTTGACTTTGACTTGATTTTTGATTTTCGTGATTGGGGGAACTCCCTGAACGGGAAATACAGCTATAAAACAAAGGAGGATCCCCTGTTTTTGTTTTGTGTTTTATCGTTATTTGTTATTCTTGCTGCTGTGCCCGAGCTTTTTCAAAGTATACAGGTGAGCCCTATATGAGGTAAAAACCAAAACCATTTACATATTATCTCTTTCTTAGCTAGCCCCTAAAAATGAACTATAAGGCTGCCATCTTGAACTCTGCTCCTGACTATTGGGAGAGGAATCAAACTGGCCAAGTGCCACTATCTAACTTAAGTCAAGAATTGAAACAAATTTCTTTTGAAGTGGGCCATGCCCTTGGTAATCCCAATATACAACTTCGATCTATCACCAGAGTGCAGAATGTGCACGACCTAGGACAGTGCCTTGTGCGGGAGCAGCTTCTCTTAACTGCCAAACCGCATTCCAAATTTTATCGGGTAAGTCAGGGTGCTGATAGTTTTGGTTTAGAGTAGTTTTGACATCTGTTACTAAGGTTCGTAGGTTTATCTCTGTGGATAGTAGGTTCCTGAATAATGCCCTTACATACAACCTAGACCATCGCAGGTGTGGGTTGAATGATTTGGTATTTTGGGCCAGCAATCCAAATATCTCTTCAGCACAGGTGTTGCTTGCTGTCCAGGTGATCACCGAGAATCCCCACCTAAGTCAGGTCAAACCAAATAACAATCTTGAGTATTTTATTGACTATGTTATTTATTTGTAAGGATATGTTATTGATGTTTATTGTCCTGACCATCACATTTTTTATATTCTAATAGTACCGCATGTGCATTATACAACATCATCTAGGTGGCTATGAATTTTTGACATAATCAAAGGAAATTGATTTTTGTTCTTTCGCCCTTTCTTTTTGACTTTTCACAGCTAACTAGATGACGTAACAGCCCCTATTTACACAGTTTTACTAATGTTATTGCAATTGGTAATTACTAGACTTTATTAAGAGGAACTTAAAGTTAAGTGTTATTTTGACCATTTTTAGAGTGGTATTAAATGTTACAGTCAAAACGACACTTAGCTGTGGCTCTTCTCCCTTCTTAAACATGACAGTGAAAGTGGCCTTTATTATTAAACTCTACTACATAAGCTCTCCTGTTATAGTTATAGCTTGCTGTTCATAGAAAAAGTCATCAAGTTGATTATGAAATTTTGGCAGAAAACGATAGAGAAAACTAGATGACACTTTTGTTGCTTCAGGCGTTTCTCTTGACATTCCGCAGCCTTCTTGATGCTTTTTTATTGAACACACAGCTGCTCATAAAAATATGAAAGTGATACTAAATGTGATTTTCAAGTAACAAAGAATAATCGAGTATTATCCTTATATATAGTATTAAGTTCAGCTGGTGGTCAGGGATTAGTTATAAAGTTTTGTTCATGTAAGTTCTAATGATTAGGGAGATAATTGAGTCTGATCTTATTCCATAACATGTGTCTTCGACGATTTTTCTTTTGTAGTCCATTAGGTTAGGACTTGTTTAAGTGTAAAAAGAGTAAGCAATGATTTATATTGATAGTTTTAAGGCTATTTAACTGTGTTTTAGTCTCATGACAAACTATTAATGTTCAGTACAAAGTGAATATATATTTGCTATATCCCTTTTTGAAAAAATAATCAGTTACTACTGTCTGTTAGTTTTCTTGCAAAAACTGTTTTTTTGTTTTAAGGGAATGGGCCTGTGATATTTTGGATGATTAATGCAAAATTGGGAGTGTAATAATTTAATTCAACTGACTACAACTAGAACTAATCAATACTTATTTTCCTTTCCATATGATATCCTTGATAGATAAATCAAATGTATTCAATTGATTATTTTTGTTGGCTTGCCACCCAAAATGAGCCAATGCAAGAAAAAAACAAGTACGTTAATAACGTACAGGACATTCCTTAGTGACCTTGATGGCAGAATATGGGTACTCGGATTTAAATCAGTATGCGCGTGTCCGTGGGTTGTTGCCAATTCTCAAAACGTACTTGATTAGAATTACATAATTCTGTCAAAGACTAGGGCTGATATATACTCTAATAAGACAGGACAGCCGAGCGAAATTCCTTTGATGTTTCAGAAAGGATTTCTATGACCTTGAACGCGCCAGCCCAACCCTCTAAACTGGAGATCCCGCGCTATTGCCAAATGTTCTTTTAATCCAGTATTGCAGCGTAGTCATTTCTTGAAAGAGAAAAAAATAAAAGTCTATCCGCATACTGATTGAAAACTGTATAAAACACAAACAAAAATAAAGAAAAGTTAAAAAAATCGATTCTGACGATTTAATTTAAAATTATTCGGGAGGGAAAATTAATGGGGCACTATCACGACGTCACAACCAAAACAAAACAATGATGGCTGACCAGCTGAGGCCCAGGGCCCTAGACGCCGCTGTCGGAATGGACGAATTGAGGCGATGTTGTCAGATCACAGAGATATTCAACATAAATCTTTTTTAATATAATCTTCTCATTTAATTAATTACATGCTCGGCCATAAATGGGTATGTAAAGCTAGTTATTTACTTTTCAAGTCAGACGCAAATTTCATAGGCCATTAAACTGTTTCAGAAATTATATGTCTAAAAAAATTTTAGTCAAGAGAAGACTGAGATGATCCTAGCAACCCTAGCTAAAAACTCTGACGTCTGGCATCACTGCACACGTGATACATGATTGGCCCAGAATCCCTTTAAACGGGAGCCCCAATCCATCTCCCTCTAGAAATCAGTTTCTCTGTCTCTCTGTATTTTTTTATTACAATGTATTATCCCTACTCTTTGCTTCTGTATCGAATACACGAACCGGAGTTACTCGTGAAAGTATCGGCAACACTGGATGTCACGAATCACCGAATCCAAGTGCTCTCGACCTACTTCGTGATTCGTGGACAGTACGTGAATATAACTGCACATGGGTCTAACTGTGCCACTTTCAAAAGAGCGCGTAATTTTCGGCATGTGCAGAAATTGCAACATACCAGGTATTGTGTTTCCATCCCCCCTTTTACAGTCCAAGGCCAGCAATGTAAAAGATAGGCAATGTCTTGAATGTGGAAAAAATTATTCTATGACTGACAACTTATCGACGAAATTTTATCCTCACAGCACATCAATTGGCAAATCGCGATTTCGAATTAAGTATTTGACGTAAGGTGTCAGGTGACGTCAGTTCCGGCGGATATCGCGGCCATTTTTAAGGTGCGCGGCCAAAATTGTAAATCCTGAAGGACCCCCAGATGTGTTAAACTAGCTCG
This sequence comes from Taphrorychus bicolor, assembly GCA_951812265.1. Lineage (NCBI taxonomy): Eukaryota > Metazoa > Arthropoda > Insecta > Coleoptera > Curculionidae > Taphrorychus > Taphrorychus bicolor. The sequence goes on from OX638299.1 coordinate 1,315,154, forward strand.
TTGATCTTGATCAAAATTTTTTTTATTAAATCTAGCATTATGCTCGTTTTAGATTGGCCTATTACTTACACAAGAAATGGTTCAATATCCTGAACAACTTAAATAGGACAGTATCATACAGTGAATTGTATGAAATGTTTGGATTGTATGATCCAATTGGTTAGAAAGTAAAACCTGTTCCAATCGGAGACAATCTGGCATAGATTCTTGTCATTTGCGCAATTGACCATTCGAGAGCAGCGGTTTTTGACAAGCCTTTTTGAGGAGCAATCAAACAGTGTAGTCAGACATCGAATTTTCTATGCTTATACGGAAATGATGAATAATGCTTTTGCTTAAAAGAGACAATTTAGAAATATATTATAAATATATCTCAAATCAAACACGAGACATGATGATCAAAATTAAGTTTCAAGTTCCGTCTGACATTTAAATAGATTGGTCCGCCATATTATCTTGCAGGGCAAACATGTCAAATGACGTAATCAATGTCATCCGTGAGATCTTTGTCAAACGCGTTATATTATTGTCAATTGTTAATAGTTTTGGGTGATTTTCTTGACTAGTTTATTACAGAAAGCATATTGAATTGTCATTAAGTTTGTTTTGTTGTGCAAACTGAACTCTTTATTTACATATGAGTTTATGTGTGGCAGTATGGCAACTGTGTAAGCCATTTTTCGAAGCTTTTAAGCTTTAACTTTTCTGTTTTTCGGTTTTCCGAATAAATCAGCCCCATAAGGCCCTAAATGCACATATGGTTGCAATATTTTTAATTTTCGTCAAAGAGCATTTTTTTTGTTAGATTTTGGACAGGCACTTTCACAATTTCCTAGGAATTCCGGCCATAAAACATGAAATCCTACAACTGCCCTTCTTCTTTAACCGGCAAGGGCGCCCTTTTAATGGTTTGTGGCCCTTGAAAGAATTTCAGACCTGTTTGTGGCGATTAATAGTTTAGTAATTAAAGCGATGTTGCGATAAAATCTTATTCTCTCATCAGATACAGATTTTAATTTCTCATCCTTTCAATGTTAATTCGAGCAATTTGGGTCTTAATTGACTGGGCCAGGAAATTAACGGTCAATTTAAATAAAAAGCTTTAATTGTCAATTAAACTATGTCATCTGAGGTGCCATTTTAAAGAGCATCATTTATTCGCTCCAATGATCACATTTTCAATTTCCGTCTTCCAGCAGATTTTCCAGAATAGCTCATTTTCTAAATTTATGCCCGCCCTGTCCGAAGCGCCATATAGTCGGTCCTGGTCAGAGTGGTATCGATTTTATCTGCAGTATCTTTTCGGGGATGAGAAGTACCGAGAGGGTGGTTCCGAGGATCGTCGTAGAAAAAGAAGAGACGCGTTTTGAACTCGCGAAAGTGATGAGTCAAAGAGAGAGACGGTTTTGAACTCGGTAGAGTTACGATCTAAAAACGACTATCCAACCGGGAAGACGTAAAAGTTCGAATTTTACCGCGAGAAAAAAGTTAGTTCTGGGCTCCGCCGTTGTGATTATCGCCAATTCGTATTTTTTTCCCGCCATTATGAATCCCGTTTTAAGTCCGCCTGGCTAATTATTTGTATTTTTAATTAGTGCCAAAACAATTAAACAGTTTATTGTCCGCCTACGAAAAGTTTCGTGGGGTGTTCTTTCGGTTGTGCCATATAGCGTCAACTCACCTTTGCCCTTTTATATACTTTGGAGACGCAGGAGACTACCGGCAATTAACTATTTGTAAAAGTTTAGTATATTATAGTAATGTTTTGCTCACCATAATATCGAGAATCCCAGCAACCTGGCAGAATTATTTTCTTTTCTACACTGCGTCGTTAGTTTAGGCTCTTTTGTTGTTTTTTCAATTTAGTAGGAAATCGTGTACCCGTCAAACTCGTTTCCGGGGACCACTGAGCTTATCGCGAAAAGTTCACGTCCGCCACTATTTTATTTTGCCCCCTTAATTAGCAACCTGGGACAACGAAACAAATAGATGCTTACCGAGAGTAGGATTCACACGAAAGTACGTTGCACATAGATCATCCACGTAGTCGAGTCTCCGCAGACACAGCGGCGATGGCAAGTTAGTTCTGGGCGCCGCCGTTGTGATTATCGCCAATTCGTATTTTTTTCCCGCCATTATGAATCCAGTTTTAAGTCCGCCTGGCTCATTATTTGTATTTTTAGTTAGTGCCAAAACAATTAAACAGCTTATTGTCCGCCTACGAAAAGTTTCGTGGAGTGTTCTTTCGGTTGTGCCATATAGCGTCAACTCACCTTTGCCCTTTTATATACTTTGCAGACGCAGGAGACTACCGGCAATTAAGTATTTGTAGAAGTTTAGTATATTATACTAGGGTTTTGCTCACCATAATATCGAGAATCCCAGCAACCTGGCAGAATTCTTTTCTTTTCTACACTGCGTCGTTAGTTTAGGTTCTTTTGTTGTTTTTTCAATGAGAGTGTTAAAAGACTGAGAAAACTAAAAATTGTCTTTTTTGATTTTATGACTTTGATTATGACGACACTCAGCGCGACAGTTTTTAATTACAATGCAATTTATTGTCCCAGATCATGTATAAGAAATAGGCCAGTCTAAAACAATTTCTTGGCAAAGTTCTTCGTGAATTAACCGCACGTACTTCTATAACGTACTGGACATTCTTTGCCTACCTTGATGCCAAAAAGTGGGGAACCTGCAATCGATGTCTTACGCGTGTGTGAGGTGTGAGTGGGTTGTTGCCAATTCTCTAACTTATGCATTATTTATGTTAGAATCACATGATCTTTCGTATCGAATATTTTTCCTTCGCATATATTTGCGTCAATGACCTAGGAGATATGGGCAGAGCAAACAAGGGCCGGTATTTTCCTAAAAATTTTCCCGTTTTTTTTTTGGCCAAAAGTCCGCCATTTTTAAGGTACCTATGACGTAATTTAATCGTTACAGCACATCAAGTTAGTTATTATTACAGCACATCACGTGGATTAGATAGATTAAAACAATTAGGCAGTTCTTACAATATTTTAATCTCATAATTTATTCTTCATTATAACTCGAATAAACGAGTCGCGATGTAATATGTCTTATAATACATTGTCGGCATTGGCACTGTTTCAGAAAAATATAGACCTTATGAATCTTAACATTAAATTACGATTGACAACACTACTATTTCATATATTATACAAGGTGGAACGAAAAAAAACTTACTAATAACAACAACCTATGTAGATCAGAAACAACCTCCTATAAAACGAAGGTACATAAGACTATAATTACAAAAAAGATTCGTCAAAGGGCATTGATACATTTTTTATTATAGTCGGAAAAGAGACGTACAGTACCCTTTACTTACTTTAATATGAAATCTTTACAATGCCCTGTAAATAACAAACACAATTAATTACTATGATTAGGTACATGTAATAATACAAAATATAAACACTTTTTATTTTGTCTAAACGTACAAAACTCACGGTAGAAAGCTATATATATGGCCTAGAGCAGTCTGATGGACACAGTAAAATATGGCAAATATCACAATGAGATATGGAGAAAGAGAGCCGAAAATAAATAAATAATATATATAACTCACTTTTTTACTTACTTAAGTACCTAGCAAATATAAAACATAATAAATAATATCTAGGCAAAAAGGTACCTACTTCATGAGTATTAAAATGTTTGGCCTGAGTTATTGAAAAATACCCAAAGGCAGAGAAGGCTTTAAGATCTTTGTTTTCTCAATAGGAATTTAAGGATGACAATACTCCCAGAGCGCTCTAGAGCCACCATTCGAAAACGATGTAATTTGTTTCTATCAATCTCTCTTTTGTTCACGTCAAGAAATTGGCAAACAACAATGTCAAATTTCCAAGGTAAACGAGATGCCATCGATCATTTCAGGATGACATGTGTTTGCCCTTCATTTGACATGTTTGCCCCTCAAGGCAATATGGCAGACCAACCTGTTTGAATGTCAGATGGAACTTATAATTTGATCTTGATTATTATGTTTCATGTTGGATTTGAGAAATTTTTATAGCATATTCCTAAATTTAAAAATTTGTCTCTTTTAGACAAAATTTACAGTTTTGAAGCTGACGTACTGAGGATAATCCTAAAACATTGTTAATTATGATGAGCATAAATGCTCTTCATAATTAATAAACTGGCTGCGGTGACATTAAGTTCCATCTGATACTTAAATAGGCTAGTCTGCCATATTGCCTTGAAGGGCATACACGTCAAATGACGTAATTCTGCATTGGTCAATAGGACATTTTTTTTTACCATGTCAAACTGTCAACAGTCACTCACAACTTGTCATCTGTCAACAATCTGAGATGCACTTTACAACTCACAATTGACACCTAGACGCCTAATTCTCCTTGTCTGACGTCATGACACATTAGGTTACAAAAAAAAGAGAAAGAAAATCTCTAAAACATCAAAACAAATATGCTCTTGATGATTAATAAATTGGGTGCGTGATTAATGAAGTTATGCGTAAAATAACTATAATAAAAATAATGACAGTGACAACTGTTTGTCAGTAATTTGACGTAAGTTGTCATGAGGTCACCGAGACGTCACTTCCGCCGGAAGTCGTCATCAGTTCACTGCTAAAAGGGCGTCATTACACATATCAATTTCTATTTTAGCTTTTATCTGATTGGTTTAAATTCAACTGTCAAATTACGCTACGTTCCAGTTTTAACCAAATTCTGCTGTATGTGACGTCGCCCTCACTCGTGGAAAAGCAGAGACCTTCTATTACTGCATGGACATTCGGCGCAAATAAGCTTTTGTTGCCAAAATATCCAATATGCTTTTTTTTCTATACATCTCTTTCTACATTACGCTTTTTGATAAGGTTGTCTCTCTTGTGGCACAGTGCCAAGACAAAGACAAATTATTTGGGTTTCTTTACAAAAAAAAGAGACACAGTATGTGTGCAAGATAGTTACCTGCTATGGTATGATAAATGTCACCCACACGTCATCTCTTACAATTGTTTACGTCACTCGTGGAAAAGCAGAGACCTTCTATTACTGCATGGCCATAAGGCGCAAATAAGCTTTTGTTGCCAAAATATTCACGATGCCTTTTTTTCCATACATCTCTTTCTACATTACGCTTTTTGGATAAGGTTGTCTCTCTTGTGGACAACAGACAAAGACAAATTATTTGGGTTTCTTTACGACGAAAGAGATAGGTCAAAAGAAGTACCGTTTACATTTGGTAACAAGTTGTATTGCCATGTTGGTTTCTAGGTCTCTGTGGTGACGCAAGAATTTGTGGATAAAATGGCGAAGGGCAGGTTCCTCTCCCATTTTTAAATAAGTTTTCAAACTTGTCAACCCACAACTGCCATTTGTCTTAAAGACCCTGGATCCTTCCTTTTAAATCTTTTTTTTTATCTATCTCTTTTTAGCACATGTTGAGAATGGAGGACAAACATCTCAAAGTCTGATTTGGCAATAATAAGTGAATAGTTTATACATATGCATTTACTTCGTTACTTTTGTTTTATTTACTATCGATTGTATGTTCTGATTTTAAAGAAAAATCTCAGTGTTTATACAAAAACATACACAGTGTCCCAACCAGTGTGGTCTAAGTCCAAAATCTTAGTCACCTCTGACTGTGTTAGATTTAGAGCAAGAAGCTAAATACGTAAGCTGCAGGATATGCTTTATCCTTCAATTTAAAATTGTAGGCAAATATGCAGGGTGGTGCAAAATTTACCTATTTTTAAAAGATTTTTTCTGGTAGTAAAAAAAGAGAACATTTCTTACTACTTGAGGGAGAGGGTTGAGCTTACTACAGAGGGTTGAGACAGAAAGGAAAGAAGTGGCAACGCCGACCAGCCGCAGCGGAGTGAAGTTGGTCAACGGTCGTCGACACGAAAGAAGAGTGGCAACGCCGACGAGTGGTGTGAAGTGAGTAACTGATAGTATTAGTATGAAATTTCTAATGCAAGAAATATTTCAGCTAAACTGTTTGCCTTATTTGCTCACCGCAAACGAGTCAAAAAGAGTATTTATATCTGTTAATTTAACCAAAATATAAAGATTAAAATACACCCCGCCTAGGTGGTCAAAAACGCTATTACATAAAGTTTTAATCTATAATAATTTGGTTTTTGCCAAAAAACCCTAAGCCTTCTCTGCATTTTTGGAAGTTAAAAACAGCCCATAACAAGGTCCCTAATTAAAAAAAGGGCACATCTATTCTATTACAAAAATAAGAAAATACCTTAAGGATCCAACTTTCATTTAGAAAAAATGCTTGAAAATAATTTCATCATTAAGTGATAACACACATAAGTTTTACTGCATCTAAATGAAAGTTGGGTCGTTCAACCATTTACCCCCCCCCCCCTCGTAACACACATACACCCTTACAAAACCTTACCGTGAGCCCTCCCACCCTCTCTAGCAGTCACACTGGCACACCTTATGTTTCAAATACAAATGCCTTCCGCAGCTCACAACACACCCCCAAACAACATCACTTGCTCTTATCCTCCAGTTTTCCCTTGTCGAGGGAGGAGCTCACTAACATGCCTTGGCCCTGCTGTGAACTCTGGTTCGGGAACACCTTGTCCAGGTGTTTGAGACTCTCACTAAGAAAGTTCTGTATGGCGGTGAGCGCGGCCACGATCGCGGGACTCCCGAACCCGTGACTTATCAACGAAAAGTGCGTTAAGTGGCGCTGAATCGACGGGTCCAGCAGGATTTGCGGTCGGGTATTGCACAAGGGTGATCGGTCTTGATTGAGCAAGTCCATCAGTTCTTTTGTCACTTGTTTGGTCGCCTGCAGCAATTCCTTTCTGCGAGGGGTTTCGCCGTGCTGTCTCAGCAGGTATTCGGCCACTTGCCTGGCTGGGAATTCAGTTTCACACACATAACCGAAATCCCGCGCGAGGTGGATGGCTTCACCCTCCACGAGAGAGGTCAGCAAGGTAACGTTGGCAGCTTTCCGTCTGCCGGCAGGGAGGTTAAGACCGATTTTCTCTAATTTTTCCCTGAGTATTCGGCCTCCATTCTTGCTCTTGGCGCGACGGAGCACCCCACCTAGCAGGGAGGCATTGAGGCATTCGGGAGGGGACAGTCTTCGTTGCACCTCGCCCACTGTCACCTAGAAATTGGCGAGTGTTAGTTTAAGGCTTGAAAGTTTTTATTGAAGGGGGCACAAACCTTGTACTTTGAGGTGGAGGATAGGAGGGAGAGCCTGCCGGGCACCGAGCAAAAGACGTCGCTCGGGGAAACCATGGCTCCAACCCCTGAATGGTCTTTTCCTCCTTTTATACCTGAAAAATTGGAGTTATTTTTTATGTGAGAAAAAAAAATCTAAACAAAACCATATTTGTGGTTATGTAAAAATTGGTATAATTTGTCCATGGATATATCTCTCTCTTTTTAGTACGTGAGGTGATTTAATAAACAAGGAGGACATCGTGCTAATCTGAAATTCTGACAGTTACGAATGTTTTTTAATGTCATGTGTCACTGTCAAATAAGTTTGTTCGTTAGGGAAATGACAGCAGCACACATGACGTCATCGTGAGTAGTCTTTTCTTAGTTTACCAATGGGGTATTAAAGTAATTAACTTAATTTCAGGTTTGATAAAAGTAGGCGATATAATAACGCACATTGCATAAATTTATTATTTTTATACAACACCTTGTATATTATACGAATTTATTTACAACAAAAAAGTACCTATAACAATGACAAAACCCGTCAAAAATGCTCAACTGTACAAAAGCAACTTTTTTCTTTCTTTCATAACATGAAAGAAAATTAGCACTCAATATGTGGACCCCTTGCTTGGAGGGCAGATGTGCGCCACGCCCATAAACAAAGTGTAACGAACGTTAATTAGCCGTGTACCACCCTGGGGTGTTTTGAGCGCCCCGGGGGCTTCTTACTCACCCTTGAGCAGAGGTAGGTCCGTGATAAAGCCGGTGTTGTCGTCGATCCCGGCCTGGGCGTCCTCGACGGCCTGTCCCAGCGCCTGGTGGAGCGAAAGGGGGTCGTCGTGTCGTTGGGGGATTCCCGTGTAGTCGGGTCTCCCCCCGCCGGGGGCACTGTAAGGGAAGCTCGCGCCGTGACCCAGCTGACCCTTAAATAGCAAAAAAAAATGCTCTTAGTAAACTCATATATAATCTGACGTATTAATCTATAAGCGGAAATTCCGAAGACATACCGCAAGGGCGGTTTAATATGGCGGACCCTAAGTTATTCCATATATATGGTGGTACTAAGTTCATCAAACAATGTTGCGGCTAGCAATCGAACTTCTTTTTAGCCAAGTGGGCCTTCACATTTGACGATGAGGCAGAGAGGGGCGATGTGAAAAAGAGGACTCCCTTCCGCGGCATCATCGTAGGGATAAGCGCATTCCTGCGACGTCTCGGCATAGTTGGAGCGTCCCGGAATTCAGGAAATCCGGGTTACCTTAAGCTGCTACACGCGGGCCGATAAAGACGTTTTTCTGCTTTATTTTCCTGCTATTCAAACATTTTTTTTTAAAAAAGAGAGACGAATTTCTCGTTTCTTATCTGTCTCGACGTTTCTTTTTTGTTGCCGCTCCAGTGATAAAATTTGGAAATAAATCAAATTGTGACTAGTTTTATACAAAAACGGGCGTAGAAATATGACTGGGGTAAGGACCGTTTCACATATAAATCATTCACGTATTATTGTCATCAAGTAGGCGTTGGAAATTTGACTGTGAAAACTATCCTTGCAATTTTGATGAAACTTGTAGTGTTTTCGATTGGCAAAACGAGTTTTGCACCAAGTCGATGCAGGGCAATTCCTGCCCCGTTAGCAATTTCCAATAAAACACGAAATTCGCATTTGCATTGCACTCGGGGTAAAACTACCTAGTACAGCTCTTGTCGAAAATACCAAATTGCACGAAAGTTACCAATCGAACGTACAAATTGCACCAGTTTTGCACTGGGATTCCCAATCGAAAACGCTATTGGGTTAATGACATTTCTTGTGATGGCGCTTAGATTGACATTTGACAGATAGCATCTTATTGGAATTGTACATTTCTTTTAATGAAATTTAGAGCGTTTATAAAACTTTATTCATAGTGTAGTCGTTTGTGTAGTTGTTCCAAGGCATTATAATGGTTCGGCAATGCCAAGTGTGTAAAAGACTTGATTATATGAACCCCCAATTCCCAAATTATCATTCCACAAGTAAGTAAACATGCAAACCTATTTATGTTACCAGTGGCGTAGATCAAATGTGTTTTCAGCTTTCAGTATTTCAATAATAATAAATTAGCTAAACTTTTTCATCGGGCCTAAAATTTAATTTTATTTAAAATTAAATAAAATTTTATTTAAATTTTATATTAATTTATTTAAAAAAAAATATTAAAACTAAAATCCATTTTAGTTTTAATTAGAAATAAAACACGCATGACACTGACACGAATGATGCGGTGTTGCCTTATAGCTATCACGCTACAAGATCAGTAAATTTTACAGGTTGCCTCATTTCTTAGAGAGAGAACCACCTGTATACGTCAGTCAACGTCACAAGAATTCATTTCCGCCATTCCCCCTGGGCTTCTGTAAAGCGTGGGTCCATTTTCTTTTATTAATATTCAGTTTAGTTAAGGTTTTTGGTATTTTTGTGTGCTGAAACCAAGAAGTTATTTCCTACATTATTACTATATTACAGAGTGAAGTCCATTTTTATAAATTTTCTGCTCTGTACTAGTTAATTTTGGTAATTACATCCCGAGCGCTCCGAATATCAGCCTATCTCACTCTAGCTTGTTAAGATTTTGGGAAATGGTCTGCGTCCGGAGCGCTTGGATGGAATTACCGAACTGCCGAACTATATCATGTATGTTCTAACCCTATTTTTTTAGCCGTTTTGTGAAGTTTATTTCCGATATTTAAGAAGTATTCTGAATGAAACTATTACTTTGCATGGTGTAAAATAAGTCGAAATAAACCCCAAATTTATAATAATTAAGAATTCTTGCCGAACATTAACATTTATAAGCTTAAATTTTCAAAAAATTAGGCATCTCTGACAAATCACTCATTTAAATCATTATAAAATTGTCAGCCGTGAGTTCTCATGACGTCACAATAGCTCTTTCTTTATTTTTCAGCGAAATGAGGTAACCTATAAAGTTGACAGATCTTGATCACGCTAGTCTATCTTTCTTTATCACACTCATTGATGTTTATGTATAATAATAACTGACCGTGTTTACACAGGCATTTTATGATTGAAATGTTGAGTCTATTTATTATATTTAGTCTGAGTCAATAACTAACATTATCTATTTCTTCTTTTTTTTATATTCTTATTTCTTTTTTATTATTTTAATTTTATTTATTTTTACTATTCCTGCATTTAATGCAAAGTTACAAAAATAAAAAAATAAATAAATATTAAAAAGAGGGGAAAAAAGAAAAAAACAACAGGTAGTAAGCATTGACAACTAACTTACCACGTGCGCATGATTGGGATCGCCCTCCCTCCTCAACCCGAGCTGGTTGTAATGGTGCAGCCCCGACAGGCCTCCGTAGGGGTCGGTGAGGTACTCGAGGTGTTGCTGGGGCGGCGGACTGGGGGCGGCGTGATGGAACGGTGGCGGAAAGTAGGGAGGCTGGAAATCGGGCTGCGGTAGCTGGTGCTGCATGGCGGCGGCCGCGTGATGCAGGCTGCCGGCCGCCCCCCGCCCCGAAGCGCTCGAGGCGCTTGCGCCGTATCCGGGCGAGCCACCGCTTAGGGCCAGCGATCCGTGACCGCTCGCCGTCAGTCGATCCTAAAACGAAAAAAAGAAAACTAAGAACATGTGGCAACGTTGCATTGTCACAAATTCGTAATCGTTGACCATTCCGGAATTACGTCATTTGACGTGATTGCCCCCCTAAGGTAATATGGCGGACCAACCTATTATTTCTTGCACCTAAATTCCAAACTTCTTTTACTTAAAATAGTAAAGATTTTTGACAAACACAATCTACTAGATTCTGCAGGGAGGCAAATATAATTTGGAAAACACACTAAAGCGACATTTTTGAAAGTGCAATAAAAATGTCTTTTTTCCAATAACTCAAGAACTCTCTTTGAGCAAACTAGTGGTTGTGACATATTGTTTTAAAGGACATTTTACGTTCTCAATGATAGGACTTAGAGAATAACAAAAGAACGTCGTTAAAAAAAATGGCAGGTCGACACTTGCACCTAAATTCGATACTTTTTTTTCTTAAAATAGCGAAAACATTTTTTTTACGACAATCTTGCAGATTCTATAGCGAGAATAATGCGGAAAGCCCGGGGTTGCAACACCTTGTTTTCGAGGAATTTTATGGTCTATATAACACCATTCAGATCAAAATAAAAAAACTTCACTAAGAAGAAATGGCAACATCGCCAGGCATGGCAAAGAACAGGTTAGTTGTTTTTTTTGTTTTCCATTAAATATTCAAGGAAAAATCTTATTTACATAGACAGAGATATTAAAATTAAAACTGTGCTGATTTTTTTTTGATTTTATGTATTTTTGAAAATCAAAATAATTATTAAAAAAGCTTTAGATCTAAGGAATAAATTCTTGACCTGGCATCACTGCGCTGCATTAAAGATGAGTCGCATAAATGTCAACGTCAATGTCAAATTTTTACCGAAAATTACAGTAGAGGCGCCGTGACCCTATAACGTATGTCATTGAGTATGCATACTGCATAGTGTCTTTCGTACCTACGTCACTGAGTATGCGTTACTTAATATATTTTCATTAACTTTCTGCAACGTTCCATAAAAAAAAGTTTGAAATCTAATTTTTTTGCGTCCTACAAGTAGGAAGGAACATTTGTTTTATACGAAAAAAAAAAATCAAAGTTGGAAAAATCAAATTGGCTTTCAAAAATAACCTCTAACTCCATGAAACGGAAATGTCCAGCAACTGATTCGACTGAAGTCGAATATCCGAGCAAAGTTTCTTCTTTTTTCTTGACACATTGACGATTTTTTGATATTGTTACGATCGCAGCAACGCCGCATGGGAGGCGGGGCAACGCATGGGAGCGTGTTGGTTGGTTGAGCTTCGCGACCTATCCGCGCTGCGTCATGGCTGACACGAGTGATTTATTGCTCGTCTGGCTTAATCTAGAAGGCAGTTGTTTACAACCGTTTTTTTATATGAGATTATTCAAGAATTCTTATAAAGAACTTTCTAGGTTTTTCTGTAATTTTAGGATTGTATATAAAAGGCGCATAGAGCGCCCGAGTAGTAATAGTCGTATTTTAATCGAGCTATAAGTAAGCTAAAGTTACGAAGCGATATTAGAAGGCTATAAAGTGTTAAAGTAGTGAGTTATTTAGTAGTGTGTAATTGTGGAATAAATAAATAGTGTTTTCTTGTTAAATCGTTACACTGGAATTATTGAACCCCGAGTTCGCAACAATATAAAGAAGTTACAAGAAACTATAGTGAGTTCAAAATAGTTAAAAGTTACAGCATTTCAAAAATTTCAGAAAATTTTATAAAATTTTTCTGTAAGACTATTTCGCAGAATTCTATAAAAATTACTTTTTTCACTAATATCTTAAGAACAGCTGGAGCAAACACGAGGTTGTGACACCTTATTTTAAAGAAAATTTTGCGGTTTGAATGATAGGACTAACATAAAAACAGGTAAATGAAACAAGAATACTAGGAAAATGCCGGAATAGCGTGCAAGACACATTAAAGAAATTCTTTCATTTTACTTAAAAAAAGTAATGAATTTTGACGTAAAGAACTTTATAAAATACTTATTAGAATGAATATTATTTTTAAAAACCGATGTAAAGTAAAAAAAGGTTACTAGGAGAACTGGCAACACAGCATTAGAACCCATATTTTACGTTCTCAATGATAGGACTTAAAAAAAAACAAAAGAACGTCGTTAAAAAAAATGGCAAGTCGACACTTGCAACTAAATTCGATACTTTTTTTTCTTAAATTAGCGAAAACATTTTTTTTACGACAATCTTGCAGATTCTATAGCAAGAATAATGCGGAAAGCCCGGGGTTGCAACACCTTGTTTTGAAGGAATTTTACGGTCTATATAACACCATTCAGATGAAAATCAAAACACTTCACTAAGAACAGGTTAGTTGTTTTTTGTTTTCCATTAAAAATGCATGGAAAAATCTTATTTACATAGACAGAGATATTAAAATTAAAACTGTGCTGATTTTTTTTGATTTTATGTATTTTTGAAAATCAAAATAATTATTAAAAAAGCTTTAGATCTAAGGAATACATTTTGACCTGGCATCATTGCGCTGCATTAAAGATGAGTCGCATAAATGTCAACGTCAATGTCAAATTTTACCGAAAATTACAGTCGAGGCGGCGTGACCCTATAACCTACGTCATTGAGTATGCATAGTGTCTTTCGTACGTCACTGGGTATGCGTTACCTAATAATTCGACTAAAGTCGAATATCCCAGCGAAGTTTCTTCTTTTTTTTTTGACACATTAACGGCTTTTTGATATAAAGAAGTTACAAGAAACTATAGTGAGTTTAAAATAGTTAAAAGTTACAGCATTTCAAAAATTTCAGAAAATTTTATAAAATTTTTCTGTAAAGACTATTTCGCAGAATTCTATAAAAATTACTTTTTTCACTAATATCTTAAGAACAGCTGGAGCAAACACGAGGTTGTGACACCTTATTTTAAACAAAATTTTACTTACATAAAAACAGGTAAGTGAAATAAGAATACTAGGAAAATGACGGAATAGCGTGCAAGACACATTAAAGAAATTCTTTCATTTTACTTAAAAAAAGTAATGATTTTTGACGTAAAGAACTTTATAAAGTACTTATTAGAATGAATATTATTTTTAAAAAACGATGCAAAGTTAAAAAAGGTTACTAGGAGAACTGGCAACACAGCATTATAACCTATATTTTACGTTCTCAATTATAGGACTTAGATAAAAACAAAAGAATGTCATTAAAAAAAAGGGGCAGGTCGACACTTGCACCTAAATTCGATACTTTTTTTTTCTTAAAATAGAGAAAACATTTTTTTACGACAATCTTGCAGATTCTATAGCGAGAATAATGCGGAAAGCCCGGTGCAACGCTTTGTTTTGAAGGCACTTTACGCTCTAAATAACACCATTCAGATCAAAATCAAAGAATTTCACTAAGAAGAAATGGCAACATCGCACTAGAACAGGTCACTTGTTTTTTCTTTTCGATTAAAAATGCATGGAAAAATCTTATTTACATAGACAGAGACATTAAAATTAAAACTGTGCTGATTTTTTTTGATTTTATGTATTTTTGAAAATTAAAAATAATTATTAAAAAAGCTTTAGATCTAAGGAATAAATTCTTGACGTGGCATCACTGCGCTGCATTAAAGATGAGTCGCATAAATGTCAACGTCAATGTCAAATTTTTACCGAAAATTACAGTCGAGGCGCGGTCGCGCGGTGACCCTATAACGTACGTCATTGAGTATGCATAGTGTCTTTCGTACCTACGTCACTGAGTATGCGTTACTTAATATATTTTCATTAACTTTCTACAAGGTTCCATAGGAAAAATTTTGAAATCTATTTTTGCGTCCTACAAGTAGGAAGGACCATTTGTTCTACATGGAAAAAAAATCAAAGGTTGCAAAAATCAAATAGGCTTTCAAAAATAACCTCTAACTCCATCAAAGGGGAATGTTCAGCAAACTGATTCGATAGAAGTCGAATATCCGAGCGAAGTTTCTTCTTTTTTTCTTGACACATTGACGATTTTTTTTGATATAAAGAAGTTACAAGGAACTATAGTGAGTTCAAAATAGTTAAAAGTTACAGCATTTCAAAAATTTCAGAAAATTTTATTCTGGAAAAACTGTTTCGGAGAATACTATAAAAATTACTTTTTTCACTAGATTTTTTTTTTTTTTTTTTTTTTTTTTTTTTTATTTAAAAAATTATATTTAAAAAACTTTATAAAGTATTAGCGTGAATATTATTATGTAAATAATTTTATTTTCTAATAATTCAACAACAGCTGCAGCAAATCGCGGGTTGCGACACCTCGTTTTAAAGGAAATTTTCCTGTCAACACGATAATAGCACTTAGATGAAAGTAAAAAACGCTTACTAGGAGAGCTGGCAACACATCATTAGAACCCAAACCTAAAATCTATTTATTGTCTTTTACAATTTTTTGATGTAAATGAGGATGGGTCCTTGTCTCAAATTAGATAAAAATAAATTGTTTATCTAATAACTCAAAAACGGGTAGAGAAATCTAGGGTTGTGATACCTTGTTTACGGTCTCAATAAGAGAAAAAAAAAATTAAAAAAGGGCCACTAAAAGAAATGTCGTTTTCAGTCTAATTATTAAAAATAAAAATCCATATAAGTATGTATTCTAACAAAGAAATTAAGAAAAAGACAGGAGATAATTGCGATTTTAAGCTTTTTTTGCGTCACTAACGTACCAAGAAATATCCACGGAACAATCCATCCTCCGTCCACCCCCTCTCCTCTGACCTCACTTGCTCAATGACGCGCCATTAATTGAAAAATCAAACGCCACCACCGCCGGACATTCCCCAGAGAAACAAAAACGAATCGCACCCCGTAATTAAAACAAACGCGAATCGGGGGAAAAATAGACACAACGCGCGCGGCGAAGCATACGAAGAACGCTCGCGCCAGGCCTCAAGCAAACCGTGCCTACTAGACCGCGTCGCACCGATTGCACCGAAATCTCGAGATGGACGGAGTGCTCGGAGCACGTGGCCGAACAGACCCGAACGGAATCTTAATTAGGACGAATTCCGCGCATTCTGATTGACGGCCCGACTGGGATTTGATTGGATTTTTTCTGTAGAGGGGGAATTATACTAATGGCGGACTGTGGCCGGTCGAAGGGGGGAAGCGCTAGACTAGACTATTTTGTAACAGTACCGTATAATTAACCTTACGGGAGGTGTGTAATTAAAAAGTGCCTGATCTCTATCGACATCGGTTAATAATTACACAGTACCACCATGTTTCAAAATAGTCAGCAATCTCCGTTAGAAATCTTCTATATGTGTACAACAAAAGAAAATAAAGTACCTTCTACTTAAGAACGCTGACCCCCCCTAGAGGTACCACCATCATATTTTCTATTATTGCGGCCGACAGCAAATAAATTAGAAACATTTTTCAAACTTCAGCTCTCTCCTGCTACGCTAAATTGGGCACAAAAAAAAAACCGAATCACACCGAAATTATATGTCCGTTTTCCTTAACGCCACCTAGCGGAAAACTACATAAGTCCCAATTTCCGGTCGGGCCCCAATTGGCCCGCTCTGCTCTGCCCCCCTTGGTAATCGTTTATTCGTAATTTAGCGACTCGAGGGGAGGCTCCCCGGCACACCGGAAATACGCTATTTCGCGTAATTGGTGACCTGTCGTTGGCGGGAAATAAGGTGTTGCGAGGGTCGGTTAATTGCCTAATCCTGAAGGGGGCACCGGAATTCGTCTACTTACTTACGAAAACCCCCTCGGGGCTACTCTGAGTGCTTTTACGAGAACGCGAAATAGTGAGAGTTATTACAAAAACCAGCCATTAAAAAAAAAAAGACTGTTCTGTGACACTGATTACTCTTATTGCTCGACTGAATGACAGGAAATTTTTTCCACCAAGTCAAACTTGTCATCTGTCAACAATCTGAGATTATGTTGACAATTAACAACCTTACTTCCACAATTACGTCATTTGATATGTCTGCCCCTCAAGGCAATATGTCGGTCCAGCCTATTTAAACATCAAACAGAACCTAAAACTTGATCTCGATGATTATAGGTTTTGTAGCTGAAGTACTGAAGATAATCCCAAAACATCAAAGCAAGTATGCTCTTTATAATCAATAAACTGGCTGCGGTGACATTAAGTTCCATCTGATACTTAAATAGGCTAGTCCGCCATATTGCCTTGGAGGGCATACATGACGTAATTTTGCATTGGTTAATAGGACATTTTTTCTACCATGTCAAACTGTCAACTGTCGCTCTCAACTTGTCATCTGTCAATAATCTGAGATGCACTTTACAACTCACAGTTGTCACCCAATTGTCTTTGTTTGACGTCATCGGACATTTGGTTACAAAAAAAAAACATTTTATTAGTTTTTTCAAATTTTAATTTAAAGAGGTAATTAAAAATAATTGAAGCCATTCTTCATGGGTATTTTTTGCTCTCTTCAAAGTGGTATTTTCAATTTTAAAACCCGACGTTTCGTATTTGTGCAACCATCATCAGCTTAATTTTTTTAAATACGGTCTTTGATATTTAATATCGGATCCTTAACCTATAAAATCTAAATGTATATTGCAACGTGTTTAATTTGAGCCGCAAAAACATGAACTGTCATCCAAATTTTCGGTTTTGTTGCCTCTTGCAACCTTGATAAAAATCAAAAAAATACTTGGTCGAAACGTTGGCAATTTGAAAACAAACTGAAGTTATTATTTCGACCTCATCCCACTAATTCACACAATCTACATCGATACTGGGACGCTAAACGTTTGGAGATTGGGTGGTGTCATACACTTGGCAACTCTGTGGACATCAATGACCTAGAAAATATGGACAGAGCTAACATATGCCGATATTTCTAAAAATGGTCCCGCATTTTGGCCGGAAGCCCAAAATTTTTAGCTTTCCATGACGTAATGGCTTGAGCTTCCCATGCGTCATACCAACTTAAAGCCGGACCGGATATTGATTGTACTGTTTTTGTTAGGTTGGTTAAATTAAGTTAAATTTTAGAAAATCTTGGAACTAAGAAACCTAAGGGCTAGAAGCCCTAACTCTCTAGATAGGAGATGGTTGGATATTCGATTGGATTGGAAATAAGAAATAATAAAAATGACAGTGACACTTGATGTCTTGCAATAATTTGGCGTAAGACGTCATGACGTCATCGAGGCGTCACTTCCGGTGGATATCGTCACCAGTTTAAAGGTTCCCACTGCTAAAAAAGGAGGGGGGGGGGGGGCAAAACTGTAAAAGAGTAAGAAGCCTCCAGATTAGTTCGATGATAGACATGCTGGTTGAGACAGAAGTTCTGACAGTCTTCATAAATAATTCAATATTTATGTCAAACTTGTCAAACGTCAAATTAATGGAAGTAATTTCAAGCGGATGTTCCTTAGAAACGCGCCATTGCCGTCAGCAGGACAATTCCAGTTTCTTCAAATATTTGCCCCGGTGCAGTTCCGATAAAACACGCAATTTGCATTTGCGCTAGTGTCGAAAATGCTGCACTCAGTGTAAAACTCGCTGCACTGGTTCGAACGTGCTAAAAATTGCACTAGTTTTGCACTGGGGTTTTCAATCGAAAACGCTATTAATTGCAAGAGAGACAGAACACTAGAAATGCTCTCACTTCAACTCACCACATCGCCAAAAATAGAGAGAAAACTACCTAGTACAGTTCGTGTCAAAAATGATGCGCTCAGTCGACACTCGCTGCACTGGTTCCCCTATAAAACATACCAAACTGCACGAAAGTTACCAATCGAACGTACAAATTGCACCAGTTTTGCACTGGGGTTTCCAATCGAAAACGCTATTAATTGCGAGAGAGACAGAACACTAGAAATGCTCTCACTTCAACTCACCAGATCGACAAAAATAGAGACAAAACTACCTAGTACAGTTCGTGTCAAAACTGATGCGCTCAATCGACACTCGTTGCACTGGTTCCCCTATAAAACATACCAAACTGCACGAAAGTTACCAATCGAACGTACAAATTGCACCAGTTTTGCACTGGAGTTCCCAATCGAAAACGCTATTAATTGCGAGAGAGACAGAACACTAGAAATGCTCTCACTTCAACTCACCCCATCGGCAAAAATAGAGACAAAAACTACCTAGTACAGCTCGTGTCAAAAATGATGCGCTCAGTGTGGAACTCGCTGCACTAGTTTCCCAACAAAACATACCAAACTGCACGAAAGTTACCAATCGAACGTACAAATTGCACCAGTTTTGCACTGGGGTTCCCAATCGAAAACGCTATTAATTGCGAGAGAGACAGAACACTAGAAATGCTCTCACTTCAACTCACCACATCGACAAAAATAGATACAAAACTACCTAGTACAGTTCGTGTCAAAAATGATGCGCTCAGTCGACACTCGCTGCACTGGTTCCCCTATAAAACATACCAAACTGCACGAAAGTTACCAATCGAACGTACAAATTGCACCAGTTTTGCACTGGGGTTTCCAATCGAAAACGCTATTAATTGCGAGAAAGACAGAACACCAGAAATGCTCTCACTTCAACTCACCCGACGGACAAAAATAGAGACAAAACTACCTAGTACAGTTCGTGTCAAAAATGATGCGCTCAGTCGACACTCGCTGCACTGGTTCCCCTATAAAACATACCAAACTGCACGAAAGTTACCAATCGAACGTACAAATTGCACCAGTTTTGCACTGGGGTTCCCAATCGAAAACGCTATTAATTGCGAGAGAGACAGAACACTAGAAATGCTCTCACTTCAACTCACCACATCGCCAAAAATAGAGACAAAACTACCTAGTACAGTTCGTGTCAAAAATGATGCGCTCAGTCGACACTCGCTGCCCTGGTTCCCCTGTAAAACATACCAAACTGCACGAAAGTTACCAATCGAATGTACAAATTGCATCAGTTTTGCACTGGGGTTTCCAATCGAAAACGCTATTAATTGCGAGAGAGACAGAACACCAGAAATGCTCTCACTTCAACTCACCCGACGGACAAAAATAGAGACAAAACTACCTAGTACAGTTCGTGTAAAAAATGATGCGCTCAGTCGACACTCGTTGCACTGGTTCCCCTATAAAACATACCAAACTGCACGAAAGTTACCAATCGAACGTACAAATTGCACCAGTTTTGCACTGGAGTTCCCAATCGAAAACGCTATTAATTGCGAGAGAGACAGAACACTAGAAATGCTCTCACTTCAACTCACCACATCGCCAAAAATAGAGACAAAACTACCTAGTACAGTTCGTGTCAAAAATGATGGGCTCACTCGACACTCGCTGCACTGGTTCCCCTGTAAAACATACCAAACTGCACAAAAGTTACCAATCGCACGTACAAATTGCACCAGTTTTGCACTGGGGTTCCCAATCGAAAACGCTATTAATTGCGAGACAGACAGAACACCAGAAATGCTCTCACTTCAACTTACCAGATCGACAAAGATAGAGACAAAACTACCTAGTACAGTTCGTGTCAAAAATGAAGCGCTCAGTCGACACTCGCTGCACTGGTTCCCCTATAAAACATACCAAACTGCACGAAAGTTACCAATCGAATGTACAAATCGCTCTCTATGAAGACTACCCGTTTCTGTCTCAAATGGTATGTCATCAGTGTTGCCAACTCTATGGTGGCACAGTCTTTCCAACATGTCCATGTGAAAAAAAAATCCTTAGTAAAAGCACCATTTATCTTTTGAATTCCTTACATTGAATGATTTTGAAAAAATTGCGCGTCACAGGCGAATATTCTCTTAAGTGTCACGTCCATTTTTTGCAAAATGTTTACAAATATTTTTCAATTTTCGAAATACAAACGATAGAAACGAGTAACAGACAGTCGAGTCGACACGACATCCAATGATCCACTCAATGACATTTACCATTTGACATTTGACGGTTGACGCTTGTACCGTATTGTGCCGAGATCGGGCAGCTTTACTCAAACTGCTCGGTTTACTCTCTACACTTCAGCTCCACTAGTAGTAGTAGTAGTAGTGTAGTTTCGTGAATATCATTATGCGTTGTGTTTTTTTTGTATTTGTCGCTTTTAATTAGAATAATAGAAAATCTTCAGATTCTTACAGATTTTACGAAATTCTCCCACATTCCTCAACGTTCCTAAAAATCCTTAGATCTAAGAATACAATCCTTGACTTGGCAACACTGCGGTGGCACCCCAATTACCCTCTCTTATACACAGAGAATCCTATTAATTGTTGAGCGGCGGAAAAAATATTGTTTATGTATATAGGCCGGTAACGAAGTTGGTGCGGAGCACGAAACGTCAGCGGCCCAATCGCTAACAAGCCCCAGAGAGAATTATTATTAATTTATTAAATCCGGACTTACGTAAGCCGTTCGAGAGCAAACGGGGCACCTCATTAACTATTATGGTACTCGCCCATTAATTTTTTTTCGTATTAATTTCACCGCCGCTAATTAGGAGCGTATCGTGTTGCTCGATCTTTTGCCATCGATAACAAACGGGATTTCTCGCATAGTTCCGAACACTCCCAATAAGTAGCATTTTATATAACAATTATGACGAATTATTTCTACTCGAATTACACTGCCATCGTTTGAAAGCCCCTACAATACTCTGACAGTTGCTGTCAAATCTGACAGTTGCACCCTCAATAGGCGTTTTCTCGGGTTAACTCGATCAATAACCTGACACTGGAAGTTTCCATAGACACCGTCTGACAAACAAGGCCGTAAACTACTCCATCCATCCATCAATGCATATATCTCTGACTAATGACGCTTTTGTTTGCCGGCCCTAATGAGAATTTGATTCAAGAAGAAAAATCGTCAAGCATCTCTCGACATTTGACCCAATGAGTCTCGAGACACGCGGAGACAGGTGTCCCACTTGGGAACCAGTCCAGGCGATGACCGATGAGTTCATCTTTCTCTCTCTTTCTCACACACACGCGCGCGCGTCTATTATTGTTGCCCAATGCCCCGATGCTGTCATTCGCAGCATTCTCTCTCATTTTAGTAGGCGAAACTAATTGTAAATTCAGATTTACTCATTCCGATTATGTTCGGGCTTTGAATGGGGGCCGGCCGTTTTCTCACGGTTATCGTCTATCGCTCGCGCTGAATTATTGTCCCACACCTGATGATGCTGTATCTGATGCGCCTCGGGGTGGAATACTTGGGTTTTGTTGCCAGGTTTGCGCATCAAATAAGGGTTTTCAGTTGTCCACAAATTTGATTTTCCTGATTTGCTCCCCATAAAAACCCTGGTTTTTAACCTCCATCCCGGAAGCTCGTAGAATCGGTAAAACATCGATCGTAATTCATTTGCTTTCCAGTAGTTCTACAAAAAAAAAATTGTATTGTTATGTTTACTAATCAATGAGTTAAAAAAATGTCTCCATCGCCCTCCAGGTGACGTCCGAGCACTCTCGATGACGTAGAATGCTTTCTGGCAGTGTCGATGTCAACGAGCTCAAGGTTGACAAGTGACTTTTTTGCTGGGGCCGGGACACGTGACTTTGACAAACTGCTTTGAGGGGCAAACAAACAGTGTATACCGAATTTTCTGTGTTTATACGGAAATAGTGAACAAGAATTTTGAGAATTCAGATGTTGTTTCTACTTTTAGGATGATATATCGTCAATAAAATGTTACTTATGGGCAAAAATACGAAGGATAAAAAAAGTGTGTTATGTACCTTAATCTCTAAATTAGAAGGTAACGTAACCTGAACTAAATATGAACTAGTGTAGCATATTCGGATGTTTAAAAACGCGGCACGCCTATGGCTCCTCTAGAAAGCCCCAGCTCTCCACATGTGTATAATGACTTATTTTTTTCGTACATGCATCGCACGATATTATCTACAAATTGATCGGTAATATCGATTTTCGACAGCTCCACCCATCTCAGGGGGGTCTATTGTTCGACCTGATGAAACGACTGCTACGTAGCGTTCCTTTCCCCGCATCTGTACGTCTCGGCGAGGCCTGAGGCCTGAGGCCGCCGTCACATACAGCGGAACGGAAAGGAGCGGAACGGAGCAGAAATGTCAATAACGTCATTACATATGTCAATAAGGTCATTGCACATGTCAATAACGTCATTGCACATGTCAATTCAGAAGTAGATAAAAGTTGAGCTAAACTTAATGACGACTTAAGTTGCCAATTCAATAGTACCTTCAATCTTCTACAATCATCTTTCATGTTGCCTTGATCAGATATTGAGTGATTTGACTGAAAACACTTCTTTAAGTAATTTGTTCAGAAGTAGATAAAAATTAAGCTAAGCTTAATGAAGACTTAAGTTGCCAATTCAATAGTGCCTTCAATCTTCTACTATCACCTTTTCTTTTGTATTTATTAGATACTGAATGATTTGACTCATAACAATGCTTCTTTAAGTAATCTTATTAGAAGTAGGTAAAAATTAAACTAAACTTAATGCAGAATTAAGTTGCTAATTCAATAGTACCTTCAAGCTTCTACAATCACCTTTTCTTTTGTCTTTATTAGATATTGAATGATTTGACTGAAAACACTTCTTTAAGTAATTTGTTCAGAAGTAGATAAAAATTAAGCTAAACTTAATGAAGAATTAAATTGCTAATTCAATAATACCTTCAATCTTCTATCATAACCTTTTCTTTTGTCTTTATTAGATATTGAATGATTCGACTCAAAACAGTGCGTTTTTAAGTAATCTTATTAGAAGTACATAAAAATTTAGCTAAACTTAATGAAGAATTAAGCTGCTAATTCAATAGTACCTTCAATCCTCTACAATCACCTTTTCTTTTGTCTCTATTAGATATTGAATGATTTGACTCAAAACAGTGCTTCTCTAAGTAATTTTATTAGAAGTAGATAAAAATTAAGTTGCTAATTCAATAGTATCTTCAATCCTCTACAATCACCTTTTCTTTTGTCTTTATTAGATATTGTTGCGAACTCGGGGTTCAATAATTCCAGTGTAACGATTTAACACGAAAACACTATTTATTTATTTCCACAATTACACACGACTACTGAATAACTCATTACTTAACACTTTATAGCCTTCTAATATCGCTTCGTAACTTTAGCTTACTTATAGCTCGACTAAAATACGACTATTCCTTAACCGCCGCTCTATGCGCCTTTTATATACAATCCTAAAATTACAGAAAAACCTAGAAAGTTCTTTATAAGAATTCTTGAATAATCTCACATAAAAAAAAACGGTTGTAAACAACTGCCTTCTAGATTAAACCAGCCGAGCAATAAATCACTCGTGTCAGCCGTGACGCAGCGCGGATAGGTCGCGAAGCTCCACCAACCAACACGCTCCCATGCGTTGCCCCGCCTCCCATGCGGCGTTGCTGCGAATCGTAACAATATTCAATGTTTTGACTCAAAACAGTGCATCTTTAAGTAATCTTATTAGAAGTAGATAAAAATTAAGCTAAACTTAATGAAAAATTAAGTTGCTAATGCAATAGTACCTTCAATCTTCTATAATCACCTTTTCTTTTGTCTTTATTAGATATTGAATGGTTTAACTCAAAACAGTGCGTCTTTAAGTAATCTTATTAGAAGTAGATAAAAACTAAACTAAACTTAATGAAGAATTAAGTTGCTAATTCAATAATACCTTCAATCTTCTACAATCACCATTTCTTTTGTCTTTATTAGATATTGAATGATTTGACTGAAAACACTTCTTTAAGTAATTTGTTCAGAAGTAAATAAAAATTAAGCTAAACTTAATGAAGAATTAAATTGCTATTTCAATAATACCTTCAATCTTCTATCATAACTTTTTCTTTTGTCTTTATTAGATATTGAATGATTTGACTCAAAACAGCGCGTTTTTAAGTAATCTTATTAGAAGTACATAAAAATTAAGCTAAACTTAATGAAGAATTAAGTTGCTAATGCAATAGTACCTTCAATCTTCTACAATCACCTTTTCTTTTTATTAGATATTGAACGATTTGACTGAAAACACTTCTTTAAGTAATTTGTTAGAAGTAGATAAAAATTAAGCTAAACTTAATGAAGAATTAAATTGCTAATTCAATAATACCTTCAATCTTCTATCATAACCTTTTCTTTTGTCTTTATTAGATATTGAATGATTTGACTCAAAACAGTGGGTTTTTAAGTAATCTTATTAGAAGTACATAAAAATTAAGCTAAACTTAATGAAGAATTAAGTTGCTAATGCAATAATACCTTCAATCTTCTATAATCACCTTTTCTTTTTATTAGATATTGAATGGTTTGGCTCAAAACAGTGCGTTTTTAAGTAATCTTATTAGAAGTAGATAAAAATTAAGCTAAACTTAATGAAGAATTAAGTTGCTAATTCAATAGTACCTTCAAGCTTCTACAATCACCTTGTCTTTTGTCTTTATTAGATATTGAACGATTTGACTGAAAACACTTCTTTAAGTAATTTGTTCAGAAGTAGATAAAAATTAAGCTAAACTTAATGAAGAATTAAGTTGCTAATTCAATAGTACCTTCAATCTTCTACAATCACCTTTTCTTTGGCTTTATTAGATATTGAATGGTTTAACTCAAAACAGTGCGTCTTTAAGTAATCTTATTAGAAGTACATAAAAATTAAGCTAAACTTAATGAAGAATTAAGTTGCTAATGCAATAGTACCTTCAATCTTCTACAATCACCTTTTCTTTTTATTAGATATTGAACGATTTGACTGAAAACACTTCTTTAAGTAATTTGTTAGAAGTAGATAAAAATTAAGCTAAACTTAATGAAGAATTAACTTGCTAATTCAATAATACCTTCAATCTTCTATCATAACC
The DNA here is from genome assembly GCA_951812265.1 of Taphrorychus bicolor. Taxonomy (NCBI): domain Eukaryota; kingdom Metazoa; phylum Arthropoda; class Insecta; order Coleoptera; family Curculionidae; genus Taphrorychus; species Taphrorychus bicolor. The sequence goes on from OX638299.1 coordinate 1,340,794, forward strand.
TTTTCTTTTGTCTTTATTAGATATTGAATGATTTGACTCAAAACAGTGCGTTTTTAAGTAATCTTATTAGAAGTACATAAAAATTAAGCTAAACTTAATGAAGAATTAAGTTGCTAATGCAATAGTACCTTCAATCTTCTATAATCACCTTTTCTTTTTATTAGATATTGAATGGTTTGGCTCAAAACAGTGCGTTTTTAAGTAATCTTATTAGAAGTAGATAAAAATTAAGCTAAACTTAATGAAGAATTAAGTTGCTAATTCAATAGTACCTTCAAGCTTCTACAATCACCTTTTCTTTTGTCTTTATTAGATATTGAACGATTTGACTGAAAACACTTCTTTAAGTAATTTGTTCAGAAGTAGATAAAAATTAAGCTAAACTTAATGAAGAATTAAGTTGCTAATTCAATAGTACCTTCAATCTTCTACAGTCACCTTTTCTTTTGTCTTTATTAGATATTGAATGGTTTAACTCAAAACAGTGCGTCTTTAAGTAATCTTATTAGAAGTACATAAAAATTAAGCTAAACTTAATGAAGAATTAAGTTGCTAATTCAATAGTACCTTCAAGCTTCTACAATCACCTTTTCTTTTGTCTTTATTAGATATTGAACGATTTGACTAAAAACACTTCTTTAAGTAATTTGTTCAGAAGTAGATAAAAATTAAGCTAAACTTAATGAAGAATTAAATTGCTATTTCAATAATACCTTCAATCTTCTATCATAACTTTTTCTTTTGTCTTTATTAGATATTGAATGATTTGACTCAAAACAGTCCGTTTTTAAGTAATCTTATTAGAAGTACATAAAAATTAAGCTAAACTTAATGAAGAATTAAGTTGCTAATGCAATAGTACCTTCAATCTTCTACAATCACCTTTTCTTTTTATTAGATATTGAACGATTTGACTGAAAACACTTCTTTAAGTAATTTGTTAGAAGTAGATAAAAATTAAGCTAAACTTAATGAAGAATTAAATTGCTAATTCAATAATACCTTCAATCTTCTATCATAACCTTTTCTTTTGTCTTTATTAGATATTGAATGATTTGACTCAAAACAGTGGGTTTTTAAGTAATCTTATTAGAAGTACATAAAAATTAAGCTAAACTTAATGAAGAATTAAGTTGCTAATGCAATAGTACCTTCAATCTTCTATAATCACCTTTTCTTTTTATTAGATATTGAATGGTTTGGCTCAAAACAGTGCGTTTTTAAGTAATCTTATTAGAAGTAGATAAAAATTAAGCTAAACTTAATGAAGAATTAAGTTGCTAATTCAATAGTACCTTCAAGCTTCTACAATCACCATTTCTTTTGTCTTTATTAGATATTGAACGATTTGACTGAAAACACTTCTTTAAGTAATTTGTTCAGAAGTAGATAAAAATTAAGCTAAACTTAATGAAGAATTAAGTTGCTAATGCAATAGTACCTTCAATCTTCTACAATCACCTTTTCTTTTGTCTTTATTAGATATTGAACGATTTGACTGAAAACACTTCTTTAAGTAATTTGTTCAGAAGTAGATAAAAATTAAGCTAAACTTAATGAAGAATTAAGTTGCTAATTCAATAGTACCTTCAATCTTCTACAGTCACCTTTTCTTTTGTCTTTATTAGATATTGAATGGTTTAACTCAAAACAGTGCGTCTTTAAGTAATCTTATTAGAAGTACATAAAAATTAAGCTAAACTTAATGAAGAATTAAGTTGCTAATTCAATAGTACCTTCAAGCTTCTACAATCACCTTTTCTTTTGTCTTTATTAGATATTGAACGATTTGACTAAAAACACTTCTTTAAGTAATTTGTTCAGAAGTAGATAAAAATTAAGCTAAACTTAATGAAGAATTAAATTGCTATTTCAATAATACCTTCAATCTTCTATCATAACTTTTTCTTTTGTCTTTATTAGATATTGAATGATTTGACTCAAAACAGTCCGTTTTTAAGTAATCTTATTAGAAGTACATAAAAATTAAGCTAAACTTAATGAAGAATTAAGTTGCTAATGCAATAGTACCTTCAATCTTCTACAATCACCTTTTCTTTTTATTAGATATTGAACGATTTGACTGAAAACACTTCTTTAAGTAATTTGTTAGAAGTAGATAAAAATTAAGCTAAACTTAATGAAGAATTAAATTGCTAATTCAATAATACCTTCAATCTTCTATCATAACCTTTTCTTTTGTCTTTATTAGATATTGAATGATTTGACTCAAAACAGTGGGTTTTTAAGTAATCTTATTAGAAGTACATAAAAATTAAGCTAAACTTAATGAAGAATTAAGTTGCTAATGCAATAGTACCTTCAATCTTCTATAATCACCTTTTCTTTTTATTAGATATTGAATGGTTTGGCTCAAAACAGTGCGTTTTTAAGTAATCTTATTAGAAGTAGATAAAAATTAAGCTAAACTTAATGAAGAATTAAGTTGCTAATTCAATAGTACCTTCAAGCTTCTACAATCACCAGTTCTTTTGTCTTTATTAGATATTGAACGATTTGACTGAAAACACTTCTTTAAGTAATTTGTTCAGAAGTAGATAAAAATTAAGCTAAACTTAATGAAGAATTAAGTTGCTAATGCAATAGTACCTTCAATCTTCTATAATCACCTTTTCTTTTTATTAGATATTGAATGGTTTGGCTCAAAACAGTGCGTTTTTAAGTAATCTTATTAGAAGTAGGTAAAAATTAAACTAAACTTAATGAAGAATTAAGTTTCTAATTCAATAGTACCTTCAATCTTCTACAATCACCATTTCTTTTGTCTTTATTAGATATTGAATGATTTGACTGAAAACACTTCTTAAAGTAATTTGTTCAGAAGTAGATAAAAATTAAACTAAACTTAATGAAGAATTAAGTTGCTAATGCAATAGTACCTTCAATCTTCTATAATCACCTTTTCTTTTTATTAGATATTGAATGGTTTGGCTCAAAACAGTGCGTTTTTAAGTAATCTTATTAGAAGTAGGTAAAAATTAAACCAAACTTAATGAAGAATTAAGTTGCTAATTCAATAGTACCTTCAATCTTCTACAATCACCATTTCTTTTGTCTTTATTAGATATTGAATGATTTGACTGAAAACACTTCTTTGAGCAATTTGTTCAGAAGTAGATAAATATTAAGCTAAACTTAATGAAGAATTAAACTGCTATTTCAATAATACCTTCAATCTTCTATCATAACTTTTTCATTAGTCTTTATTAGATATTGAATGATTTGACTCAAAACAGTGCGTTTATCAGTAATCTTTTTAAAAGTAGATAAAAATTAAGCTAAACTTAATGAAGAATTAAGTTACTAATTCAATAATAGCTTCAATCTTCTATCATAACCTTTTCTTTTGTCTTTATTAGATATTGAATAATTTGACTAAAAACAGTGCGTTTTTAAGTAATCTTATTAGAAGTACATAAAAATTAAGCTAAACTTAATGAAGAATTAAGTTGCTAATGCAATAGTACCTTCAATCTTCTATAATCACCTTTTCTTTTTATTAGATATTGAATGGTTTGGCTCAAAACAGTGCGTTTTTAAGTAATCTTATTAGAAGTAGATAAAAATTAAGCTAAACTTAATGAAGAATTAAGTTGCTAATTCAATAGTACCTTCAAGCTTCTACAATCACCTTTTCTTTTGTCTTTATTAGATATTGAACGATTTGACTGAAAACACTTCTTTAAGTAATTTGTTCAGAAGTAGATAAAAATTAAGCTAAACTTAATGAAGAATTAAGTTGCTAATTCAATAGTACCTTCAATCTTCTACAGTCACCTTTTCTTTTGTCTTTATTAGATATTGAATGGTTTAACTCAAAACAGTGCGTCTTTAAGTAATCTTATTAGAAGTACATAAAAATTAAGCTAAACTTAATGAAGAATTAAGTTGCTAATTCAATAGTACCTTCAAGCTTCTACAATCACCTTTTCTTTTGTCTTTATTAGATATTGAACGATTTGACTAAAAACACTTCTTTAAGTAATTTGTTCAGAAGTAGATAAAAATTAAGCTAAACTTAATGAAGAATTAAATTGCTATTTCAATAATACCTTCAATCTTCTATCATAACTTTTTCTTTTGTCTTTATTAGATATTGAATGATTTGACTCAAAACAGTCCGTTTTTAAGTAATCTTATTAGAAGTACATAAAAATTAAGCTAAACTTAATGAAGAATTAAGTTGCTAATGCAATAGTACCTTCAATCTTCTACAATCACCTTTTCTTTTTATTAGATATTGAACGATTTGACTGAAAACACTTCTTTAAGTAATTTGTTAGAAGTAGATAAAAATTAAGCTAAACTTAATGAAGAATTAAATTGCTAATTCAATAATACCTTCAATCTTCTATCATAACCTTTTCTTTTGTCTTTATTAGATATTGAATGATTTGACTCAAAACAGTGGGTTTTTAAGTAATCTTATTAGAAGTACATAAAAATTAAGCTAAACTTAATGAAGAATTAAGTTGCTAATGCAATAGTACCTTCAATCTTCTATAATCACCTTTTCTTTTTATTAGATATTGAATGGTTTGGCTCAAAACAGTGCGTTTTTAAGTAATCTTATTAGAAGTAGATAAAAATTAAGCTAAACTTAATGAAGAATTAAGTTGCTAATTCAATAGTACCTTCAAGCTTCTACAATCACCAGTTCTTTTGTCTTTATTAGATATTGAACGATTTGACTGAAAACACTTCTTTAAGTAATTTGTTCAGAAGTAGATAAAAATTAAGCTAAACTTAATGAAGAATTAAGTTGCTAATGCAATAGTACCTTCAATCTTCTATAATCACCTTTTCTTTTTATTAGATATTGAATGGTTTGGCTCAAAACAGTGCGTTTTTAAGTAATCTTATTAGAAGTAGGTAAAAATTAAACTAAACTTAATGAAGAATTAAGTTTCTAATTCAATAGTACCTTCAATCTTCTACAATCACCATTTCTTTTGTCTTTATTAGATATTGAATGATTTGACTGAAAACACTTCTTAAAGTAATTTGTTCAGAAGTAGATAAAAATTAAACTAAACTTAATGAAGAATTAAGTTGCTAATGCAATAGTACCTTCAATCTTCTATAATCACCTTTTCTTTTTATTAGATATTGAATGGTTTGGCTCAAAACAGTGCGTTTTTAAGTAATCTTATTAGAAGTAGGTAAAAATTAAACCAAACTTAATGAAGAATTAAGTTGCTAATTCAATAGTACCTTCAATCTTCTACAATCACCATTTCTTTTGTCTTTATTAGATATTGAATGATTTGACTGAAAACACTTCTTTGAGCAATTTGTTCAGAAGTAGATAAATATTAAGCTAAACTTAATGAAGAATTAAACTGCTATTTCAATAATACCTTCAATCTTCTATCATAACTTTTTCATTAGTCTTTATTAGATATTGAATGATTTGACTCAAAACAGTGCGTTTATCAGTAATCTTTTTAAAAGTAGATAAAAATTAAGCTAAACTTAATGAAGAATTAAGTTACTAATTCAATAATAGCTTCAATCTTCTATCATAACCTTTTCTTTTGTCTTTATTAGATATTGAATAATTTGACTAAAAACAGTGCGTTTTTAAGTAATCTTATTAGAAGTACATAAAAATTAAGCTAAACTTAATGAAGAATTAAGTTGCTAATGCAATAGTACCTTCAATCTTCTATAATCACCTTTTCTTTTTATTAGATATTGAATGGTTTGGCTCAAAACAGTGCGTTTTTAAGTAATCTTATTAGAAGTAGATAAAAATTAAGCTAAACTTAATGAAGAATTAAGTTGCTAATTCAATAGTACCTTCAAGCTTCTACAATCACCTTTTCTTTTGTCTTTATTAGATATTGAACGATTTGACTGAAAACACTTCTTTAAGTAATTTGTTCAGAAGTAGATAAAAATTAAGCTAAACTTAATGAAGAATTAAGTTGCTAATTCAATAGTACCTTCAATCTTCTACAGTCACCTTTTCTTTTGTCTTTATTAGATATTGAATGGTTTAACTCAAAACAGTGCGTCTTTAAGTAATCTTATTAGAAGTACATAAAAATTAAGCTAAACTTAATGAAGAATTAAGTTGCTAATTCAATAGTACCTTCAAGCTTCTACAATCACCTTTTCTTTTGTCTTTATTAGATATTGAACGATTTGACTAAAAACACTTCTTTAAGTAATTTGTTCAGAAGTAGATAAAAATTAAGCTAAACTTAATGAAGAATTAAATTGCTATTTCAATAATACCTTCAATCTTCTATCATAACTTTTTCTTTTGTCTTTATTAGATATTGAATGATTTGACTCAAAACAGTCCGTTTTTAAGTAATCTTATTAGAAGTACATAAAAATTAAGCTAAACTTAATGAAGAATTAAGTTGCTAATGCAATAGTACCTTCAATCTTCTACAATCACCTTTTCTTTTTATTAGATATTGAACGATTTGACTGAAAACACTTCTTTAAGTAATTTGTTAGAAGTAGATAAAAATTAAGCTAAACTTAATGAAGAATTAAATTGCTAATTCAATAATACCTTCAATCTTCTATCATAACCTTTTCTTTTGTCTTTATTAGATATTGAATGATTTGACTCAAAACAGTGGGTTTTTAAGTAATCTTATTAGAAGTACATAAAAATTAAGCTAAACTTAATGAAGAATTAAGTTGCTAATGCAATAGTACCTTCAATCTTCTATAATCACCTTTTCTTTTTATTAGATATTGAATGGTTTGGCTCAAAACAGTGCGTTTTTAAGTAATCTTATTAGAAGTAGATAAAAATTAAGCTAAACTTAATGAAGAATTAAGTTGCTAATTCAATAGTACCTTCAAGCTTCTACAATCACCATTTCTTTTGTCTTTATTAGATATTGAACGATTTGACTGAAAACACTTCTTTAAGTAATTTGTTCAGAAGTAGATAAAAATTAAGCTAAACTTAATGAAGAATTAAGTTGCTAATGCAATAGTACCTTCAATCTTCTACAATCACCTTTTCTTTTGTCTTTATTAGATATTGAACGATTTGACTGAAAACACTTCTTTAAGTAATTTGTTCAGAAGTAGATAAAAATTAAGCTAAACTTAATGAAGAATTAAGTTGCTAATTCAATAGTACCTTCAATCTTCTACAGTCACCTTTTCTTTTGTCTTTATTAGATATTGAATGGTTTAACTCAAAACAGTGCGTCTTTAAGTAATCTTATTAGAAGTACATAAAAATTAAGCTAAACTTAATGAAGAATTAAGTTGCTAATTCAATAGTACCTTCAAGCTTCTACAATCACCTTTTCTTTTGTCTTTATTAGATATTGAACGATTTGACTAAAAACACTTCTTTAAGTAATTTGTTCAGAAGTAGATAAAAATTAAGCTAAACTTAATGAAGAATTAAATTGCTATTTCAATAATACCTTCAATCTTCTATCATAACTTTTTCTTTTGTCTTTATTAGATATTGAATGATTTGACTCAAAACAGTCCGTTTTTAAGTAATCTTATTAGAAGTACATAAAAATTAAGCTAAACTTAATGAAGAATTAAGTTGCTAATGCAATAGTACCTTCAATCTTCTACAATCACCTTTTCTTTTTATTAGATATTGAACGATTTGACTGAAAACACTTCTTTAAGTAATTTGTTAGAAGTAGATAAAAATTAAGCTAAACTTAATGAAGAATTAAATTGCTAATTCAATAATACCTTCAATCTTCTATCATAACCTTTTCTTTTGTCTTTATTAGATATTGAATGATTTGACTCAAAACAGTGGGTTTTTAAGTAATCTTATTAGAAGTACATAAAAATTAAGCTAAACTTAATGAAGAATTAAGTTGCTAATGCAATAGTACCTTCAATCTTCTATAATCACCTTTTCTTTTTATTAGATATTGAATGGTTTGGCTCAAAACAGTGCGTTTTTAAGTAATCTTATTAGAAGTAGATAAAAATTAAGCTAAACTTAATGAAGAATTAAGTTGCTAATTCAATAGTACCTTCAAGCTTCTACAATCACCATTTCTTTTGTCTTTATTAGATATTGAACGATTTGACTGAAAACACTTCTTTAAGTAATTTGTTCAGAAGTAGATAAAAATTAAGCTAAACTTAATGAAGAATTAAGTTGCTAATGCAATAGTACCTTCAATCTTCTATAATCACCTTTTCTTTTTATTAGATATTGAATGGTTTGGCTCAAAACAGTGCGTTTTTAAGTAATCTTATTAGAAGTAGGTAAAAATTAAACTAAACTTAATGAAGAATTAAGTTTCTAATTCAATAGTACCTTCAATCTTCTACAATCACCATTTCTTTTGTCTTTATTAGATATTGAATGATTTGACTGAAAACACTTCTTAAAGTAATTTGTTCAGAAGTAGATAAAAATTAAACTAAACTTAATGAAGAATTAAGTTGCTAATGCAATAGTACCTTCAATCTTCTATAATCACCTTTTCTTTTTATTAGATATTGAATGGTTTGGCTCAAAACAGTGCGTTTTTAAGTAATCTTATTAGAAGTAGGTAAAAATTAAACCAAACTTAATGAAGAATTAAGTTGCTAATTCAATAGTACCTTCAATCTTCTACAATCACCATTTCTTTTGTCTTTATTAGATATTGAATGATTTGACTGAAAACACTTCTTTGAGCAATTTGTTCAGAAGTAGATAAATATTAAGCTAAACTTAATGAAGAATTAAACTGCTATTTCAATAATACCTTCAATCTTCTATCATAACTTTTTCATTAGTCTTTATTAGATATTGAATGATTTGACTCAAAACAGTGCGTTTATCAGTAATCTTTTTAAAAGTAGATAAAAATTAAGCTAAACTTAATGAAGAATTAAGTTACTAATTCAATAATAGCTTCAATCTTCTATCATAACCTTTTCTTTTGTCTTTATTAGATATTGAATAATTTGACTAAAAACAGTGCGTTTTTAAGTAATCTTATTAGAAGAAGATAAAAATTAAGCTCAACTTGATAAAGAGTTAAGTTGCTAATTCCCTCTCTGGTCTCAATTAAATATCGAAGAAATTGACTTAATAAGCACCATCAGAAATTTAACTGAGAGAAGACAAAAATTAAGCTCAACTTGATGAATAATTCAATTTTTAATTGAATAGTAATTTCAGTCTTCATCAATTACTTTCCACTTGACTCAATTAGATATTGAAGAAATTAGCGTGAATCCTGATGAGCACTTATTAGGTACCATCAGGAAATTTCTAACTAAAAGCGAATAAATTTCTAAAAGCAAACGAAAATTAAGCATAACTTGATTAATAAAATTATTGATTTAATATGAATTTGTTTCAATATTCTGCAACCATCTTTCGTCTTGTCTAAATTAGATATTGAAGAAATTGAGTAGTAACACTTTGTTGGGTGGAAGCTGGCAAAAATTAAGTTCAACTTGATGAAGAATTAATTTACTAATTTGATAGTTTCTTCAATGTTCTACAATAAACTTTCTTCTTGTGTCAAAGAGTATTGAAGAACTGGAGTGGCAACACTTAATAAGTTTATTTATTCTCCAACCACCTTTTGTCTTGTCTGAATTAGATATTGAAGAAATTGAGTAGCAACACTCAATAAGTTATATCCGAAGTTTGTGTGGAAGTTGGCAAACATTAAGTTCAACTTGATGAAGAATTAAATTACTAATTTGATGGTTTCTTCAATATTCTACAATAAACTTTCCTCTTGTGTCAAAGAGTATTGAAGAACTTGAATGGCAACACTTAATTCTCCAACCACCTTTCGTCTTGTCTGAATTAGATATTGAAGATATTGAAGGAATCACAAATGTCAATAACGTCATTACACATGTCAATAAGGTCAGTGCACATGTCAATAACGTCATTGCACATGTCAATAACGTCATTACACATGTCAATTCCTATTTTAGCTTTTATCTGCTTGGTTTAAACTCAACTGTCAAATTAGGCTCCGTTCCGCTTTTAACCAAATTCCGCTGTATGTGACGTCGCCCTCGCACACAGCTACAGCCAATGACCTAGGAGATATGGATTGAGCCAACAGATGTCGATATTTCCCTAAAAATGGTCGCTTTTTTTGGCACAAAGTACGCCATTTTTAAGGATCCCATGACGTAATGTTGTCGCGAGCGCACGTTATACAAGCGTCAAAACAGCTTAAAGCCGGTCCAGATATTGCTTGTCAATTGTTTTTGGTTTTTGTTAGGTTAGAAAGTAAGTTTTAGAGAACCTTAGAGCTAAGGGCTAAAGGCCTAGTACTCTAGCTAAGAGATAAGTGCGATATTCGATTGGATTGGAAGTAAAAAGTAATAAAAGTAATGACAGTGACAATTGTTTTGCAATACTTTGACGTAAGACTTCACCGAGACGTCACTTCCGACGGATATCGTCGCCATTTTTAAGGTTCCCACCGCTAAAAAGGGAAACCAAAACTGTAAAATAGGAGGGGGTCTCCAGATGCAATCTGTACTAGCCCGTTGGCTCCAGCTAATAAAAAGTGTTATGTAGCGTTTGACAGGTAGTTGACGTGGTCTAGTTCTCATTAAGATCGCTTATCGACGCCTAAACGCTCGTGCAACCGTCGGCTTACAAGCTGTTAGACAACAAGCCGGATCATATGGGAAAACACACATAACTGTAAGCCCATACACACCCTGTATAAATCCGCTTATTAAAAAATTAAACAACATTTTAGCGTCCGAATGAAGATCGGTATCGCGAAGACGATTTTGTCGGCAATTACACGCTCAAAAGTTTATCAAGATCGACGCGGTCAACCGTTGACCTGGTTTACACGCGATGTCTCCGGGGCTGAATCCGAATGAAAAACGAAACCCGATACTCCGGTCGCTCGAGATGGCGGTACCGCGGGGGGGCAAGGAGGGTGGTGGTACCGAGACGCGGGGCCCCCAGGCCGCGCCTCGGCCGCGTACACTTGCCTGACGGCATTCCAAAGTGCTCCGGGCGAGAGCTTGCCTCTGGCCTTCGAGATCAATGGCGTGGGTAACCGGGTGGTACCATCGGGCGATGCTTTGGCTTTCGACATAAAGTACCAAGCCAAAGATGTAAATCAAATATTGTTTGAAGCGTCTTTATATGATATATTTTTAATGAATTAGTTCTCAATGTCATACATTAGATGGCAGGAATAATCTAGACAATTTGTCAAAACTCAATCCATCAATGTCAATGTCAATGAAGAATAGAAGAATTTGCAACTTAATTCTTCATTACGTTTAGCTTAATTTTTATCTACTTCTAATAGCATTACTTAAAGAGGCACTGTTTTGGGTCAAATCATTCAATATCTAATAAAGAGAAAAGAAAATGTGATTGTAGAAGATTGAAGGTACTATTGAATTAGCAACTTAATTCTTCATTAAGTTTAGCTTAATTTTTATCTATATCTAATAAGATTACTTAAAGAAGAACTGTTTTGAGTCAAATCATTCAATATCTAATAAAGACAAAAGAAAAGGTGATGGTAGAAGATTGAAGGTACTATTGAATTAGCAACTTAATTCTTCATTAAGTTTAGCTTAATTTTTATCTACTTCTAATAAGATTACTTAAAGAAGCATTGTTTTGAGTCAAATCATTCAATATCTAATAAAGATAAAAGAAAAAGTGATTGTAGAAGATTGAAGGTACTATTGAATTAGCAACTTAATTCATCATTAAGTTTAGCTTAATTTTTATCTACTTCTAATAGCATTACTTAAAGAGGCACTGTTTTGAGTCAAATCATTCAATATCTAATAAAGACAAAAGAAAAGGTGATTGTAGAAGATTGAAGGTACTATTGAATTAGCAACCTAATTCTTCATTAAGTTTAGCTTAATTTTTATCTACTTCTAATAGCATTACTTAAAGAGGCACTGTTTTGAGTCAAATCATTCAATATCTAATAAAGACAAAAGAAAAGGTGATTGTAGAAGATTGAAGGTACTATTGAATTAGCAACTTAATTCTTCATTAAGTTTAGCTTAATTTTTATCTACTTCTAATAAGATTACTTAAAGAAGCATTGTTTTGAGTCAAATCATTCAATATCTAATAAAGATAAAAGAAAAAGTGATTATAGAAGATTGAAGTTACTATTGAATTAGCAACTTAATTCTTCATTAAGTTTAGCTTAATTTTTATCTACTTCTAATAAGGTTACTTAAAGAAGCACTGTTTTGAATCAAATCATTCAATATCTAAAAAAGACAAAAGAAAAGGTGATTGTAAAAGATTGAAGGTACTATTGAATTAGCAACTTAATTCTTCATTAAGTTTAAGTTAATTTTTATCTACTTCTAATAACATTACTTAAAGACGCAATGTTTTGAGTCAAATCATTCAATATCTAAAAGAGACAAAAGAAAAGGTGATTGTAGAGGAGGAACTATTGAATTAGCAACTTAATTCTTCATTAAGTTTAGTTTAATTTTTATCTACTTCTAATAAGATTACTTAAAGACGCACTGTTTTGAGTCAAACCATTCAATATCTAATAAAGACAAAAGAAAAGGTGATGTTAGATAATTGAAGATACTATTGATTTAGCACCTTAATTCTGCATTAAGTTTAGCCTAATTTTTATCTACTTCTGAAGAAATTATTTAAAGAAGTGTTTTCAGTCAAATCACTCAATATTTGATCAAGACAACAGGAAAGGTGATTGTAGAAGATTGAAGGTATTATTGAATTGGAAACTTAATTCTTCATTAAGTTTAGCTTAATTTTTATCTACTTCTAACAAGGTTACTTCAAGAAGCACTGTTTGAGTCAAATCATTCAATATCTAATAAAGACAAAAGAAAAGGTGATGGTAGAAGATTGAAGGTACTATTGAATTAGCAACTTAATTCTTCATTAAGTTTAGCTTAATTTTTATCTACTTGTAATAAAATTACTTTAAAGACGCAATGTTTTGAGTCTAATCATTCAATATCTAATAAAGATAAAAGAAAAGGTGATTGTAGAAGATTGAAGGTACTATTGAATTAGCAACTTAATTCATCATTAAGTTTAGCTTAATTTTTATCTACTTCTAATAGCATTACTTAAAGAGGCACTGTTTTGAGTCAAATCATTCAATATCTAATAAAGACAAAAGAAAAGGTGATTGTAGAAGATTGAAGGTACTATTGAATTAGCAACTTAATTCTTCATTAAGTTTAGCTTAATTTTTATCTACTTCTAATAAGATTACTTAAAGAAGCACTATTTTGTGTCAAATCATTCAATATCTAATAAAGACAAAAGAAAAGGTGATTGTAGAATATTGAAGGTACTATTGAATTAGCAACTTAATTCTTCATTAAGTTTAGCTTAATTTTTATCTACTTCTAACAAATTACTTACAGAAGTGTTTTCAGTCAAATCACTCAATATCTGATCAAGACAACAGGAACGGTGATTATAGAAGATTGAAGTTACTATTGAATTAGCAACTTAATTCTTCATTAAGTTTAGCTTAATTTTTATCTACTTCTAATAAGGTTACTTAAAGAAGCACTGTTTTGAATCAAATCATTCAATATCTAAAAAAGACAAAAGAAAAGGTGATTGTAAAAGATTGAAGGTACTATTGAATTAGCAACTTAATTCTTCATTAAGTTTAAGTTAATTTTTATCTACTTCTAATAACATTACTTAAAGACGCAATGTTTTGAGTCAAATCATTCAATAACTTATAAAGACAAAAGAAAAGGTGATGGTAGAAGATTGAAGGTACTATTGATTTAGCAACTTAATTCTTCATTAAGTTTAGCTTAATTTGTATCTACTTCTGAAGAAATTACTTAAAGAAGTGTTTTCAATCAAATCACTCAATATCTGATCAAGACAACAGGAACGGTGATTATAGAAGATTGAAGTTACTATTGAATTAGCAACTTAATTCTTCATTAAGTTTAGCTTAATTTTTATCTACTTCTAATAAGGTTACTTAAAGAAGCACTGTTTTGAATCAAGTCATTCAATATCTAAAAAAGACAAAAGAAAAGGTGATGGTAGAAGATTGAAGGTACTATTGATTTAGCACCTTAATTCTTCATTAAGATTAGCTTAACTTTTATCTACTTCTGAAGAAATTATTTAAAGAAGTGTTTTCAGTCAAATCACTCAATATCTGATCAAGACAAAGGAAAGGTGATTGTAGAAGATTGAAGGTACTATTGAATTAGAAACTTAATTCTTCATTAAGCTTAGCTTAATTTTTATCTACTTCTAACAAGGTTACTTAAAGAAGCACTGTTTTGAATCAAATCATTCAATATCTAATAAAGACAAAAGAAAAGGTGATTATGGAAGATTGAAGGTACTATTGAATTAGCAACTTAATTCTTCATTAAGTTTAGCTTAATTTTTATCTACTTCTAATAAGATTACTTAAAGAAGCACTGTTTTGAGTCAAACCATTCAATATCTAATAAAGACAAAAGAAAAGGTGATGGTAGAAGATTGAAGGTACTATTGATTTAGCAACTTAATTCTTCATTAAGTTTAGCTTAATTTGTATCTACTTCTGAAGAAATTACTTAAAGAAGTGTTTTCAGTCAAATCACTCAATATCTGATCAAGACAACAGGAACGGTGATTATAGAAGATTGAAGTTACTATTGAATTAGCAACTTAATTCTTCATTAAGTTTAGCTTAATTTTTATCTACTTCTAATAAGGTTACTTAAAGAAGCACTGTTTTGAATCAAATCATTCAATATCTAAAAAAGACAAAAGAAAAGGTGATTGTAAAAGATTGAAGGTACTATTGAATTAGCAACTTAATTCTTCATTAAGTTTAAGTTAATTTTTATCTACTTCTAATAACATTACTTAAAGACGCAATGTTTTGAGTCAAATCATTCAATAACTTATAAAGACAAAAGAAAAGGTGATGGTAGAAGATTGAAGGTACTATTGATTTAGCAACTTAATTCTTCATTAAGTTTAGCTTAATTTGTATCTACTTCTGAAGAAATTACTTAAAGAAGTGTTTTCAGTCAAATCACTCAATATCTGATCAAGACAACAGGAACGGTGATTATAGAAGATTGAAGTTACTATTGAATTAGCAACTTAATTCTTCATTAAGTTTAGCTTAATTTTTATCTACTTCTAATAAGGTTACTTAAAGAAGCACTGTTTTGAATCAAATCATTCAATATCTAAAAAAGACAAAAGAAAAGGTGATTGTAAAAGATTGAAGGTACTATTGAATTAGCAACTTAATTCTTCATTAAGTTTAAGTTAATTTTTATCTACTTCTAATAACATTACTTAAAGACGCAATGTTTTGAGTCAAATCATTCAATAACTTATAAAGACAAAAGAAAAGGTGATGGTAGAAGATTGAAGGTACTATTGATTTAGCAACTTAATTCTTCATTAAGTTTAGCTTAATTTGTATCTACTTCTGAAGAAATTACTTAAAGAAGTGTTTTCAGTCAAATCACTCAATATCTGATCAAGACAACAGGAACGGTGATTATAGAAGATTGAAGTTACTATTGAATTAGCAACTTAATTCTTCATTAAGTTTAGCTTAATTTTTATCTACTTCTAATAAGGTTACTTAAAGAAGCACTGTTTTGAATCAAATCATTCAATATCTAAAAAAGACAAAAGAAAAGGTGATTGTAAAAGATTGAAGGTACTATTGAATTAGCAACTTAATTCTTCATTAAGTTTAGCTTAATTTTTTATTTACTTCTAATAAGATTACTTAAAGAAGAACTGTTTTGAGTCAAATCATTCAATATCTAATAAAGACAAAAGAAAAGGTGATGGTAGAAGATTGAAGGTACTATTGAATTAGCAACTTAATTCTTCATTAAGTTTAGCTTAACTTTTATCTACTTCTACTAAGATTACTTAAAGAAGCACCGTTTTGAGTCAAATCATTCAATATCTAATAAAGATAAAATAAAAAGTGATTGTAGAAGATTGGAGGTACTATTGAATTAGCAACTTAATTCATCATTAAGTTTAGCTTAATTTTTATCTACTTCTAATAAGATTACTTAAAGAAGAACTGTTTTGAGTCAAATCATTCAATATCTAATAAAGACAAAAGAAAAGGTGATGGTAGAAGATTGAAGGTACTATTGAATTAGCAACTTAATTCTTCATTAAGTTTAGCTTAACTTTTATCTACTTCTACTAAGATTACTTAAAGAAGCACTGTTTTGAGTCAAATCATTCAATATCTAATAAAGATAAAAGAAAAAGTGATTAAGTGATTGTAGAAGATTGAAGGTACTATTGAATTAGCAACTTAATTCTTCATTAAGTTTAGCTTAATTTTTATCTACTTCTAATAAGATTATTTAAAGAAGCACTATTTTGAGTCAAATCATTCAATATCTAATAAAGACAAAAGAAAAGGTGATTGTAGAAGCTTGAAGGTGCTATTGAATTAGCAACTTAATTCTTCATTAAGTTTAGCTTAATTTTTATCTACTTCTAATAAGATTACTTAAAGACGCACTGTTTTGAGTCAAACCATTCAATATCTAATAAAAAGAAAAGGTGATTGTAGAAGATTGAAGGTACTATTGAATTAGCAACCTAATTCTTCATTAAGTTTAGCTTAATTTTTATCTACTTCGAATAAGATTACTTTAAAGACGCAATGTTTTGAGTCAAATCATTCAATATCTAATAAAGGCAAAAGAAAAGGTGATGGTAGAAGACTGAAGGTTCTATTGAATTAGCAACTTAATTCTTCATTAAGTTTAGCTTAATTTTAATCTACTTCTAATAAGATTACTTAAAGACGCACTGTTTTGAGTCAAACCATTCAATATCTAATAAAAAGAAAAGGTGATTCTAGAAGATTGAAGGTACTATTGAATTAGCAACTTAATTCTTCATTAAGTTTAGCTTAATTTTTATGTACTTCTAATAAGGTTACTTAAAAACGCACTGTTTTAAGTCAAATCATTCAATATCTAATAAAGACAAAAGAAACGGTTATGATAGAAGATTGAAGGTACTATTGAATTAGCAACTTAATTCTTCATTAAGTTTAGCTTAATTTTTATCTACTTCTAATAAGATTACTTTAAAGACGCAATGTTTTGAGTCAAATCATTCAATATCTAATAAAGACAAAAGAGAAGGTGATGGTAGAAGATTGAAGGTACTATTGAATTAGCAACTTATTAAGTTTAGCTTAACTTTTATCTACTTCTGAAGAAATTATTTAAAGAAGAAGTGTTTTCAGTCAAATCTCTCGATCAAGACAACAGGAATTATTGAATTATTGAGTTAGCGACTTAAGTTTTCATAAAGCTGTACTTAATTCTCGTCTACTCCCAGACCAACTCTAGATAAAACTTATTAAGTGTTATAGTCAATTTCTACAAATTTAGATGAGACAAGAACGAAAGTATTGACGAAGGGTAAGGAACTACTGAATTACCTACTTAATTTTTCATCAAGTTGAGCTTAATATTCGTCTCCTTCTAGACCAATTCTCTATAGAACGTATTCGGTTGTTGTTGGTTGCTTATTAAGTGGAGCTTAAAATCTACAGTGGCTTCCAAAAGTTTTGTGTATACAGGATTTTTCATTTTTCAGATTCTGAAGAAGTCTCAAATCACCCAAAAACAGTTCTTTTAGCATCCAATTAAAGAAATAAAATAATAAATATCTTGAATAAATTGATATTCAATTTATTACCTGAATGTGCATTTCATGTCTTCTTGGTTGTTAGGTGTTAACATTCTTAATTTTTGAGCTTGAATGAATAAATAATTTTAACCGCAAGCAATAAACGAAGAACCTGAAGCTTCTTAATCACTTTCTTCCTCTAGGTATTTTCTTCTTTCTTCAAATTTACTTAGGCATTTTCTCGTTTAGAATAGAACAGAAAGACAGTCTAAGATAAAATTGTTACCGAAACACCTTTGAATTTTGCATGCATCTCTTCATTCTTCATTTCAAACAGATGGTAAATTTGCATGGCGTGCTTAATAAGCAGTTGGCTACTTGCTTAGCTCCTTTTTCACAAGCCACGATTACGCTCTTAACCACCTTTATTAGCAACTTCGGTAGCGCAAGCCCATCTTCACGTTCTTCATAAGTTCGAAGACTTAGAAGCGTTCGAAGACTCAGACCGAATACTGATATTAACTTAGGACGTAACCGATTGGTTAGTTTTCTGCGCACCTTCCGAGTGGTACCTAAGAAGGGAAGAAGTAGCTTCTAGAATTCGAAGCTCGTGGCTGACGATTGACCTAAGGCCTCGCCTGTCCGGAAGCCAAGTTCAAGTGCCCGGGGGCGCTCGAAGCGGAGCACACGTCGCACGAAGTACGGGCACGGGGCCTTGGGCGCTACTGATGAGCCCCCGGACTTGCGGGAAGATCGAGAAGAAAACGAAAAACGCGGTTACGAAGAAAATTAATCATCGTCAGTTTATAATTACGGCCTTGCGTCAGTTTGAGCAGGAATTTGAAGCACTTTGTGTTTGTTTAAAGCTTCGTGAAGAAATGCAGATTGAGCGTATCAAAAGAAGCCTTTCCAAGTGGTACCATTCAGGTCATATAAGTACCTACATTGTTAGTTACACTAACAAAAACATGGTTACCACCAATTCGGGTTTCGTCCATCACCAAGCGCAGCTTGTGTCAACGCACTGACTAAGTAGTACCAGCGTAAGTACTACCTACGATCATCAGACATTAAAACTCTTGACAACAAAATTCCTCTAATATTCAATCAAGGTTCGAGTTTTTTCAGCATCATTAAACCGCAAAGTTATTACCTTGGGGCCAGGTGATGGTTATTATGTGGTACTAGTGGTACCACGTCTTGGTCGATCGTGATGGGCAAAACCGATCGCGCTATTAGCCGTCAATAAGTCAACAGGATTATTGTCAAGCTTTGGTTACGAGGTACGATTTAATGCCTTTGTCGGCCGTCGTTAATGGTTTGGCGGCAGTACCTGTACTAATACGTAATTATTATTGTCGAGCCTTGTTGGTCGTACCTGACCTTTTTGGTGTTTTAAAAATTGACTGGTGACAAGTTGTTTCAGTGTTAACCCCATGTCAACATTTTTTTGTTATGGTACTACCTGTGTGGTACCTACCAATGCAATGACGAATCAGTTATTTAGCACGAAAGCAATCCTGGAAAACACTCGCCTATTACGGCATGAATAGATGTGATTAGTGCACCGCCCCTCAGAGGCGAGGTGGTACCGCAATAGACATGCACGACAGATTCAATTAGTACCAAAGAAACAAATTGCCTTTCATCGAGCATTGAGGTGTAACATATTATAATTCGGATTCTATTCACCAGAAATTGTTGTATTTAGACTTTATGCGTATGGCAGGTGGTACCACGTTTATCTAGACCGGGTTTATATTTTCCGAGGGGGAAATTACTGGTTTGATTGACAACAACCAACCCTCCTCTTGTCTCAATTAATTATTGAAGAAATTGACTGGTACCAGTAGTAGCAGTTTGTCTGAAAGCAGAGGAAGATTAAGCTCAACTTGAGTGGCAACACTTAATAAGTTACAGCAGGATTTTGTCTGGAAGCAGCAGAAGATTAAGCTCAACTTTATAAAAAATTAAGTTACTAATTCGTCTATTCTTCAATTCAGTTTCTTCAATTTTCTACAAGAAACTTTCTTTTTGTTTAGGAGTTTGTCTTAAAGTAGACCAAGATTAAGAGCAATTTGATGAAGAATTAAATTACTAATTCGATAGTTTCTTCCATTTTCTACAATAAACTCTGCTCTTGCTTCAATTAAATATTGAAGAAATTCAGTCGCAACACTTAATAAGTTATATCAGGAGTTGTCTGAAAGCAGACGAAGATTAAGCGCAACTTGAGAAAAAAATTTAGTTACTAATTTTTCTATTATTCAATTCAGTTTCTTCAATTTTCTATAAGAAACTTTCTTTTTGTTCAGGAGTTTGTCTGAAAGCAAACGAAGATTAAAAGCAGTTTGATGAAGAATTAACTTACTAATTCGATAGTTTCTTCCATTTTCTTCAATAAAGTTTCCTCTTGTTTCGACTAAACATTGAAGAAATTGAGTGGCAACGCTTAATAAGTTATATCAGGATTTTGTCTGGAAACAGAAGAAGATTAAGCTCAACTTGATAAAAAAAATTAGTTACTAATTCTTCTATTCTTCAATTCAGTTTCTTCAATTTTCTACAGGAAACTTTCCGTTTGTTCAGAAGTTTGTCTGAAAGCAGACGAAGATTAAGAGCAATTTGATGAAGAATTAATTTACTAATTCGATAGTTTCTTCCATTTTCTTCAATAAAGTTTCCTCTTGTTTCGATTAAATATTGAAGAAATTGAGGGGCAACGCTTAATAAGTTATATCAGACGTTCGTCTGGAAGCAGTAGAAGATTAAGCTCAATTTCAGTGGCAACACTTAATAAGTTATATCAGGATCTTGTCTGGAAGCAGCAGAAGATTAAGCTCAACTTGATAAAAAAAATTAGTTACTAATTCTTCTATGCTTCAATTCAGTTTCTTCAATTTTCTATAAGAAACTTTCCTTTTGTTCAGGAGTTTGTCTGAAAGCAGACGAAGATTAAGAGCAGTTTGATGAAGAATTAACTTACTAACTCGATAGTTTCTTCCATTTTCTTCAATAAAGTTTCCTCTTGTTTCGATTAAATATTGAAGAAATTGAGTGGCAACACTTAATAAGTTATATCAGGAGTTTGTCTGAAAGCAGACGAAGATTAAGCTCAACTTGATAAAAAAATTTAGTTACTAATTCTTCTATTCTTCAATTCAGTTTCTTCAATTTTCTACTAGAAACTTTCTTTTTGTTCAGGAGTTTGTCTTAAAGTAGACCAAGATTAAGAGCAATTTGATGAAGAATTAAATAACTAATTCGATAGTTTCTTCCATTTTCTACAATAAACACTGCTCTTGCTTCAATTAAATATTGAAGAAATTCAGTCGCAACACTTAATAAGTTATATCAGGAGTTTGTCTGAAAGCAGACGAAGATTAAGCGCAACTTGATAAAAAAATTTAGTTACTAATTCTTCTATTCTTCAATTCAGTTTCTTCAATTTTCTATACGAAACTTTCTTTTTGTTCAGGAGTTTGTCTGAAAGCAAACGAAGATTAAAAGCAGTTTGATGAAGAATTAACTTACTAATTCGATAGTTTCTTCCATTTTCTTCAATAAAGTTTCCTCTTGTTTCGACTAAACATTGAAGAAATTCAGTCGCAACACTTAATAAGTTATATCAGGAGTTTGTCTGAAAGCAGACGAAGATTAAGCTCAACTTGATAAAAAAAATTAGTTACTAATTCTTCTATTCTTCAATTCAGTTTCTTCAATTTTCTACAGGAAACTTTCCGTTTGTTCAGAAGTTTGTCTGAAAGCAGACGAAGATTAAGAGCAATTTGATGAAGAATTAATTTACTAATTCGATAGTTTCTTCCATTTTCTTCAATAAAGTTTCCTCTTGTTTCGATTAGATATTGAAGAAATTGAGGGGCAACGCTTAATAAGTTATATCAGACGTTCGTCTGGAAGCAGTAGAAGATTAAGCTCAATTTTAGTGGCAACACTTAATAAGTTATATCAGGATCTTGTCTGGAAGCAGCAGAAGATTAAGCTCAACTTGATAAAAAAAATTAGTTACTAATTCTTCTATGCTTCAATTCAGTTTCTTCAATTTTCTATAAGAAACTTTCCTTTTGTTCAGGAGTTTGTCTGAAAGCAGACGAAGATTAAGAACAGTTTGATGAAGAATTAACTTACTAACTCGATAGTTTCTTCCATTTTCTTCAATAAAGTTTCCTCTTGTTTCGATTAAATATTGAAGAAATTGAGTGGCAACACTTAATAAGTTATATCAGGAGTTTGTCTGATAGCAGACGAAGATTAAGCTCGACTTGATAAAAAAATTTAGTTACTAATTCTTCTATTCTTCAATTCAGTTTCTTCAATTTTCTACTAGAAACTTTCTTTTTGTTCAGGAGTTTGTCTTAAAGTAGACCAAGATTAAGAGCAATTTGATGAAGAATTAAATAACTAATTCGATAGTTTCTTCCATTTTCTACAATAAACACTGCTCTTGCTTCAATTAAATATTGAAGAAATTCAGCGGCAACACTTAATAAGTTATATCAGGAGTTTGCCTGAAACCAGACGAAGATTAAGCTCATCTTGATAAACAAAATTTGTTACTAATTCTTCTATTCTTCAATTCAGTTTCTTCAATTTTCTACAAGAAACTTTCTTTTTATATTCAGGAGTTTGTCTTAAAGTAGATCAAGATTAAGAGCAATTTGATGAAGAATTAAATTACTAATTCGATAGTTTCTTCCATTTTCTACAATAAACACTGCTCTTGCTTCAATTAAATATTGAAGAAATTCAGTGGCAACACTTAATAAGTTATATCAGGAGTTTGCCTGAAACCAGACGAAGATTAAGCGCAACTTGATAAAAAAATTTAGTTACCAATTCTTCTATTCTTCAATTCAGTTTCTTCAATTTTTTACAAGAAACTTTCTTTTTGTTTAGGAGTTTGTCTTAAAGTAGACCAAGATTAAGAGCAATTTGATGAAGAATTAAATTACTAATTCGATAGTTTCTTCCATTTTCTACAATAAGCTCTGCTCTTGCTTCAATTAAATATTGAAGAAATTCAGTGGCAACACTTAATAAGTTATATCAGGAGTTTGTCTGAAAGCAGACGAAGATTAAGCGCAACTTAATAAAAAAAATTTGTTAGTAATTCTTCTATTCCTCAATTCAGTTTCTTCAATTTTCTACAAGAAACTGTTTTTTTATTCAGGAGTTTGTCTTAAAGTAGACCAAGATTAGGAGCAATTTGATGAAGAATTAAATTACTAATTCGATAGTTTCTTCCATTTTCTACAATAAACTCTGCTCTTGCTTCAATAAAATATTGAAGAAATTCACTGGCAACACTTAATAAATTATATCAGGAGTTTGTCTGAAACCAGACGAAGATTAAGCTCAACTTGATAAAAAAATTTAGTTACTAATTCTTCTATTCTTCAATGCAGTTTCTTCAATTTTCTATAAGAAACTTTCCTTTTGTTCAGGAGTTTGTCTGAAAGCAGACGAATATTAAGAGCAGTTTGATGAAGAATTAACTTACTAACTCGATAGTTTCTTCCATTTTCTTCAATAAAGTTTCCTCTTGTTTCGATTAAATATTGAAGAAATTGAGTGGCAACACTTAATAAGTTATATCAGGAGTATGTCTGAAAGCAGACAAAGATTAAGCGCAACTTGAGAAAAAAATTTAGTTACTAATTCTTCTATTCTTCAATTCAGTTTCTTCAATTTTCTACAAGAAACTTTTTTTTTGTTTAGGAGTTTGTCTTAAAGTAGACCAAGATTAAGAGCAATTTGATGAAGAATTAAATTACTAATTCGATAGTTTCTTCCATTTTCTACAATAAACTCTGATCTTGCTTCAATTAAATTTTGAAGAAATTCAGTGGCAACACTTAATAAGTTACATCAGGAGTTTGTCTGAAAGCAGACGAAGATTAAGCGCAACGTGATAAAAAAAATTAGTTACTAATTCTTCTATTCTTCAATTCAGTTTCTTCAATTTTCTACAAGAAACTTTCTCTTTTTGTTCAGGAGTTTGTCTGAAAGCAGACGAAGATTAAGAGCAATTTGATGAAGAATTAAATTACTAATTCGATAGTTTCTTCCATTTTCTTCAATAAAGTTTCCTCTTGTTTCGATTAAATATTGAAGAAATTCAGTGGCAACACTTAATAAGTTATATCAGGAGTTTGTCTGAAAGCAGACGAAGATTAAGCGTAACTTAATAAAAAAATTTTGTTAGTAATTCTTCTATTCTTCAATTCAGTTTCTTCAATTTTCTACAAGAAACTGTCTTTTTATTCAGGAGTTTGTCTTAAAGTAGACCAAGATTAGGAGCAATTTGATGAAGAATTAAATTACTAATTCGATAGTTTCTTCCATTTTCTACAATAAACTCTGCTCTTGCTTCAATAAAATATTGAAGAAATTCACTGGCAACACTTAATAAATTATATCAGGAGTTTGTCTGAAACCAGACGAAGATTAAGCTCAACTTGATAAAAAAATTTAGTTACTAATTCTTCTATTCTTCAATGCAGTTTCTTCAATTTTCTATAAGAAACTTTCCTTTTGTTCAGGAGTTTGTCTGAAAGCAGACGAATATTAAGAGCAGTTTGATGAAGAATTAACTTACTAACTCGATAGTTTCTTCCATTTTCTTCAATAAAGTTTCCTCTTGTTTCGATTAAATATTGAAGAAATTGAGTGGCAACACTTAATAAGTTATATCAGGAGTTTGTCTGATAGCAGACGAAGATTAAGCTCGACTTGATAAAAAAATTTAGTTACTAATTCTTCTATTCTTCAATTCAGTTTCTTCAATTTTCTACTAGAAACTTTCTTTTTGTTCAGGAGTTTGTCTTAAAGTAGACCAAGATTAAGAGCAATTTGATGAAGAATTAAATTACTAATTCGATAGTTTCTTCCATTTTCTACAATAAACTCTGCTCTTGCTTCAATTAAATATTGAAGAAATTCAGTGGCAACACTTAATAAGTTATATCAGGATTTTGTCTGAAACCAGACAAAGATTAAGCGCAACTTGAGAAAAAAATTTAGTTACTAATTCTTCTATTCTTCAATTCAGTTTCTTCAATTTTCTACAAGAAACTTTTTTTTTGTTTAGGAGTTTGTCTTAAAGTAGACCAAGATTAAGAGCAATTTGATGAAGAATTAAATTACTAATTCGATAGTTTCTTCCATTTTCTACAATAAACTCTGCTCTTGCTTCAATTAAATATTGAAGAAATTCAGTGGCAACACTTAATAAGTTATATCAGGATTTTGTCTGAAACCAGACGAAGATTAAGCTCAACTTGATAAAAAAAATGTGTTACTAATTCTTCTATTCTTCAATTCAGTTTCTTCAATTTTCTACAAGAAACTTTCTTTTTATTCAGGAGTTTGTCTTAAAGTAGACCAAGATTAAGAGCAATTTGATGAAGAATTAAATTACTAATTCGATAGTTTCTTCCATTTTCTACAATAAACTCTGCTCTTGCTTCAATTAAATGGTGAAGAAATTCAGTGGCAACACTTAATAAGTTATATCAGGAGTTTGTCTGAAAGCAGACGAAGATTAAGCGCAACTTGATAAAAAAATTTTGTTACTAATTCTTCTATTCTTCAATTCAGTTTCTTCAATTTTCTACAAGAAACTGTCTTTTTATTCAGGAGTTTGTCTTAAAGTAGACCAAGATTAGGAGCAATTTGATGAAGAATTAAATTACTAATTCGATAGTTTCTTCCATTTTTGACAGTAAACTCTGCTCTTGCTTCAATTAAATATTGAAGAAATTCACTGGCAACACTTAATAAGTTATATCAGGAGTTTTTCTGGAAGCAGACGAAGATTAAGCGCAACTTGATAAAAAAAATTAGTTACTAATTATTCTGTTCTTCAATTCAGTTTCTTCAATTTTCTACAAGAAATTTTCTTTTTGTTCAGGAGTTTGTCTTAAAGTAGACCAAGGTTAAGAGCAATTTGATGAAGAATTAAATTACTAATTCGATAGTTTCTTCCATTTTCTACAACAAACTCTGCTCTTGCTTCAATTAAATATTGAAGAAATTCAGTGGCAACACTTAATAAGTCATATCAGGAGTTTGTCTGAAACCAGACGAAGATTAAGCTCAACTTGATAAAAAAAATTTGTTACTAATTCTTCTATTCTTCGATTCAGTTTCTTCAATTTTCTACAAGAAACTTTCTTTTTGTTCAGGAGTTTGTCTTAAAGTAGACCAAGATTAAGAGCAATTTGATGAAGAATTAAATTACTAATTCGATAGCTTCTTCCATTTTCTACAATAAACTCTGCTCTTGCTTCAATTAAATATTGAAGAAATTCAGTGGCCACACTTAATAAGTTATATCAGGAGTTTGTCTGAAACCAGACAAAGATTAAGCTCAACTTGATAAAAACAATTTAGTTACTAATTCTTCTATTCTTCGATTCAGTTTCTTCAATTTTCTACAAGAAACTTTCTTTTTGTTCAGGAGTTTGTCTTAAAGTAGACCAAGATTAAGAGCAATTTGATGAAGAATTAAATTACTAATTCGATAGCTTCTTCCATTTTCTACAATAAACTCTGCTCTTGCTTCAATTAAATATTGAAGAAATTCAGTGGCAACACTTAATAAGTCATATCAGGAGTTTGTCTGAAACCAGAGGAAGATTAAGCTCAACTTGATAAAAAAAATGTGTTACTAATTCTTCTATTCTTCAATTCAGTTTCTTCAATTTTCTACAAGAAACTTTCTTTTTGTTCAGGAGTTTGTCTTAACGTAGGCCAAGATTAAGAGCAATTTGATGAAGAATTAAATGACTAATTCGATAGTTTCTTCCATTTTCTACAATAAACTCTGCTTTTGCTTCAATTAAATATTGAAGAAATTCAGTGGAAACTCTTAATAAGTTATATCAGGAGTTTGTCTGAAACTACACGAAGATTAAGCTCAACTTGATAAAAAAATTTAGTTACTAATTCTTCTATTCTTCAATTCAGTTTCTTCAATTTTCTACAAGAAACTTTCTTTTTGTTCAGGAGTTTGTCTTAACGTAGACCAAGTTTAAGAGCAATTTGATGAAGAATTAAATTACTAATTCGATAGTTTCTTCCATTTTCTACAATAAGCTGTGCTCTTGCTTCAATTAGATATTGAAGAAATTCACTGGCAACTCTTAATAAGTTATATCAGGAGTTTGTCTGAAACCAGACGAAGATTAAGCTCAACTTGATAAAAAAATGTTACTAATTCTTCTATTCTTCAATTCAGTTTCTTCAATTTTCTACAAGAAACTTTCTTTTTGTTCAGGAGTTTGTCTTAACGTAGGCCAAGATTAAGAGCAATTTGATGAAGAATTAAATTACTAATTCGATAGTTTCTTCCATTTTCTACAATAAACTCTGCTCTTGCTTCAATTAAATATTGAAGAAATTCAGTGGCAACACTTAATAAGTTATATCAGGAGTTTGTCTGAAACCAGACGAAGATTAAGCTCAACTTGATAAAAAAATTTAGTTACTAATTCTTCTATTCATCAATTCAGTTTCTTCAATTTTCTACAAGAAACTTTCTTTTTGTTCAGGAGTTTGTCTTAATGTAGACCAAGATTAAGAGTAATTTGATGAAGAATTAAATTACTAATTCGATAGTTTCTTCCATTTTATTCAATAAAGTTTCCTCTTGTTTCGATTAAATATTGAAGAAATTGAGTGGCAACGCTTAATAAGTTATATCATAAGTTCGT
This sequence comes from Taphrorychus bicolor, assembly GCA_951812265.1. Taxonomy (NCBI): domain Eukaryota; kingdom Metazoa; phylum Arthropoda; class Insecta; order Coleoptera; family Curculionidae; genus Taphrorychus; species Taphrorychus bicolor. The sequence goes on from OX638299.1 coordinate 1,368,163, forward strand.
CTGGAAGCAGTAGAAGATTAAGCTCAACTTGATAAAACAATTAAGTTACTAATTCGTCTATTCTTCAAATCAGTTTCTTCAATTTTCCACAAGAAACTTTCCTTTTGTTCAGGAGTTTGTCTGAAAGCAGACGAACATTAAGAGCAATGTGATGAAGAATTAAATTACTAATTCGATAGTTTCTTCCATTTTCTTCAATAAAGTTTCCTCTTGTTTCAATTAAATATTGAAGAAATTGAGGGGCAACGCTTAATAAGTTATATCAGACGTTAGTCTGGAAGCAGTAGAAGATTAAGCTCAGTTTCAGTGGCAACACTTAATAAGTTATATCAGGATCTTGTCTGGAAGCAGCAGAAGATTAAGCTCAACTTGATAAAAAAATTTAGTTACTAATTCTTCTATTCTTCAATTCAGTTTCTTCCATTTTCTTCCATAAAGTGTCCTCTTGTTTCGATTAAATATTGAAGAAATTGAGTGGTAACGCTTAATAAGTTATATCAGACGTTCGTCTGGAAGCAGCAGAAGATTAAGCTCTACTTATAAAAAAAATGAGTTACTAATTCTTCTACTCTTCAATTCAGTTTCTTCAATTTTCTACAAGAAACTTCCCTTTTGTTCAGGAGTTTGTCCGAAAGCAAACGAAGATTAAGAGCAATTTGATGAAGAAGTGACTTACTAATTCGATAGTTTCTTCCATTTTCTTTAATAAAGTTTCCTCTTGTTTCAATTAAATATTGAAGATATTGATGAAAAATAAAAAAAAATTCTTATTAGAAGAAATTGAAGAACCAACGCAACAAATTAGAAGATCCGCTTGGCCAAAGGCAGGAAGCGAAGTAGTACCGAAAATGACGCATCTCGATTACATCACTTGAGAAATAATAATTCTTACATTATCGGAAAAACACTGCGTTAAAAATAAATCTTGGATCACGGCAACGAACTGCCGGGTACCACCTCAAGTGGTGGGTAGGTACCACCTCATGTGGTACTTTTCGAGTCCTTCGATACCGTTACCTCCTTCGACAATGCCGAGGCCAATCTTATAAGACTCTTTTAAATTACCGCCGACTCTCGTTCGTTATTAACACAGCCAAATCTGTTAGGCAGCAGTACCTAATTACACCATTCGAAGGTACCATTAAGTCCTTGTCTATCATTATCGGCGGTAATAACTGTTAGGCCATTATTCAACACACGAATTCCTCGAGTTATTAATGGCCCCGATTTAATAAACCGCGTTGCCACGCAGAGTCGTACCGTCGGGGGCTTTCCGAGTGCTGTGACAACGTCGCGATGGTACCTGGCCGCAGGTCGAAGACAGGTTTGCATAGAGCCTCTCGGAATTTTCAGCCCGACCTGAAGCTGCACGATGGACCAAATTGGTACAATCGTTTTTGGGTATAATTTTATGGCTGGTGCGTGACTATCTTTAGTAGTACCACCTTCCTGAATATGATGTTTGTGTCTGAAGGGCACAAATAGCCCTCTTATCGTCTAGACAGGTTATAAAAGATATGACAACGTTGCAACGTAGCCCCAGGTAAACTGGGAAATACCCCTAGCAGGTAAATGGACGGCGTCGCGCTGCTGCCACATTTAGCCCAAGTGGTACCGCGATATCTTCATAACACTTATTCTTATAACACCATTTCTTACCTCGTCTTCATCGTCATTTCCGTTTTCCTGCGGTTCGTCCTCCATAAGGACAAAGCCTACGTCATTGTTATTGTTTTTGGTGACGTCAGGGGTGGTACTTTCTTCATGGTTCTCGTCCGGGTCATTAATAATAAGTCTGCGCCTCTTGGACGGCGGGCTAAGAAGGTCCACGGTCAGTTGATCGCTCGCCAGGGAGTCAGGAGAATCGGGATTATTGTCCATGGTACCGGGTGTAAAAAACGTACTACGGCACTGGGCAGTACCGTGCTTGACCAGTTAGCACCAAACTGCTAGAAAAGCCTTAAAAGTGACACAGTCAAAACAGACCTGCGGCAACAGTTTGTTGACATAGATTCAATGGCAAATCTGAATGGACTTTTCGAATAACCGGGTACCACCGCGACAGGTGCGTACTTGGACTCCAAACAGAAAATTTCCATTGAAAGCGCGCGTTCTCGTATCGGCACACAGAGGGCGTACGGCAACGGTATCGACACGACGACGCGTGAAGAAGGCTTCGGGCTAACTGAGGTTCCATGGTCAAGTTGCCGCTGGCGGTGGTACCCGGGGGAGAGAGGGGCGCACCCCGCCCGCCGGGCACCTTCGCGGTACCTGTTATCCGGGAGATGATTGTGGTCAAGATTCATATTTCGTTGCGTAATCAATCAGGAGATGTTTGATGGCGAGCGATTTGTGCTATTGCTTGACGGTGGTACCCATGATACTACCTGAGTTTCGAATATGGAAAAAAAATTCTTATAGAAGTCAGTATAAAAGTCTTTATACAGGACTAACAATAATAATTAAAACATTGCTCCAATAATTATTTAAGAAGTAGCAGTACTGTGGTACTACCTTATTTGTATCGTGTCATTTAACGAAATGAAAAAGCAGATATTTGTTGACTTTTCTACTTTATACCTATATATAAGCAAAAATAACTTTTTTTACGTACAAGTTACTGTTCAAGTGGTACCTAGAGCCTAGACGATTCAACAGCAGGTAGTACCTATAGCCGCATTTTTTTTTAAATCATTTCCCAATGCAATGCTATTCATCTTCTTTCTTGTTCCTTCGCAAATTCAATTCGATCAAAACCAGGAAGCAATAATATAACAACAATAATAATAGTACCGTCCATGGTGGGCGTAGTACCTATTAGCAAATAAATAAACGCGCATCGGTACTTAAATAATGAGTTCTGCAAGCTCTCGCGGTACTTAATTGAAAGAGCCCGGGAGAGAAAGAGAGAAAAACGGCGATCGTTAAGTCTTGGCTTAGGGGTATTCCGCCTTGACGAGTGGTACCACCGTACCGATATGTTTCATTGTTTTGCACCTGCACGATTGAATGTTTTACCGCCCGGGGTGGGTCTCTTATTGTTGTCGGCAGTGGCGTCGGTCGTCGCGTTAATTACGAGAGAAAGACATCGGTGGTACGGCGATCTGTCATCACATAACGGTAGTACCAATCACGATTCGCGGAAACACGAAATTTTTTTCTCGGAGATGACCAAATCTGGAAATGGGTTTGTTTATGTAAATTTCAAGATTACAGGCCACTGCTTAATTTTTCTCTTTTTAAAGGTTTGGTACCGGCAGTACCTATCTGATTATTGATTTTCGAATTATAGTAAGTAATTTACTAAGGTCGCTACGCGACATAATAGTCATTGTTGTTTTGCAATGGTGATTTTAAATTCACTATGGTACCCTAATAGCAGTACCTAATATCATATTGGTAGTACCTTCTATAGTAGATAAAAATTTACGAGCGCTTTTTATAGACATACCTTATACACTGTAGTCCCCAATCGGAATTCAACTGCATGATAATTTTTACAGTTTTTAATTTAAAGGTGGTACCGCAGAGTGTAGAGTACCACCATAAAATCATCACATTCTTTAATATATCGACATTTTCAACTATTACTTACAAAGTATTATCCACCGCCTATTTTTTTTTTCAGAAAGTTAGTACCGGCAGTACCGAAAAATGAGTTGGTGATTCTGAGATTTTACTTTGGTACTACTCCACTTTCTTAATTCTAAGACCCATATCAAAAAGAATAATTGATTTGTAGCTTTTTTGCAAACATGATAAACAATCCGGCAATATTTTTTTCTTCTTAGGGGATTAGTACTAGGTGGTACCTATTTTAAATTTATGACTTTTTTTTGCGATTAACTTGCGTTAATAGTATTTATGATTTAAAAAAAAAGATCTTTTCCAAATTATGGATTCAAATTATAGTTTTCTATATAGGGGTGGTACCGCAGTGTCTAGAGTACCACTACAAAATTCCTACATTCTCTAATATATCTAAATTTGTAGCTACTGCTTACAAAATATTATCCACCGTCTATTTTTCTTCAGAAAGTTAGTACCGGCAGTACTGAAAAATGAGTTGATAAATCTGAGATTTTACATTGGTACTACCCCATTTTCTTAATTCTAGGACACATATCAAAAAGGATTCTTGATTTGTAGCTTTTTTTTTGCAAAAATATAAACAATCCGGCATTTTTTTTTCTTCTTAGGGTATTAGTAGGTAGTAGGTAGTACCTAATTTAATTATCTGACTTTTTTTTTCGATTAACTTACGTTAAAAGTTCTTTATGTTCGAAAAAATTTTTTTTGAAATTGTGGATTCAAATCATACAGTTTTCTATATAGGGGTGGTACTGCAGTGTCTAGAGTACCACTATAAAATTCCTACATTCTCTAATATATCTAAATTTGTAGCTATTGCTTACCAAATATTATCCACCGCCTATTTTTTTTTCAGAAAGTTAGTACCGGCAGTACCGAAAAATGAGTTGGTGATTTTACAGCGGTACTACCCCTTTTTCTTAATTCTAAGACCCATATCAAAAAGGATAATTGATTTGTAGCTTTTTTGCAAACATGATAAACAATCCGGCAATATTTTTTTCTTAGGGGATTAGTACTAGGTGGTACCTAATTTAAATATATGATTTTTTTGCGATTAACTTGCGTTAAAAGTATTTATGATTTAAAAAAAAATCTTTTCCAAATTATGGATTCAAATTATAGTTTTCTATCTAGGGGTGGTACCGCAGTGTCTAGAGTACCACTATAAAATTCCTACATTCTCTAATACATCTAAATGTGTAGCTATTGCTTACCAAATATTATCCACAGTCTATTTTTCTTCAAAAAGTTAGTACCGGCAGTACTGAAAAATGAGTTGATAAATCTGAGATTTTATATTGGTACTACCCCATTTTCTTAATTCTAAGACACATATCAAAAAGGATTCTTGATTTGTAGCTTTTTTGCAAAAATATAAACAATCCGGCAATTTTTTTTCTTCTTAGGGTATTAGTAGGTAGTAGGTAGTACCTAATTTAATTATCTGACTTTTTTTTTCGATTAACTTACGTTAAAAGTTCTTTATGTTCGAAAAAAATTTTTTTGAAATTGTGGATTCAAATCATACAGTTTTCTATATAGGGGTGGTACTGCAGTGTCTAGAGTACCACTATAAAATTGATACATTCTCTAATATATCTACATTTGTAGCTATTGCTTACCAAATATTATCCACCGCCTATTTTTTTTTCAGAAAGTTAGTACCGGCAGTACCGAAAAATGAGTTGGTGATTTTACAGCGGTACTACCCCTTTTTCTTAATTCTAAGACCCATATCAAAAAGGATAATTGATTTGTAGCTTTTTTGCAAACATGATAAACAATCCGGCAATATTTTTTTCTTAGGGGATTAGTACTAGGTAGTACCTAATTTAAATTTATGACTTTTTTTGCGATTAACTTGCGTTAAAAGTACTTTATGATTAAAAAAAAAATCGAAATTTTGGATTCAAATTATACAGTTTTCTATATAGGGGTGGTACCACATAGTGTGGAGTACCACTATACAATGCCTACATTCTCTAATATATCTACATTTGTAGCTATTGCTTACAAAATATTATCCACCGCCAATTTTTTTTTAGAAAGTTAGTACCGGCAGTACCAAAAAATGAGTTGGTGATTTTACAGCGGTACTACCCATTTTTCTTAATTCTAAGACCCATATCAAAAAGGATAATTGATTTGTAGCTTTTTTGCAAACATGATAAACAATCCGGCAATATTTTTTTCTTAGGGGATTAGTACTAGGTGGTACCTAATTTAAATTTGTAACTTTTTTGCGATTAACTTGCGTTAAAAGTATTTATGATTTAAAAAAAAAATCTTTTCCAAATTATGGATTAAAATTATAGTTTTCTATATAGGGGTGGTACCGCAGAGTCTAGAGTACCACTACAAAATTCCTACATTCTCTAATATATCTAAATTTGTAGCTACTGCTTACAAAATATTATCCACCGTCTATTTTTCTTCAGAAAGTTAGTACCGGCAATACTGAAAAATGAGTTGATGAATCTGAGATTTTACATTGGTACTACCCCATTTTCTTAATTCTAAGACACATATCAAAAAGGATTATTGATTTGTAGCTTTTTTGCAAAAGTATAAACAATCCGGCAATATTTTTTTTTGTTCTTAGGGGATTAGTACTAGGTAGTACCTAATTTAAATTTATGATTTTTTTTGCGATTAACTTGCGTTAAAAGTTCTTTATGATAAAAAAAAATCTTTTCGAAATTGTGGATTCAAATTATACAGTTTTCTATATAGGGTACCACATAGTGTGGAGTACCACTACACAATGCCTACATTCTTTAATATATCTACATTTGTATCTATTGCTTACGAAGTATTATCCACCGCCTATTTTTTTTTCAGAAAGTTAGTACCGGCAGTACCTAAAAATGAGTTAGTGATTCTGAGATTTTACAGTGGTACTACCCCATTTTCTTAATTCTAAGACACATCAAAAAGGATAATTGATTTGTAGCTTTTTGGCAAAAATATAAACAATCCGGCAAAATTTTTTCCTTCTTAGGGGATTAGTACTAAATAGTACCTTATTTAAATTTCTGACATTTTTTTGCAATTAACTTGCGTTAAAAGTACTACTACATTATACAGATTTCTATATAGGGGTGGTACCACATACTCTAGGGGTACTACCCTGTAAAATATAAACAGTCCGGCAATATTTTTTTTGAGGTTTAGTACTAGATAGTACGTAATTTAATGTGCGCACTTAAAACACTTTTACTAGGTCGTACCGAAATTGGAACGGTGGTACTACTCTACATTCTTAAACCCTTCATTATCAAAGACACGTTTAGAAGATTCATTGATTTTTAACTTTTTGTTACAAGCCTACTTTCTTTCTTTTAGAGTTAGTACCGGCAGTACCAAAAATTTTGATTGCGATCGGGAAGCGTTCAACTAAAAAGTTTACGAACACAACAAATTTTCAAAATTGTGAATTCCACTAAATGCTAATTGTACCTACCTGAGAAGTAGTACCACCGAATGCAGCATTGAGCTGTGGTACCAAAGAGGGTACATTCATTACCATTTTGTACGAAATGAAATGAAAGGTGAACATTTTACTAAAAATGCGAACTCAGTCAACAATGAAATGCGAAGAAAAATGGTTCTGTGTGGTACCGCTCGTACAAATAGTCACGATTACTGCTCACTACATGATGCTTTTCCTTTTAAAGGATTAGTTACAGAAGTGGCAACTAATAGCTTTCAACATAATAAAATGTATTGTTATGTTTTGCAATTGCAAATTAAAACGAGAACCACTCCAAACGGTAGTACTCCATTGTCTATAGTATGTAGAAACTTTAATTTATAAAACTAACGTGAATTGATAAGTTATTAATAAGTATTAAAAAATGTGATAAAAGTGCAGGCATAAGAACAGTTTTCAAACTCATGAATGATGATGGTGGTACCACTCACTTAAACTCATAAATTCTGCATGGTACTATCTAAACCTCCTAATAACGTAGGTCTAAATAAAACACTCAAGGTCAAGTCATAAGAAAGGGATCTAATGTGTTTTGTATGTGTTCAACCTGAAATTATGACAGGTGATGGTGGTACCCCTTAGTCAAATTTTTGAAATTCTGATATCTCAACAAAGATACCCCACATTTTACAGTAGCTGGAACTCTTTTATTCAATAAGGTATGAATTAAATAATTTGATCTATAGGAAATTAGTTTGTGTTGCTTATATTGTGTTTACATAAGACGATAGTGGTACCACCCAGACAAACTCTCAAATTTTGCATGGTACCATCAAAACCTCTTAACAAATTAGGTCTAAATAAAACACTCAAGGTCAAATTACAAAAGAGGAATGTAGTTTGGTTTTTGTACGTTTTCAACTTGAAATTATGACAGATGATGGTGGTACTCCTCAGTCACATTCTTGAAATTCTGGTATCTCAACCACTGCTCGAACATAAAATTCCGTAGCAGTTGCAAAAGTACTATCACGTCTCAAAAAAATGTGATAAATGTGCTGAAATAACAACACTTCTCCAACTCAAGGTGGTACCCCACATTTTACAGTGCCTGGAACGTTTTTATTCCACAATGTATGGATTAAATAATTTTATTTATAGGAAATTAGTAAATGTTGGTTATATTGTGTTTACATAAGATGATAGTGGTACCATTCAGTCAAACTTTCAAATTTTGCATGGTACCATCTAAACCTTTTAATAAATTAGGTCTAAATAAAACACTCAAGGTCAAAACACAAAAGAGAAATCTAGTTTAGTTTTAGTACGTTTTCAACTTGAAATTATGACAGATGATGGTGGTACTCCTCAGTCACATTTTTGAAATTCTGATATCTCAACGACTGCTCAAACATAAAATTCCGTAGCAGTTGCAAAAGTACTATCACGTCTAAAAAAATGCAATTAATGTGCAGAAATAAGAACAGTTTTCCAACTCAAGGTGGTACCCCACATTCTACAGTAGCTGGAACTCTTTTATTCCATAAGGTATGAATTAAATAATTTGATCTATACGAAATTAGTCCGTGTTGCTTATATTGTGTTTACATAAGACGATAGTGGTACCACCCAGACAAACTCTCAAATTTTGCATGGTACCATCAAAGCCTCTTAACAAATTAGGTCGAAATAAAACACTCAAGGTCAAATCACAAAAGAGGAGTCTAGTTTGGTTTTTGTACGTTTTCAACTTGAAATTATGACAGATGATGGTGGTACTCTTCAGTCACATTTTTGAAATTCTGATATCTCAACGACTGCTCGAACATAAAAGTCCGTAGTAGTTGCAAAAGTACTATCAACTATAAAAAAATGTGAAAGAACACTTCTCCAACTCAAGGTGGTACCCCACATTTTACAGTAGCTGCAACATTTTTATTCCATAAGCTATGCATTACATTATTTGGCCTATAGGAAATTAGTCCTGGTTGGTTATATTGTGTTTACATAAGATGATAGTGGTACCACTCAGTCAAACTTTTAAATTTTGTATGGTACCATCTAAACCTCTTAACAAATTAGGTCTAAATAAAGCACTCAAGGTCAAATCACAAAAGAGGAATGTAGTTTGGTTTTTGTACGTTTTCAACTTGAAATTATGACAGATGATGTTGGTACTCTTCAGTCACATTCTTGAAATTCTGATATCTCAACCACTGCTCGAACATAAAATTCCGTAGCAGTTGCAAAAGTACTATCACGTCTCAAAAAAATGTGATAAATGTGCCGAAATAAGAACACATCTCCAACTCAAGGTGGTACCCCACATTTTACAGTGCCTGGAACGTTTTTATTCCACAATGTATGGATTGAATAATTTGATTTATAGGAAATTAGTAAGTGTTGGTTATATTGTGTTTACATAAGATGAAAGTGGTACCACTCAGTCAAACTTTCAAATTTTGCATGGTACCATCTAAACCTTTTAATAAATTAGATCTAAATAAAACACTCAAGGTCAAAACACAAAAGAGGAAACTAGTTTAGTTGTTGTACGTTTTCAACTTGAAATTATGACAGATGATGGTGGTACTCCTCAGTCACATTTTTGAAATTCTGATATCTCAACAACTGCTCAAACATAAAATTCCGTAGCAGTTGCAAAAGTACTATCACGTCTAAAAAAATGCAATAAAAGAAAGAAATAAGAAGTTTCCCAACTCAAGGTGGTACCCCACATTTTACAATAGCTGGAACTCTTTTATTCAATAAGGTATGAATTAAATAATTTGATCTATAGGAAATTAGTCCTTGTTGGTTTTATTGTGTTTATATAAGATGATAGTGACTCAGTCAAACTTTCAAATTTTGCTTGGTACCATCTAAACTTCTTAATAAATTTGGTCTAAATTAAACAATAAAGGTCAAAGCACAAGAGAGAAATCTATATAGTTTGGTTTTTGTACGTTTTAACATTGAAATTATGACAGATGATGGTGGTACCCTTCATTAATTTTTTTTTTAAATCTGATGTCTCAACAACTGCTCAAACACAAAATTGCGTAGCAGTTGCAAAATTACTAACACGTCTAAAAAAATGTGCAGAAATACCAACTCAAGATGGTACCACACATCTTACAGTATCTGGAATTCTTTTATTCCATAAGATATGAATTAATTTGATCTTTAGCTTTTGCATGCAGATTATGGGCCATCACCACTACATATTTTTAATTTAGCGGGATAGTACCGGCAGTACCAAGTATGTGTATAGATTTTGATAGCGACTTTTAACAAGTATTCAATTAACAAATCAAGAATGTATTTTTGTAATGGTGAAATAATTTTGCTAAAAGTACCCACCCGAGATGTAGATAGTACTGGGTGGTACCCCTTTGAGTTACTGCCCTTTTAAAGTTGGTACTTCTCCGATGAAAATATTCCTAAGAGCGTTGATTTTTTTTTAGATGTTAATTAAATTGAAATAGTACCATGCTCTATGGTACCACCACACCCATCAACACGGCTTAATAGTACATCATCTCTTGCGGCGCGTACATTCAAATCCCATGTCAATTTTTCCCCTCGTAGAGGCGGCCATTTTGACGTGTAGGTACCCCGGTTGATTTATGCATCCTCTCGATATTGGTACTTAACGCAACTTAATTATAAGCGACATGACGGACCAGCGCTTGGATTTGAGTACTGCTGTGTTTTTCGCGACGGGTCGTCCGCTTTTTACATATCGACGGTACCAACTAAGTACCGAGTTTTATGTAAGCTGTCATCCAGTTTTGAAATGACGCTTATTGCCTATGGACGACCTTCCGCTAGTTCGTGAGGTAGTACTTTATAATGAGGTACTGCCTTTGCAAAATATTTATCTCGAATGTTTGGAATTAATAAGCAGCTATATATTACTTAAACACAAGTAGAAACAGCTTAATTAAGTACTGCCCTAGGGAGTTAGTTAGAAGGTACTACCTACCTTTCCAGACCTTGTAAATAATAATGATTGTTATCGAAAACGAATCAGGCCTAAAATAAGCATAAACCTTAATTCAAAATGAAACATGAGGCGGTATCGATCTGTAAGCGAACGGCCCCCCAAAATGTGTTGCCCTAAGGGCGGATTTCCATTGAAGGGTTATCTCTCTGCCACCCCTCAAACGCGTTCCAATTTCCCACAATGCACTGCAACTTCCCTTTTCGACTATACATCAGGGCATATCGCGGCGTAACTGTCGATTATGAGTATCACGACCAGTTCTAAAAAATTACGCACGGCGATCTTAATGCGGTGCTTTGACATGATAGTACCGAGTACCATTCTCTATTAGGTACGCCTTGGAACAATAGAAATCTTTAGTTACGTGCGGTTTACCAAAGGGTGTGTCTGGGACCAGCGAAGACAAGTGGACCTCCGCTGAAGATGACGGTCTGGGCCGGAGTTGGTTTTTTGTTTCAAGTTGTAGTAGTACTTATCAAGGTACTACTTGATAAGGCGGCTTAGCGTGCTGCTGTTTTTATATATTAATAGCTGGTGATATGATATATAATTAGGACTGGACGGGTGAGTGTAATTAAGGGCACAAAACACGAAAATCCAGTCCTGGTGCATCGGCACCAGGATCGAGATCGGAATGCACATACGTCGTACCGATTCAGCCGGTACTGTTAGCCGTGGTCGGTCGCATCAAAAAATCGTCGATATGTGGGTCAAATAAGGATCGGAAGATTTGGTCAGCAGGTTGTTGACCTTAGGGACGACGTTTTTCTTCTACTCCATCGAGTACTCTCAACTGATGGTACTTGAGTCCTCGCCGGTACTACTCAATCTGAATAAGTTTTGCATAGTGATCGACCTAGGCAGCCGTAAAATGGTGAAATTTAATTAGAAGGTTCCAATGCAACGGTTTTTTGCCTACGCATCGCTGGTACGACCGCGGCGGGCGGTACCATCCGTTTTTTGTACTTAACCAACAAAGAGCCATCAAACCAGCATTGAATAATTGAAATGCCATTAAATTGGTGAAAATCGATGATAAATCACGCGAAAGTTGCTGAAGGGGGTAGTGTATAGAGCTTCTATATGTTAAATAAGACGGTACCAACAATTTAATTAAGTTGTATAGAGTTACTGATTGTTTTTGGTTTTTGCTATTGAAATAAAATTCTAACGCAATGTAGGTGGGTCGTACTTTATAGTGCACAATGGTAGCTACTACTATAAGGTGCAATATTGAATATTGATATTGAGCTTGTTATCGAAGCCTTAGATAACAAGCCTCTACATTTGGTAGAGTATATCTAAACAAATAATAATGAAATAACAAAAAAAAGTGGGTCAAATTGGATAGGTACCACCTTTGCATTCAGATGGTACCACTATTGGTTATAATAGAGACGCAGAAGAAGGGAAAAGGTTTAAAATGTTGTTTAGAATTTTTGTTGTGCAAATCAAATCATTGCAGGAACTTGTCTGGTTACGGTGGTACCATTTCCACAGTACCAATTATTATAGTAACAATAAAGCATCAGCTGTTTATTAAAATGATTTACAGGGGTGGGGGGGGGGGGGGGGGGTTGACTAAAGTGTAACAAAAAATATCAAACAACAAAAGCAGTTGCGTCTCAGTTTTTAATTTCAATTTTTCATAGGTAACGGTGGTACCATTTAATCAACTACTTTGAACAAAGGACCTTTAATATTTGCTTTCATATCAAATAACGTTAACTTAAATTTCAATTACAAGTACCTACTATACTTGGTACTACTTGGCTCATATTTTAATAGGCATATAATATATAGTGTAATTGAAATTTTTTCTGGTACCACTCCTACCTGGTCGTCACTGAAACCTTAAAAGTCTGGTGTCACGAAAAGTGGGCTATAAAAACAATTGGGGAAATAAAATTACGAATACTACAAAAGTGCCGCAATGTGCAAATTTAATAAAAGTGCATGTAATGATTACTTTGACAGATCGTGGCGGTACCACTCAGTCGAACTTTTTGAAATTCTGATATTTTAACAATTTCTGGAACGTTAAAGTGTGTACTATAGTTACAAAAGCACTACCATGTTTTACCTTTTTGCGTTGGGCATGGTACCACCTAAACCTTTAAATGCGGTAGTTAATAATAAGAGACTGTATCAAGTTGAGAAATGAGTTTTTTTTTGTTGTTTTGAAACTCAATTTGAACAAAATTAACCTCTAAAAAGTTTTTTTTAAAAATGGTTCAAGAACGCGATTCTAAAAGTGCCTAAAAATCGACAACCGAAGGGGTCTATCTTCGAAAATATTGCACCTACGTTAGTTCCGATGGTAGGAGGTGAAAGAGGACATCAAGAGGAGGAAAAAACAGTTGGATTTATTCCAATCGGTCGAGGCGTTCTCAACTTACAGACGGTCAAAATTGAGAATTGAGAAAAAAGTCGTAATGCCCCCACTCTGAAAATCGACCACCGAAGGGGTCTATCTCCGAAAATATTGCACCTACGTTAGTTCCGATGGTGGGAGGTGAAAGAGGACATCAAGAGGAGGAAAAACCAGTTGGATTCACTCCACTCGGTCGAGGCGTTCTCAACTTACAGGCGGTCAAAGTTGAGAATTGAGAAAAAACTCGTAATACCCCCACCCTAAAAATCGACCACCGAAGGGGTCTATCTTCGAAAATATTGCACCTACGTTAGTTCCGATGGTTAGAGGTGAAAGAGGACATCAAGAGGAGGAAAAAACAGTTGGATTTATTCCAATCGGTCGAGGCGTTCTCAACTTACAGACGGTCAAAATTGAGAATTGAGAAAAAAGTCGTAATGCCCCCATTCTGAAGATCGACCACCGAAGGGGTCTATCTCCGAAAATATTGCACCTACGTTAGTTCCGATGGTGGGCGGTGAAAGAGGACATCAAGAGGAGGAAAAACAGTTGGATTCACTCCAATCGGTCGAGGCGTTCTCAACTTACAGGCGGTCAAAGTTGAGAATTGAGAAAAAACTCGTAATACCCCCACCCTAAAAATCGACCACCGAAGGGGTTTATCTTCGAAAATATTGCACCTACGTTAGTTCCGATGGTTGGAGGTGAAAGAGGACATCAAGAGGAGGAAAAAACAGTTGGATTTATTCCAATCGGTCGAGGCGTTCTCAACTTACAGGCGGTCAAAATTGAGAATTGAGAAAAAAGTCTTAATGCCCCCGCCCTAAAAATCGACCACCGAAGGGGTTTATCTTCGAAAATATTGCACCTACGTTAGTTCCGATGGTGGGAGGTGAAAGAGGGCATCAAGAGGAGGAAAAACAGTTGGATTCACTCCAATCGGTCGAGGCGTTCTCAACTTACAGGCGGTCAAAATTGAGAATTGAGAAAAAAGTCTTAATGCCCCCGCCCTAAAAATCGACCACCGAAGGGGTTTATCTTCGAAAATATTGCACCTACGTTAGTTCCGATGGTTAGAGGTGAAAGAGGACATCAAGAGGAGGAAAAAACAGTTGGATTTATTCCAATCGGTCGAGGCGTTCTCAACTTATAGACGGTCAAAATTGAGAATTGAGAAAAAAGTCGTAATGCCCCCATTCTGAAGATCGACCACCGAAGGGGTCTATCTCCGAAAATATTGCACCTACGTTAGTTCCGATGGTGGGAGGTGAAAGAGGACATCAAGAGGAGGAAAAACCAGTTGGATTCACTCCACTCGGTCGAGGCGTTCTCAACTTACAGGCGGTCAAAGTTGAGAATTGAGAAAAAACTCGTAATACCCCCACCCTAAAAATCGACCACCGAAGGGGTCTATCTTCGAAAATATTGCACCTACGTTAGTTCCGATGGTTAGAGGTGAAAGAGGACATCAAGAGGAGGAAAAAACAGTTGGATTTATTCCAATCGGTCGAGGCGTTCTCAACTTACAGACGGTCAAAATTGAGAATTGAGAAAAAAGTCGTAATGCCCCCATTCTGAAGATCGACCACCGAAGGGGTCTATCTCCGAAAATATTGCACCTACGTTAGTTCCGATGGTGGGCGGTGAAAGAGGACATCAAGAGGAGGAAAAACAGTTGGATTCACTCCAATCGGTCGAGGCGTTCTCAACTTACAGGCGGTCAAAGTTGAGAATTGAGAAAAAACTCGTAATACCCCCACCCTAAAAATCGACCACCGAAGGGGTTTATCTTCGAAAATATTGCACCTACGTTAGTTCCGATGGTTGGAGGTGAAAGAGGACATCAAGAGGAGGAAAAAACAGTTGGATTTATTCCAATCGGTCGAGGCGTTCTCAACTTACAGGCGGTCAAAATTGAGAATTGAGAAAAAAGTCTTAATGCCCCCGCCCTAAAAATCGACCACCGAAGGGGTTTATCTTCGAAAATATTGCACCTACGTTAGTTCCGATGGTGGGAGGTGAAAGAGGGCATCAAGAGGAGGAAAAACAGTTGGATTCACTCCAATCGGTCGAGGCGTTCTCAACTTACAGGCGGTCAAAATTGAGAATTGAGAAAAAAGTCTTAATGCCCCCGCCCTAAAAATCGACCACCGAAGGGGTTTATCTTCGAAAATATTGCACCTACGTTAGTTCCGATGGTTAGAGGTGAAAGAGGACATCAAGAGGAGGAAAAAACAGTTGGATTTATTCCAATCGGTCGAGGCGTTCTCAACTTATAGACGGTCAAAATTGAGAATTGAGAAAAAAGTCGTAATGCCCCCATTCTGAAGATCGACCACCGAAGGGGTCTATCTCCGAAAATATTGCACCTACGTTAGTTCCGATGGTGGGAGGTGAAAGAGGACATCAAGAGGAGGAAAAACAGTTGGATTCACTCCAATCGGTCGAGGCGTTCTCAACTTACAGGCGGTCAAAGTTGAGAATTGAGAAAAAACTCGTAATACCCCCACCCTAAAAATCGACCACCGAAGGGGTTTATCTTCGAAAATATTGCACCTACGTTAGTTCCGATGGTTGGAGGTGAAAGAGGACATCAAGAGGAGGAAAAAACAGTTGGATTTATTCCAATCGGTCGAGGCGTTCTCAACTTACAGGCGGTCAAAATTGAGAATTGAGAAAAAAGTCTTAATGCCCCCGCCCTAAAAATCGACCACCGAAGGGGTTTATCTTCGAAAATATTGCACCTACGTTAGTTCCGATGGTGGGAGGTGAAAGAGGGCATCAAGAGGAGGAAAAACAGTTGGATTCACTCCAATCGGTCGAGGCGTTCTCAACTTACAGGCGGTCAAATTTGAGAATTGAGAAAAAAACCCGTAATACCTCCACCCTGAAAAACGACCACCGAAGGGGTTTATCTTCGAAAATATTGCACCTACGTTAGTTCCGATGATTAGAGCTGAAAGAGGACATCAAGAGGAGGAAAAAACAGTTGGATTTATTCCAATCGGTCGAGGCGTTCTCAACTTACAGACGGTCAAAATTGAGAATTGAGAAAAAAGTGGTAATGCCCCCATTCTGAAGATCGACCACCGAAGGGGTCTATCTCCGAAAATATTGCACCTACGTTAGTTCCGATGGTGGGAGGTGAAAGAGGACATCAACAGGAGGAAAAAACAGTTGGATTCACTCCAATCGGTCGAGGCGTTCTTAACTTATAGGCGGTCAAAATTGAGAATTGAGAAAAAAGTCGTAATACCTCCACCCTGAAAATCGACCACCGAAGGGGTTTATCTTCGAAAATATTGCACCTACGTTAGTTCCGATGGTGGGAGGTGAAAGAGGACATCAAGAGGAGGAAAAACAGTTGGATTCACTCCAATCGGTCGACGCGTTCTCAACTTACAGGCGGTCAAATTTGAGAATTGAGAAAAAACTCGTAATACCCCCACCCTAAAAATCAACCACCGAAGGGGTCTATCTTCGAAAATATTGCACCCACGTTACTTCCGATGGTGGGCGGTGAAAGAGGACATCAAGAGGAGGAAAAAACAGTTGGATTCACTCCAATCGGTCGACGCGTTCTCAACTTACAGGCGGTCAAATTTGAGAATTGAGAAAAAACTCGTAATACCCCCACCCTAAAAATCAACCACAGAAGGGGTCTATCTTCGAAAATATTGCAGCCACGTTACTTCCGATGGTGGGCGGTGAAAGAGGACATCAAGAGGAGGAAAAAAACAGTCGGATTCACTCCAATCGGTCGAGGCGTTCTCAACTTACAGGCGGTCAAAGTTGAGAATTGAGAAAAAAGTCGTAATAAAATTAAAGCAAAAAAATACTTTTTTTATTCAGTAATTTCTACATATTGTAAAACGGGTACTAACTCTTAAAAAAAAACAATTCAATAAGGTCTTTCAAGGGCTTGTACGACGGGTGGTACCAATTAGTCTTATTCATTAAAACTACCCATTATTAGTTCGTTTTATACTTTATTATTCAGGTTGAAACATTATGGGGTGTCGATACCTGGACGGTCCCATCGGGGAGTCCCAATTAGACCCACCCCTGGTGCTGCCCCAAATTACACCTTTTTCAAGTCGGGGCACCCCGTATTGGTTATACCGCTCTTGTTGAAAACCAGAGCTCAGCGGCTCCCTCTATGATGCAAAACGCGGAGATGAATCGCAGCATCCCACGACGCGTTTCACTATAGTCATCTCGCGGCAAGAAGCGGAAGCAGCCTCTTGATTGCCATTACAGAGATCGATTTGCATTTTGCGTTGTAAGTTGGTTAAACCGGTGTTAGGGGGCGCAAGATGTAAGGCGGGATAGAATTCCTGCTCGTTGTTTGGATTGGTATACTCGTAAAAACCGTCCAAGAAGAGAATAAGGAATGCGGGTAGCTAGCTGGGTAATAATAATTAGTTTCCCGTCTGCGTTCCGAACCATTATCAGCGCGTAAAACAGGTGTTCGGGTCAGCTTTGGGCCGTCCCTGTTATTATTCTATTAACTCCCATGCGATTTTTTTTGTGCTCGTTTTGCATTCTTCTTTCGGCAGCTCGAACCCCTACAACATGCGAATCGACAGCGCGTTGCATAAATACGTACAACAATAATTAACATTCCACAGGTCGTACGAGAGTCTTGCGACACACCCCCATTATCGGCCGGGCAATTTGTTAGGGCACCGTGTAATTTCCTGGTTTTTCTACGCGGGATTTCGTTCAAATTACTATAATCTCGGTAATTTCCCTTAATTATACACACACAAGCACGCTGAACCGAATTGTGGTTGAAAGTCGCGCGTTACGTATCATTGTTTTTTTGTCACTATCAAGAAAAGAGAACTTTATAGTTCCGAATTGTGCTCAAACACTGGATTCGTGAACGCACTCCTGCAAAGTGCAAAGTGGTGACATTGACATTGACAGATGACAACTGCGTCAAGTATTTTTCGTGGAAGTTTCAAATTCAAAATGGCTGTTTTGGGGCTATTTGTGCCCCACAAGAGAGCTTTAGAGAGTTTTCCAGAATTTTGGCTTATTTGGGGGGTGTGGGAGAGAGTGAAATGCCACTTAGCGAAGCCCTAAGGTATGAAACACCACGGTTTATTAAAGTTTTGTTCTATATATTTGTAAACAACGTTACTACAGTGTTGCTGTTGTAGAGGCGTTTTATACGGAAGTGGTTTTGAATCGTTTTGCAGTTTTTCGACCTCCTGGAGCTGTATAGTTGACTGGGGCTAATCAGGGACACTTTCAAGAAGTTCTATCCAACTACCTATTATACCATGCGAGTTTTTTGCTACCAAGGCCAAGTAAAGCGACGGATTTCATCAAACAGTACTCATATGGGGTAAGTTTAGGTCTAGTTTTATCAATTTAACTTGTAGGTAGACTGACTTAGCGAAGCCTTAAAGTTTAAAGTAGTAGTTTTGTGATTTTTTGTAAACAACAGTATTAATAGTGTTTCAGTTGTAGTGCCCTTGTAGGTGGAAGTGGTTTTGGATCGTTTTGCGGTTTTTCGACCTCCTGGAGCTGTATATTTGACTGAGGCTAATCAGGGACACTTTCAAGAAGATCTAAGCATTCCATCCAACTACCTATTATACCATGCGAGTTTTTTGCTAACAAGGCCAAGTAAAGCGACGGATTTCATCAAACAATACTCATATGGGGTAAGTTTAGGTCTAGTTTTATCAATTTAACTTGTAGATAGACTGACTTAGCGAAGCCTTAAAGTTTAAAGTAGTAGTTTTGTGATTTTTTGTAAACAACAGTGTTAATAGTGTTTCAGTTGTAGAGCCGTTGTAGGCGGAAGTGGTTTTGGATCGTTTTGCGGGTTTTCGACCTCCTGTAGCTGTATGTTTGATTGGGGCTAACAAGAGACACCCTCAAGAAGATTGAAGTAATACAACCTATTATACCATGCAACATTTTTGGTAACAAGGACAAGTGAAGCGCCGGATTTCATCAACAAGTTTACGGGGTAAGTTTAGGCTTAGTTTGGTAACAGTTCCATAAAGCAAAATTCCATTCAGTTTTGCCTGATTTTGCCCTGAAGTTGAATTTCTACAAAGACATCAAAATTAGCATTTTTAGAGAATGTGCGTCATTATAAATCCATTTTAGACCTAATTCTAACTTGCATTTTACCAGGAATTTTTAAATTGCGTTTTAGGCGGTTTATGTAATTTTTTTTACCAATTTGGCTCTAAAGTAACCCATATTTTTTTTCAAAAACTTTAGAACACCATTTTTGACATTTTCAGAGATTTTTGACTTGATTTCTGAAGCTGATTTTCTTAAAAAACACCAAATCTTCATTTTAAGACGTATTTAAGTAGTTAAACTTCACTTATTTTTGTTTTTTGGCATTTTTAGGGTGATTTTTACAACCATCAGTAAAACATCAGTTTGAAGTTAAAATACCAGATATGACGTACATTGCATTGTTTATCTGTCAGGTAAACAATGCAATGTACGTCATGTTGGTTGTTTTAACTTCAAACTGAAGTTTTACTGATAGTTATAAAAGTTGTCCTTAGACGGTTTATGTGATTTTTTTACCAATTTGGCTCTAAAGTAACCTGCATTCTTCCAAAAACTTCAAATTTGTATTTTTGCGCTATTTGAGACATTTTCAATGTTTTTTGACCTGGTTTTCTGAAGCTGACTTCCTCAAAAAACAACAACTCTTCATTTTAAGGCGTATTTAGTTAAACTTCACTTATTTTGATCTAAAATTGAATTTTACCAAAAACAACAAATTAGAAATTTATAATCAATGTTCTTCTAAAACTGAGTTACTCCAAAAACATAAAAATTTGCAATTTTAGACAATGTGGGTCAATTTTAACCAATTTTGGCCATAATCTTAACCTGAATGTTTCCAAACACTTCAAATTTGTGTTTTTCTAAGCATTGAGTCGTTTTGCACCGATTTTGGCCTTAATCGTAATATGAGTTTTTTGAAAAATAGCAAATGAGCATTCTGAAGAGCATTGAGCCAAAATTCATTTATTTTAGTTAAAAAAGGTAATTTACAAAAAAGGGCAAATTAGAATATTTGAGTCCGTTTTTCCCGATTTTGCCCTGAAATTGAATTTCTACAAAGACATCAAAATTTGCATTTTTAGAGAATGTGAGTCATTTTAAGTTAACTTTAGACCTAATTCTAACTTGCATTTTACCAAAAAATTTCAAAATTGCATTTTTTTGGCGGTTTATGTCATTTTTTTACTAGTTTGACTCTAAAGTAACCCACATTTTTTCAAAAATTTCAAAACACCATTTTTGACATTTTTAATGATTTTTGACCTGATTTTCTGAAGCTGACTTCCTGGAAAAACACCAAATCTTCATTTTAAGGCGTATTTAGTTAAAATTCCCTTATTTTGGTCTAAAATTGAATTTTACCAAAAATAACAAATTAGAAGTTTTTAATAAATTTTTTTCTAAAACTGAGTTTACTCCAACAGCACAAAAATTTGAAATTTTAAACAATGTGGGTCAATTTTAACCAATTTTGGCCATAATCTTAACCTGAATGTTTCCAAACACTTCAAATTTGTGTTTTTCTAAGCATTGAGTCGTTTTGCACCGATTTTGGCCTTAATCGTAATATGAGTTTTTTGAAAAATAGCAAATGAGCATTCTGAAGAGCATTGAGCCAAAATTCATTTATTTTAGTTAAAAAAGGTAGGTAATTTACAAAAAAGGGCAAATTAGAATATTTGAGTCCGTTTTTCCCGATTTTGCCCTGAAATTGAATTTCTACAAAGACATCAAAATTTGCATTTTTAGAGAATGTGAGTCATTTTAAGTTAACTTTAGACCTAATTCTAACTTGCATTTTACCAAAAAATTTCAAAATTGCATTTTTTTGGCGGTTTCTGTCATTTTTTTACCAGTTTGGCTCTAAAGTTTTTTTTTCAAAAACTTCAAAACACCATTTTTGACATTTTTAATGATTTTTGATCTGATTTTCTGAAGCTGACTTCCTGGAAAAACACCAAATCTTCATTTTAAGGCGTATTTAGTTAAAATTCCCTTATTTTGGTCTAAAATTGAATTTTACCAAAAATAACAAATTAGAAGTTTTTAATAAATTTTTTTCTAAAACTGAATTTACTCCAAAAGCACAAAAATTTGAAATTTTAGACACTGTGGGTCAATTTTAACCGATTTTGACCATAATCTTAACCTGCATTTCTCCAAACACATCAAGTTTGTATTTTTCCAAGCATTGAGTCGTTTTGCACCGAAATTTACAATTTGTCTTAAGGGACGTTATAGTGATCGCGAATAGCCGGAACCTTTCCGCGTTACTAAACGTTCAATTTTGGATATTTTTTTAGTTTTTTGCCACAACTCAAAGACTGTTGCAATAGGGTGCCGAAACTAAGTTTATCAACGTTTCGACTTTTTGTTTACTATACGCCATCATCAGGGTATTCTCTTCTTTTACAATTATTGCTACTAATACAATAATGTTGTAACATTATTTTTAGATTTTTATTTGCTTACCAATAGATTTGCTTGCACGTTCTATTGACTTATGTCAAATAGTGCCTTGATTTCTGATTTAGGTACTATAGGGTGTCCCAAAAAGTGGCAAATATTACATTTCGTTAACGCTAGAAACCTGGAATTTTGGTTTTATGTTTTTTTTTTATAATCACAGACAATATGTGATAAATAGGAACGCTGATATGATGGGTTTCCGTGGTACCATCTTAGATCTTTTTGTGATGTATAACACGTTTTTTACGTGTTATTCATCATACACACATCACACAATATATTAAACGCTTTGCAACATGTCGACGTTTCAGTTACTTTTAGACATCATCAGGTTTTTTTTGTTCTTAATTCTACAGTAGCTCACCAACTTAATAATTTTAACAAATTAATGACCATTGCAACTTGTATTTCAGAAAAATGGATAGTTCTTGAAGACGTGAACCTACTCCATGATAGGGCCTACAAGAATCTACCATCCTCCTTTCACACCCTGGTGACCACTATTCTACAAAGTTTTTATGGAGCAATGGAGTCGAACAAAATTGGATATATCTCACAGACTACTCTTGCAAGGTAAGTGGTCCTTCTACTGTTACATGGCTTGCTTCATATTCCAGTCAGGTAAACTGAATTTAAGCGCCCCGCCCCTCAAATTATACCAATAAAGTGTCTCCGTGGCTCTTGTTGACCGTGAAGGTATTCCGCACAGGAATTTATGCAAATTACCTACTGACTTATGTTTTATATATAAGATAATATGAAAGTGGTATCTCTTGTGGCAAATAATGACACGTTAAGTATTGATTTAATTGGTGATTATTAAGTTATTACTGAAGGATTTCAGTTTGGTGTACGCACCGGGGACATTTCTTACGTCTGGTTTGACGCAATTCAGGGGAGGAAATGGGCTCTTATATGGTGTGTAACGCGTGAATGTCGGTCGGCACGCAATTCACCATTGCGTTATGACAAAAAATGGGAAACTATTAGATTGCTATTAGGTGCACGCATCATTCATGAGCTTCTGTTTCTCTTCTAGTTGTTGAGAGTATGTGGTAAGAGAATTCTCTTGAACGGTGGAAGGTATATCAAAGATTACTGCAACTTTCAGTTCTGGGGAAACCTTTCAATGCATTGTTGTGCAATGGGCAGAATATGGGCTTGAAAAACAGGCCGACACTAGTCCCAACAACCAAACATTATTTATTACCATTTAAGTTTAAGATACGAAAGACAACTTGAGGAGATACTAGACATCAACATGGCGTATCAAAATATAAGGCAGACCTCTTTTAACCTCCCTTTTTCGTCATAGTACCTGGCCAAAGGGGAAAGGGTGAAACCAGGGGTGATCCTACCTATAGGCAAACGGGTGTAAATATCCGGGCGGCCAAATTTACGGGCTTTTTTCTATATTCTCATATGAGAAATTTTACGTGCACAAATGTGTCGATAAAGTATTACGAATATTAGAGGTGAATAGCGGATGTATTCTCTCTTCGAAACTATAATCAGTTGCAAGGACTTTTAACACAAGGTTTTGCTTTGGTTTTGGGCTATGCAAAAAAAATCTATGCATCTCTTTTTTTAAGGTTGTCTTCGCTATAAGTCTTTCTCTGTCCCACTCATTACTACTTAAAAATGGTTTCAAAAACTTTTGTTTTCTCGCGAGATATTTCAATTTAATTTTGTTTTGGCTCTATCAAACGTCAGAAATAAGTTCTATGACTATAATTGTGTTTATTCTTCCCAATTTATAATAAAAATTTATAATGGCCATTGAAAAAAGTTATTTCTTTCGTGGAAAATGACATAAGTAGATTCGAGCTAGAAAGTTTTGTTTTAACCTTACCATCCTCGGGTTGACGGGCCCGCTTTTCGCACTAATACAAAAAAAGATCTATGCATCTCTCTTTTAAACTCTATCTTTTCCATAAGTATCTCTCTATCCCACTCATTATTACTTGAAAAGAGTTCGCAAACTTTTTTCTTGCAAGATATTTTACTGTAATTTTTGGCTTCTTCGAAAGAGCTGAGAGTAACTAACCTGAACTAATCTAAATTAACTAGATATAACTTGTTTTAACAATTATGGGCGGGCCCGCTTTTTGCGCTATTGCAAAAAAGGATCTATGCATCTCTCTTTTAAACGCTGTCCACTCCATAAGTCTTTCCCTATCCCACTCATTATTACTTAAAAACGGTTTCGAAAACTTTTTTTTGCATGTTGCATATGCATCTCTCTTTTAAACGCTGTCTTTTCCATAAGTCTCTCTCTATCCCACTCATTATTATTTGAAAAAGTTTCGAAAACTTTTTTTCTTGCGAAACATTTTAATGTAATTTTTGGGTTTTTCAAAAGAGCTGAAAGTAACTAATCTAAATTAACTAGATATAACTTGTTTTAACAATTATATAAAGGCGGGCCCCTTCGGGCCCGCTTTTTGTGCTATTGCAAAAAAGGATCTATGCATCTCTCTTTTAAACGCTGTCCACTCCATAAGTCTTTCCCTATCCCACTCATTATTACTTAAAAACAGTTTCGAAAACTTTTTCTTGCAAGGTATTTCACTGAAATTTTTGACTTCTTCAAGAGAACCTCGAAGAGAGCTGAACACAACTAACCTAAATCAACTAGATACCTATAACTTGTTTTAACAATTATAAAAAGGCGGATCCTTACGGGCACGATTTACGCGCTATTGCAAAAAAGAATCTATGCATCTCTCTTTTAAACGCTGTCTTTTCCATAAGTCTCTCTCTATCCCACTCATTATTATTTGAAAAAGTTTCGAAAACTTTTTTTCTTGCGAAACATTTTAATGTAATTTTTGGCATTTTCGAAAGAGCTGAAAGTAACTAATCTAAATTAACTAGATATAACTTGTTTTAACAATCATATAAAGGCGGGCCCCTTCGGGCCCGCTTTTGCGCTATTGCAAAAAGAGATCTATGCATCTCTCTTTTATACGCTGTCTTTTCCATAAGTCTTTCTCTATCCCACTCATTATTATTTGAAAAGGTTTCGAAAACTTTTTTTCTTGCAAAACATTTTAATGTAATTTTTGGGTTTTTCAAAAGAGCTGAAAGTAACTAATCTAAATTAACTAGATATAACTTGTTTTAACAATTATATAAAGGCGGGCCCCTTCGTGCCCGCTTTTTGCGCTATGCAAAAAAGGATCTATGCATCTCTCTTTTAAACGCTGTCCACTCCATAAGTCTTTCCCTATCCCACTCATTATTACTTAAAAACGGTTTCGAAAACTTTTTCTTGCAAGGTATTTCACTGAAATTTTTGGCTTCTTCAAGAGAACCTCGAAGAGAGCTGAACACAACTAACCTAAATCAACTAGATCGTAATAAGCTAATAACTTGTTTTAACAATTATAAAAAGGCGGATCCTTACGGGCACGATTTACGCGCTATTGCAAAAAAGAATCTATGCATCTCTCTTTTAAACGCTGTCTTTTCCATAAGTCTCTCTCTATCCCACTCATTATTATTTGAAAAAGTTTCGAAAACTTTTTTTCTTGCGAAACATTTTAATGTAATTTTTGGCATTTTCGAAAGAGCTGAAAGTAACTAATCTAAATTAACCAGATATAACTTGTTTTAACAATCATATAAAGGCGGGCCCCTTCGGGCCCGCTTTTGCGCTATTGCAAAAAAAGATCTATGCATCTCTCTTTTATACGTTGTCTTTTCCGTAAGTCTCTCTCTGTCCCACTCATTATTACTTGAAAAGGTTTCGAAAACTTTTTTTGGCTATTTCAAGAGAACCTCGAAGAGAGCTGAACACAACTAACCTAAATCAACTAGATACCTATAACTTGTTTTAACAATTATAAAAAGGCGGATCCTTACGGGCACGATTTAGGCGCTACTGCAAAAAAGAATCTATGCATCTCTCTTTTAAACGCTGTCTTTTCCATAAGTCTCTCTCTATCCCACTCATTATTATTTGAAAAAGTTTCGAAAACTTTTTTTCTTGCGAAACATTTTAATGTAATTTTTGGCATTTTCGAAAGAGCTGAAAGTAACTAATCTAAATTAACTAGATATAACTTGTTTTAACAATCATATAAAGGCGGGCCCCTTCGGGCCCGCTTTTGCGCTATTGCAAAAAGAGATCTATGCATCTCTCTTTTATACGCTGTCTTTTACATAAGTCTTTCTCTATCCCACTCATTATTATTTGAAAAGGTTTCGAAAACTTTTTTTCTTGCAAAACATTTTAATGTAATTTTTGGGTTTTTCAAAAGAGCTGAAAGTAACTAATCTAAATTAACTAGATATAACTTGTTTTAACAATTATATAAAGGCGGGCCCCTTCGTGCCCGCTTTTTGCGCTATGCAAAAAAGGATCTATGCATCTCTCTTTTAAACGCTGTCCACTCCATAAGTCTTTCCCTATCCCACTCATTATTACTTAAAAACGGTTTCGAAAACTTTTTCTTGCAAGGTATTTCACTGAAATTTTTGGCTTCTTCAAGAGAACCTCGAAGAGAGCTGAACACAACTAACCTAAATCAACTAGATCGTAATAAGCTAATAACTTGTTTTAACAATTATAAAAAGGCGGATCCTTACGGGCACGATTTACGCGCTATTGCAAAAAAGAATCTATGCATCTCTCTTTTAAACGCTGTCTTTTCCATAAGTCTCTCTCTATCCCACTCATTATTATTTGAAAAAGTTTCGAAAACTTTTTTTCTTGCGAAACATTTTAATGTAATTTTTGGCATTTTCGAAAGAGCTGAAAGTAACTAATCTAAATTAACCAGATATAACTTGTTTTAACAATCATATAAAGGCGGGCCCCTTCGGGCCCGCTTTTGCGCTATTGCAAAAAAAGATCTATGCATCTCTCTTTTATACGTTGTCTTTTCCGTAAGTCTCTCTCTGTCCCACTCATTATTACTTGAAAAGGTTTCGAAAACTTTTTTTGGCTATTTCAAGAGAACCTCGAAGAGAGCTGAACACAACTAACCTAAATCAACTAGATACCTATAACTTGTTTTAACAATTATAAAAAGGCGGATCCTTACGGGCACGATTTACGCGCTATTGCAAAAAAGAATCTATGCATCTCTCTTTTAAACGCTGTCTTTTCCATAAGTCTCTCTCTATCCCACTCATTATTATTTGAAAAAGTTTCGAAAACTTTTTTTCTTGCGAAACATTTTAATGTAATTTTTGGCATTTTCGAAAGAGCTGAAAGTAACTAATCTAAATTAACCAGATATAACTTGTTTTAACAATCATATAAAGGCGGGCCCCTTCGGGCCCGCTTTTGCGCTATTGCAAAAAAAGATCTATGCATCTCTCTTTTATACGTTGTCTTTTCCGTAAGTCTCTCTCTGTCCCACTCATTATTACTTGAAAAGGTTTCGAAAACTTTTTTTGGCTATTTCAAGAGAACCTCGAAGAGAGCTGAACACAACTAACCTAAATCAACTAGATACCTATAACTTGTTTTAACAATTATAAAAAGGCGGATCCTTACGGGCACGATTTACGCGCTATTGCAAAAAAGAATCTATGCATCTCTCTTTTAAACGCTGTCTTTTCCATAAGTCTCTCTCTATCCCACTCATTATTATTTGAAAAAGTTTCGAAAACTTTTTTTCTTGCGAAACATTTTAATGTAATTTTTGGCATTTTCGAAAGAGCTGAAAGTAACTAATCTAAATTAACCAGATATAACTTGTTTTAACAATCATATAAAGGCGGGCCCCTTCGGGCCCGCTTTTGCGCTATTGCAAAAAAAGATCTATGCATCTCTCTTTTATACGTTGTCTTTTCCGTAAGTCTCTCTCTGTCCCACTCATTATTACTTGAAAAGGTTTCGAAAACTTTTTTTGGCTATTTCAAGAGAACCTCGAAGAGAGCTGAACACAACTAACCTAAATCAACTAGATACCTATAACTTGTTTTAACAATTATAAAAAGGCGGATCCTTACGGGCACGATTTAGGCGCTATTGCAAAAAAGAATCTATGCATCTCTCTTTTAAACGCTGTCTTTTCCATAAGTCTCTCTCTATCCCACTCATTATTATTTGAAAAAGTTTCGAAAACTTTTTTTCTTGCGAAACATTTTAATGTAATTTTTGGCATTTTCGAAAGAGCTGAAAGTAACTAATCTAAATTAACTAGATATAACTTGTTTTAACAATCATATAAAGGCGGGCCCCTTCGGGCCCGCTTTTGCGCTATTGCAAAAAGAGATCTATGCATCTCTCTTTTATACGCTGTCTTTTACATAAGTCTTTCTCTATCCCACTCATTATTATTTGAAAAGGTTTCGAAAACTTTTTTTCTTGCAAAACATTTTAATGTAATTTTTGGGTTTTTCAAAAGAGCTGAAAGTAACTAATCTAAATTAACTAGATATAACTTGTTTTAACAATTATATAAAGGCGGGCCCCTTCGTGCCCGCTTTTTGCGCTATGCAAAAAAGGATCTATGCATCTCTCTTTTAAACGCTGTCCACTCCATAAGTCTTTCCCTATCCCACTCATTATTACTTAAAAACGGTTTCGAAAACTTTTTCTTGCAAGGTATTTCACTGAAATTTTTGGCTTCTTCAAGAGAACCTCGAAGAGAGCTGAACACAACTAACCTAAATCAACTAGATCGTAATAAGCTAATAACTTGTTTTAACAATTATAAAAAGGCGGATCCTTACGGGCACGATTTACGCGCTATTGCAAAAAAGAATCTATGCATCTCTCTTTTAAACGCTGTCTTTTCCATAAGTCTCTCTCTATCCCACTCATTATTATTTGAAAAAGTTTCGAAAACTTTTTTTCTTGCGAAACATTTTAATGTAATTTTTGGCATTTTCGAAAGAGCTGAAAGTAACTAATCTAAATTAACCAGATATAACTTGTTTTAACAATCATATAAAGGCGGGCCCCTTCGGGCCCGCTTTTGCGCTATTGCAAAAAAAGATCTATGCATCTCTCTTTTATACGTTGTCTTTTCCGTAAGTCTCTCTCTGTCCCACTCATTATTACTTGAAAAGGTTTCGAAAACTTTTTTTGGCTATTTCAAGAGAACCTCGAAGAGAGCTGAACACAACTAACCTAAATCAACTAGATACCTATAACTTGTTTTAACAATTATAAAAAGGCGGATCCTTACGGGCACGATTTACGCGCTATTGCAAAAAAGAATCTATGCATCTCTCTTTTAAACGCTGTCTTTTCCATAAGTCTCTCTCTATCCCACTCATTATTATTTGAAAAAGTTTCGAAAACTTTTTTTCTTGCGAAACATTTTAATGTAATTTTTGGCATTTTCGAAAGAGCTGAAAGTAACTAATCTAAATTAACCAGATATAACTTGTTTTAACAATCATATAAAGGCGGGCCCCTTCGGGCACGCTTTTGCGTTATTGCAAAAAAAGATCTATGCATCTCTCTTTTATACGTTGTCTTTTCCGTAAGTCTCTCTCTGTCCCACTCATTATTACTTGAAAAGGTTTCGAAAACTTTTTTTGGCTATTTCAAGAGAACCTCGAAGAGAGCTGAACACAACTAACCTAAATCAACTAGATACCTATACCTTGTTTTAACAATTATAAAAAGGCGGATCCTTACGGGCACGATTTACGCGCTATTGCAAAAAAAGATCTATTCATCTCTCTTTTATACGCTGTCTTTTCCGTAAGTCTCTCTCTATCCCACTCATTATTACTTGAAAAGGTTTCGAAAACTTTTTTTCTTGCAATATATTTTACTGTAATTTTTGGCTTTTTCGATAGAGCAGAAAGTAACTAACCTGAACTAATCTAAATTAACTAGATAAAACTTGTTTCAACAATTATGGGCGAGCCGCTTTTTGCGCTATTGCAAAAAAGGATCTATGCATCTCTCTTTTAAGCACTGTCCACTCTATAAGTCTTTCTCTATCCCACTCATTATTACTTAAAAACGGTTTCGAAAACTTTCTTGCAAGATATTTCACTGAAATTTTTGGCTTTTTCAAGAAAGCTGAACACAACTAAACTAAATCAACTAGATACCTATAACTTGTTTTAACAATCATAAAAAGGCGGACCCTTAGGGGCACGATTTACGCGCAAAAATGCAGAAAAAGATCTATGCATCTCTCTTTTAAATGCTGTCTTTTCCATAAATCTCTCTCTATCCCACTCATTATTACTTGAAAACTTTTTTCTTGCGAGATATTTTACTGTAATTTTTTGGCTTTTTCAAAAGAGCTGAAAGTAACTAACCTAAATTAACTAGATATAACTTGTTTTAACAATAATATAAAACCGGGAGTTTTCGGGCCCGCTTTTCGCGTAATTGCAAAAAAGGATCTATGCATCGCTTTTTTAAACGCTGTGTTCTCCATAAGTCTTTCTCTATCCCACTCATTATTACTTAAAAACGGTTTCAAAATTTATTTCCTTGCGCGATATTTCACTGCAATTTTTGACTTTTTCACAAGAGCTGAAAGCAACTAACCTGAGCTAAATTAACTTTTTTCTGAGTTTATAAAATTGTAAACTTTTAAAAAAATTAATTTTAAATTCAAGATAATTAGAAAATTCGAGAATTTTGGTCTTTTTTCTAACACATAAAATATTTATTTAAAAAAAAATCTTTATATACAGGGTCGCCTTTTTAACTTGAGACAGCGAATTATCTGAAGAACCAGTATAGAGCAAAAGATTTTGTTTCAACGGTAATCTATATTAGGTATAGAGAAGGGCTTATTTTATGCAAATATTTTTACACGTACAGGGTGGCCCAACAAAGTGTGGAATTAGATAATGTAATATTTTTAAATGGATATTTTGTATGGTAATGGTACCCGTATTTTTTTACTAGATTTTGATAGATCTTAAAGATCTGACTTGTTGCTCTAACTTTTGACAACGTTGCCTGATCGACGAATTGGTGACCACTTACTCTTTAACACTCCGTTTTGGTTCCGACAACAGGAAGAAGGAGCGCAGGATGAGGATAACAGGAAGCAGAAATTTAGGAGAAATTTTAATTAATTTGAATGAACAATGCAAAAAACAATGAACTTTCACAACGGCTTCATCAAACTTGTCTCGTTTATTTTAATAAATGTTCAAAATGGTTTCCGTCAACCTGAATACATTTAAGAATGTATTCAGGTTGACTCTCTTTTTAAATGATTCGTGGTGGCACAAAAGGAGAGTTTCTCTGCTTACGTACCTCCCTGGAGATGTGGAAGCTGAACAACTTCTTTCTGAGGCGGTGCGGAAACTCGTCGACGACGCCAAGAGAAGCAATACCCCGCCAATACTGGGATGTGATGGTGATGCCCACCACAGGGGGGCCTTTGAGCTGTCAATGAGACAGCTCAAATCCTTTCTATCGCAAACCGTACGAAGAAGCCTACATGAAAGGGGTCCTGGAATACGCACTTTACAAGTTGCTCATCGAACTGCAAAAAGACCTATAGTGACTGGGGTAGAAACTCATAGTTACTGGAGAATAGCAGAAGTTGCATGCAAACCGATCAATTTCGATTTAATTTGTATGGTAGTGATGAACGAATCTTAGTTTGGACACAACAGATTGATGGGGAATCACTGTTTGGGGGGGGGAGGGGGGAAGTCTCATTCTATAACAGTGATTCGAGAGAGTGTGAGATGATTTTGTTTTAATTAACGATGAAGCTAGCCTGCATAGGGCGCGAAGAGATTATTTAGTCATATTGAATAACAATTAGATAAGGACTGGCCTACCTGATTTCCAAATATGACTGTAATAGAGCATGTGAAGTTAAAACTGAATTACAAGAGTCACAATTCGAAAAATTTCAAAATCTGAATCGATTAGTAACTGTGATAAGAGAAGAATAAATTTTATTCTCCAGGACTTCATTTCGAACTTGGTAAGCGCCATACCAGGCAGATTATGTGAAGTTCAACGAGTTCGAGGTGGGTCTACAAAATACTGAAATTTCCATATTTTGGCAATAATCGTTCTGACAATAAAATATTTTTTGAAAAAACTCAAAAAGTATTTTTGGTGACAATTACTTCCAAGGTGCCTACCTTCGTATGGGTTTACAAATTAGATTTTTTATCAATTTCTGAATAACTCTAACATCTTCATCTTTAATGATCCAAGCACGAATGTGCACTCATGTCCTTCTAGATACGCAGGAATTGGTAACTTGTTGTAAAAGAATAGAAGAGATCTACAGGATTGAGTATGTCCATAAACCATTCAGTCCACTATCTAGTAGGGATCATTGAACCTCAAGATGCAAACGCAGTGTCGCCCGAGAGATCCATGAGATTCGTTGAGGGTCTGAGCATAACGGGTGAAAACTAGTGGAGTTAACAGCAGCAAACCTTGCTGGTAACACTTCGAGTGAGCCACAATAGACCGCAGGTCGCGGTGGAGGACTGTATAAGTCCACTCAAATACAATTCTCTGCCTACATCTCTACAAACATATCGGATGCGTTTCATCATGTTTTCAGGTGTAGTGGGTGCCACTTGATACACTTTTTCGTTAAGCCCCACAAAAAAAATCTAGAGGCGTTAAATCAGGTGACCTAGCAGGCCATGGGATGGGGCCGCCTCTTCCAATCCGGCGATTATTGTATTCCCGATCGAAAACTTCACGAAAAGTTCTGGCGTAATGGGAGGGCACCCATGAATCTACATGGTTCTTAGTTGCTGAAGAGATAGATCTTCAACTAGAACCGGTAAATGTTGGTCTAAGAACTGATGTTGGTATTTGGGTCCATCCAATGTTCCTTGTATGAAATAGGAATCTCGCATCATACATTTACCGTCTGAGATCTATCAAAATTTAATAAACAAACCAGGCTGTTTTATTTAGAAATATTGCATTATATGACGTTAGACTTTTCTGGGCCATCCTGTATATATAAAAAAATATTCCTAAAATACGCCCTTCTGCTCAAAATAGGTCACCGTTGAAACAAAATCTTTTGCTCTACTAGTTCTCCAGATATCTCGCTTGCTCAAGTTAAAAAGACCACCCTGTATATATTCCCAATAAGGCTTTTTTTTTTTAATCAGAAACACACTCCGAAAAATATTTTTAATTTTGAGAAAATTTGAAATTTGCTTGCCAATCTAAGAAATATCAGAAAAGAAAAAAGTTGATTTTTTATATATTAGGAATGCACTCAGAAAATTATTTTAATTAAGTTGTACTCAGAAAATTTCAAATTCAAAAATCACATAACAAAAATTGTGATTTTTTTCTGGTTCTAGGAAAGGTAGACCTCCATTATCTAAATAAAATTATATCGCTCAGAATTACTAAAATTGGTCAGAATCCGTGAATTCCCAACAGCCTTATTTTGTGAATATTATTAAGGAATTAACCTCAGAAAATTTAATTTAGATTCTGAGAGAATCAAAAAATTTCTGAGCATTTTAATCTTCGTAACATGTGTTCTGGTACCCACTAATACTTAAGTGGAAAATATCTTTATATACTTAAGTAAACGTTTTCCTAAAATCAGACACTTAACTAAGGATGCTCAGAAAATTTTAAAGGAAATTCTAAGAAATATTAGATTGTTTGAAAAGTAAGAACTATAATATCTAACACACTTACAGTCTGCAACGAGTCTCAGAAATGTCTTTCATTATCATTGAAAATCGTATTGCTCAGAATTAATAAAATTGGTCAGTATCAGAGAACTTGTAAAGACTGTTTTCTCCAATTTGCATTGTGTTTTTCTTTGTTCTTCAATTTAGATATTTTTTATAAACTTTTTTTTGTTTAAAAAAACATTTAATGCTGAAAATGAGTATACACAGTATACTTTTAGGCCCATAGTTATTATTTTTTTTTGATAATAAAAATTATGTTCGTTTTTATGATTTTTTTTCTTATCCAGTTTTAGTACGGTGGTTTTTTATTTATTTTATAAAAATTAATATAGTTTTTTTGTTTTCTCCCTTTTGCAGTGTTTTTGTTTGTTCTTCAATTTAAATATTTTTATGGACTTTTTTTTAATTTAAAATTACATTTTATGGATTTGCTTTAAAATGAAGCTAAGAAGTTCAAATAAAAAAAAACAAAAGTTGTGGGTATGTGTTAAAGAAGAAATGTCTAAAAAAGTGGCCAAAAAGCTTGAAAAAAGAATGAATATGACCAGCTCACCACCTCTTTAATAAAATATAAAATTTTTATTTTTGATTATGCCGGTTGATTAATGTGCTCAGAAGAACCCATAAGGGTTTATATTGAAAATTTAATGATGAGTGATAAGGAAGCAGAGTTTAACTGCAAAATTTTTACAAACTGATAGTTGGTAGGCTTTTTTATCACAAGCACAATTTTTATTTAGAATTGATTTGCTTTCTATCAAAGCTCAGAAGTTTAGGTACAATGGTGATTTTAAAAAACTAATACTAACTTCCAAGGAACTTCAGTATATTAGAACATTTTCAAATGAAAAGC
The DNA here is from genome assembly GCA_951812265.1 of Taphrorychus bicolor. NCBI lineage: Eukaryota > Metazoa > Arthropoda > Insecta > Coleoptera > Curculionidae > Taphrorychus > Taphrorychus bicolor. The sequence continues at coordinate 1,402,553 of OX638299.1, forward strand.
TCACCACTTCCTTGAAGTTTGTGAGCTTTTGCGCTTCCTTGAAGAGCTCAGAAAAAATTAAAGATAAAACCAATTCACCTTCCTACCACTTCAAAGGTAGATATAGAACAAGGTGTTCTTTATGAATTCAATTGGCAAACGTCTTTATATTTGCAAATTTTTTATTTCGTGTTGTTATACTTATACAGAAGAACTCAGAACAAATTCACGTTGTTCAAATAAACAAAAAGAGCGGTTTTGAAAAGTTTGTTTCAACAAGGCAGTTTTTTCATTTTGAGTTGTAGTAGCTTCTAGACGAGCTCAGAAGGCGTTTACACTATATACGAAAGGTATTGTAGGTATAATATATTAATATCTAATATTCGTTTGTCTTTTAGGTTAACTAGTCGAATACCACCACTGATTCCAATGCACACCAGGACTCAAAAAGGCGACGGCTGATGAGAACTAATAACCGAGTAAGTAGTAGAGAATTAGTTGTTTGCGTTACTCACCTCATATTGTTGATAATTCGCCAACGACGAGTTGGAATTTAAATAAAATCGTGACATCATGCCATTCTCCTTGAAAGTCATGTAAACCCCGGCTCCGGGCTACGCCGCAGGGAAACCAAACACACCACGAGGCACAAACACCCCGAAATCGGTCATTGCGACCGGCCGAAACGGACCCCCCGGATCGCCCGATCGGGACCCGTGCGACTTTTCTTCCTTTTTTTCTCTCCCTTTCGGCGCGACAAAAGACGATCGATCGATCTACGCGCGGGCTACGGTGGCGTTATCTCAGCGTGAGTCCTGAGGGCTTCGCGGACCTGAACTGCGGGCAGAACAGAGGGTCCCATCGGCCCCCTCCCGGCCTTTGCCGGAGGGGGCCCCGGCCCGTGGCCATTGGCCAGGCCTGCGCCATGGCGCCTCCCTTTGGGGCGCGACTACGACTACTCGACGGCTCGGTTGCGAAACGAAGGCAGACCCAGAAGCCGAAAGAAGAAAACCCGAAACGTCAAGGTTAGCTTACAGTTGCGTATTTGTTGAATTTGCTTTTTCTCAAACAAACTCGAATTTGTCCCTTTTGACCGGCTGGACCCCAAAAACCGAAAAAAATCTTCGAAATGATTGATTTCTAGCTTTCAACTTTTAATTCTCAGATAGTTAATGTCTATGGATTATTATGTTCCTGGCGACATCTATTTCCACATCTTTGTTTCACCACCATACCGCTATTACCAAAAGATGTCGCACTAGTCGATCGTATATATCTTACCGCAAATTTATATTTAACATTATAGAAGTTGATTAACGCACATGCTTCGCGTCAATACGGATACACAAATCGCCTGATGAGACCATTACAAACCGAAACGTTGCGTCAAAAAAAAAACATTCTTCTACCTGCTATCTTTCATCTTGCATTATTTTGTGTTTTTCAACACGAAATGTTATGGTAATTTTTGCGTTAAGCCGGTCCTGCGTCGTACCGTACGCAAGTACTGGTCACTCCCCTGTCGTACCACTACTCCGGTACTACGTACTTTCGCGATCATGTCGTGGGCGTTTGCAACATGGCTTCTTGAGTAGTGAGTAATATGGCGGTGGCCGGGGTATTGCACCGACAGTGACGTGCTCGATTGTTAAAACCCGCAACAATGAAAGAAAACTTTTAATCATCTCAATAATAGTAGAAACGTCGACACTCGATTCGACAAATCGAACAAAACAAAAATGGATCATTTTTTGGCCTTTTGCTTTTCTTGCTGCTTTTGCTCCTGCTCCCGCTTGGCGTCCGCCCATTTGTTGAATTTCGCCCTCTCTTTCCCCAGGGGTGTTTTCTTGTACCTGAAAACGCTCATGATGATATCCCATTTTGTACCAATACAGGGTGACGGTTTTTTGAGTTTATTCTCGGTTATTTGAAGAGATGCGAAGAAGGTTAAATTAGGGCAAAGCGGCGCAATTAGAAGTCTATAAAATTGACGTTTTCAAATCTCGAAAATTCCGACTGGTTTTGGAAATATTCGCAAAAATCGAAATTTTGTTCGAATTTTCGGTCAATTTCGTTTAAACTGAGGAAGTGACAACGCCGCGCTCCTCTTGACAATTGACAGTTTTACGTGTCGAAAATGAGGGAGTGACGTACGCGAAACACTAAGCGTGGTTGCCAAACTGACCAAGTTTTCAGCATATTAAATGAAAAATAGAATTTACCTGTTACCAATGCCAACTGGTTACTTGTCAATAATGAAACACTTTCTACCTGGGTTTGTAATAAATCTATTATTATTAGTTACACAGAAATTTGCAACCAATCGTAGAGCGAAGGGAGGAATTGCCTATTTAATTGTCAACAAGATGAGTCATAAGGGGCGGTCGAAAACAAAACCATGGCGATCTCGGTTATTTGAAGAGATACGAAGAAGGTTAAACTAGGGCAAAATTGCGCAATTAGAGGTCAATAAAAATGACGTTTTCAGATCTCGAAAATTCCCGGTGGTTTCCGAAATATTCGCAAAAAATCGAAATTTTGTTCGAAAAATAAAGTGCTTTCGGTTAATTTCGTTTAAGCTGAGGAAGTGACAACGCCGCGCTCCTCTTGACAATTGACAGTTTTACGTGTCGAAAATGAGGGAGTGACGTACGCGAAACACTAAGCGTGGTTGCCAAACTGACCAACTTTTCAGCATATTAAATGAAAAATAGAATTTACCTGTTAGCAATGCCAACTGGTTACTTGTCAATAATGAAACACTTTCTACCTGGGTTTGTAATAAATCTATTATTATTAGTTACACAGAAATTTGCAACCAATCGTAGAGCGAAGGGAGGAATTGCCTATTTAATTGTCAACAAGATGAGTCATAAGGGGCGGTCGAAAACAAAACCATGGCGATCTCGGTTATTTGAAGAGATACGAAGAAGGTTAAACTAGGGCAAAATTGCGCAATTAGAGGTCAATAAAAATGACGTTTTCAGATCTCGAAAATTCCCGGTGGTTTCCGAAATATTCGCAAAAAATCGAAATTTTGTTCGAAAAATAAAGTTTTTCGGTTAATTTCGTTTAAACTGAGCAAGTGACAACGCCGCGCTCCTCTTGACAATTGACAGTTTTTACATGTCGAAAATGAGGGAGTGACGTACGCAAAACACTAAGCGTGGTTGCCAAACTGACCAACTTTTCAGCATATTAAATGAAAAATAGAATTTACCTGTTAGCAATGCCAACTGGTTACTTGGTTATAATGAAACACTTTCTACCTGGGTTTGTAATAAATCTATTATTATTAGTTACACAGAAATTTGCAACCAATCGTAGAGCGAAGGGAGGAATTGCCTATTTAATTGTCAACAAGATGAGTCATAAGGGGCGGTCGAAAACAAAACCATGGCGATCTCGGTTATTTGAAGAGATACGAAGAAGGTTAAACTAGGGCAAAATTGCGCAATTAGAAGTCAATAAAAATGACGTTTTCAGATCTCGAAAATTCCCGGTGGTTTCCGAAATATTCGCAAAAAATCGAAATTTTGTTCGAAAAATAAAGTGCTTTCGGTTAATTTCGTTTAAACTGAGGAAGTGACAACGCCGCGTTCCTCTTGACAATTGACAGTTTTACGTGTCGAAAATGAGGGAGTGACGTACGCGAAACACTAAGCATGGTTGCCAAACTGACCAATTTTTCAGCATATTAAATGTAAAATAGAATTTACCTGTTAGAAATGCCAACTGGTTACTTGGTTATAATGAAACACTTTCTACCTGGGTTTGTAATAAATCTGTTATTATTAGTTACACAGAAATTTGCAACCAATCGTAGAGCGAAGGCAGAAATTTCCTATTTAATTGTCAACAAGATGAGTCATAATGGGCGGTCGAAAACAAAACCATGGCGATCTCGGTTGTTTGAAGAGATACGAAGAAGGTTAAATTGGGGCAAAATTGCACAAATAGAAGTCAATAAAAATGACGTTTTCAGATCTCGAAAATTCCTGCTGGTTTCCGAAATATTCGCAAAAAATCGAAATTTTGTTCGAAAAATAAAGTGCTTTCGGTTAATTTCGTTTAAACTGAGGAAGTGACAACGCCGCGCTCCTCTTGACAATTCACAGTTGTACGTGTCGAAAATGAGGGAGTGACGTACGCGAAACACTAAGCGTGGTTGCCAAACTGACCAACTTTTCAGCATATTAAATGAAAAATAGAATTTACCTGTTAGCAATGCCAACTGGTTACTTGTCAATAATGAACACTTTCTACCTGGGTTTGTAATAAATCTATTATTATTAGTTACACAGAAATTTGCAACCAATCGTAGAGCGAAGGGAGGAATTGCCTATTTAATTGTCAACAAGATGAGTCATAATGGGCGGTCGAAAACAAAACCATGGCGATCTCGGTTATTTGAAGAGATACGAAGAAGGTTAAACTAGGGCAAAACTGCGCAATTAGAAGTCAATAAAAATGACGTTTTCAGATCTCGAAAATTCCCGGTGGTTTCCGAAATATTCGCAAAAAATCGAAATTTTGTTCGAAAAATAAAGTGCTTTCGGTTAATTTCGTTTAAACTGAGGAAGTGACAACGCCGCGTTCCTCTTGACAATTGACAGTTTTACGTGTCGAAAATGAGGGAGTGACGTACGCGAAACACTAAGCATGGTTGCCAAACTGACCAATTTTTCAGCATATTAAATGTAAAATAGAATTTACCTGTTAGAAATGCCAACTGGTTACTTGGTTATAATGAAACACTTTCTACCTGGGTTTGTAATAAATCTGTTATTATTAGTTACACAGAAATTTGCAACCAATCGTAGAGCGAAGGGAGGAATTGCCTATTTAATTGTCAACAAGATGAATGATAATGGACGGTCGAAAACAAAACCATGGCGATCTCGGTTGTTTGAAGAGATACGAAGAAGGTTAAATTGGGGCAAAATTGCACAAATAGAAGCCTATAAAAATGACGTTTTCAAATCTTGAAAGTTCCCACTGGTTTCGGAAATATTCGCAAAAAATCGAAATTTTGTTCGAAAAATAAAGTGCTTTCGGTTAATTTCGTTTAAACTGAGAAAGTGACAACGCCGCGCTCCTCTTGACAATTGACAGTTTTACATGTCGAAAATGAGGGAGTGACGTACGGGAAACACTAAGCGTGGTTGCCAAACTGACCAATTTTTTTCCTATTCAATTGTCAACAGGATGAGTCTTAATGGTTTACTAACGGGGATCTCGGTTATTTGAAGAGATACGAAGAAGGATAAATTAGGACAAAATTGCACAATTAGAATTCAATAAAAATGACGTTTTCAAATCTCGAAAATTCCGACTGGTTCTCGAAATATACGCAAAAAATCGAAATTTTGTTCCAAAAATAAAGTTTTTCAGTAAATTTCGTTTAAACTGAGGAAGTGGCAACGCCGTGCTCCTCTTGACAATTGACAGTTTTACATGTCGAAAATGAGGGAGTGACGTACGGGAAACACTAAGCGTGGTTGCCAAACTGACCAATTTTTTTTCTATTCAATTGTCAACAGGATGAGTCATAATGGGTTACTCAGGGGGATCTCGGTTATTTGAAGAGATATGAAGAAGGTTAAATTGGGGCAAAATTGCACAAATAGAAGTCTATAAAAATGACGTTTTCAAATCTCGAAAATTCTCACTGGTTTCGGAAATATTCGCAAAAAATCGAGATTTTGTTCGAAAAATAAAGTTTTTCGGTTAATTTCGTTTAAACTGAGGAAGTGCCAACGCCGCGCTCCTCTTGACAATTGACAGTTTTACATGTCGAAAATGAGGGAGTGACGTACGGGAAACACTAAGCGTGGTTGCCAAACTGACCAATTTTTTTCCTATTCAATTGTCAACAGGATGAGTCATAATGGTTTACTAACGGGGATCTCGGTTATTTGAAGAGATACGAAGAAGGATAAATTAGGACAAAATTGCACAATTAGAATTCAATAAAAATGACGTTTTCAAATCTCGAAAATTCCGACTGGTTCTCGAAATATACGCAAAAAATCGAAATTTTGTTCCAAAAATAAAGTTTTTCAGTAAATTTCGTTTAAACTGAGGAAGTGGCAACGCCGTGCTCCTCTTGACAATTGACAGTTTTACATGTCGAAAATGAGGGAGTGACGTACGGGAAACACTAAGCGTGGTTGCCAAACTGACCAATTTTTTTTCTATTCAATTGTCAACAGGATGAGTCATAATGGGTTACTCAGGGGGATCTCGGTTATTTGAAGAGATATGAAGAAGGTTAAATTGGGGCAAAATTGCACAAATAGAAGTCTATAAAAATGACGTTTTCAAATCTCGAAAATTCTCACTGGTTTCGGAAATATTCGCAAAAAATCGAGATTTTGTTCGAAAAATAAAGTTTTTCGGTTAATTTCGTTTAAACTGAGGAAGTGCCAACGCCGCGCTCCTCTTGACAATTGACAGTTTTACATGTCGAAAATGAGGGAGTGACGTACGGGAAACACTAAGCGTGGTTGCCAAACTGACCAATTTTTTTCCTATTCAATTGTCAACAGGATGAGTCATAATGGTTTAGTCACGGGGATCTCGGTTATTTGAAGAGATACGAAGAAGGATAAATTAGGAAAAAATTGCACAATTAGAAATAAAAAAAAATGACGTTTTCAAATCTCGAAAATTCCGACTGGTTCTCGAAATATACCCAAAACATCGAAATTTTGTTCCAAAAATAAAGTTTTTCAGTTAATTTCGTTTAAACTGAGGAAGTGGCAACGCCGTGCTCCTCTTGACAAGTGACAGTTTTACGTGGCGGAAATGTGGGCGTTGTTGCCAAAATGACCAATTTTTCATCTTATTAAATGAAAAATAGAGATTACCTCTGTTAGCAATACCAACTGGTTACTTGTCAATAATGAAACACTTTCTACCTCGGTTTGTAATAAACTTATTATTATTACTACATCTCACTACTTCAAAAATTTGCGCCCAATCGTAGAGCGAAGGAATGAGGAACAGGATGAGTCATAATGGGTGGTCGAAAATAAAATCTCATATTGTTTGGTCAATTTTAAAAGAGGTGTGTCATGCAATTGTCATACAAATACAATTTTTTTGCGAATAATTCCGAAACTAATGAGAATTTGGGAAATTTGTGAAGTCATTTTTATAGCCATCTAATTACGCCCTAATTCAACCTCCTTCGCTAAAAGCTAAACTCGAAAAAACGGCCACCCTGTATAGTTTAGCCACTTACCACTTCTCATATTTCTTCCACTCTTTGTCAGTTATCGGCTCCAGCTGCTTAGAAACGAACACTTCGAACAACTCCTGAGGCCTTAGAGGGTTGTACTTGAGCTGGATAATCCTCCTGGGTGTCAAAATCTATACGACAACCTTCATGTTTGGTATACCAAGTATTCAAATATTCCTTTGTTTGGAACAACCCTTACAGATCTAACGATATCCCTAATAAGTGGATATGGTTGGTACACAGTGGCAGTAGTGAGGCAAGTGAAATTGAAGTCCCGGTCCACTCCATGGTACGGCCTCAGCAACTCTCGCCACCAGTTGTAGACGCTCCCGTAGTCCGGCCGTGGTACCAAAATGGCCTGCATAGTACGTCAATTAGGTACCTAACCAAAAATCAATCCTTGCAAGGGCACACCCGCTCGAAAGCTTTCTTCATCTTGCCAGCCTGCCCTAACCAGGGTGCGTAGCTGGTTCCCAAGACTAAAACCCGATCCTCCGGCTTTAGTGTTTTCACGATCCCCCGCACCAGTTTCTTCCCCACCCTCTTGGGGTCCATGTCTTTTTCCTCTTTTGGTACCTTCTTGTAAAAAATCCTTTCCGCCTTTTCGAAATATATAATCGAAGGTTGCAGGAGGCGGGACATTTTGCCTACCAAATGAATCAGCATTGCCAGACCCTATATAAGTAAACTTTTTGAGTTTTTATTAGTATTTATTATTGACATTTCCTTACCTTATTTCCTGGGTATATCCCCGAGGTGATCTCCGGCGACAAGTCAAAAAGGACGCACTGCGTGTGATTGAAGATGGCGTTGGCCAGCAAGTGTAACCCGCATTGCCGGGGCCCCGCTATCAGCACTGACCTGCAGCGCAAACAAACGTCTCTACAGTCGCCCCAACTTTCAAACCTATCCCTACTTAGGTTTCTTCATGGCTTCGACTCCCAAAGGCTGGATGCAGTTCAACGTGATCGCCTGCCTGACCTCCAGAACTGTGGCCGGGGGATCGAAATCCAACGCGCGCAGTTCCGTTTTGTTATAGCTGAAGTCTCCCAGAATCTCGTCGAGGCGCGCTTTGGGGTAGGTGCGGATCACGCCGTTGTTCACCAGCTCCTGGAACAAGTCTTCGACCATCCGATCGGCAGTGATGTCCTTTTTGCCCTTTTTCTTGCCTTTCTTCTTCTTCTTCTTCTGCTTTTTCTTTTTGTACTTTTTGCCCTTGTCCGCGGCCAGCGCCTCTTGGAGCATTTCCAGTTCGAGGCGCATCAGCTCGTCGGCCTGTTTGCGCATCTCCAGTTGCGTCTCGTAGCAGTACTGCTCGGTGATCAGATCCATGTAGGGGCGTTCTTCGGGGTTTTCCGTGTCGCTGCGTTCGTTCCAAATTGTGCGGAACTCTTGTTCGCCCGTCTCTCTCAAGGTCTTCGACAAGGTTTCTCCGTATTCCAGCTCAAAGTCGCCGGGTTTTTTTTTCTTCTTCTTCTTGGCTTCTGCCGCCTTGCGCTTTTTCTCGGCTTCCTTTTTCTTCTTTTCCGCCTCTTGTTTTAGTTTCTTTTCCTTGGCCTGTTTAGCTTTAAGCGCCTCTTTGCCACCGGCTTTCGTCTTTTCTCTGCGTTTCTTCTCGTAGTCGTCCAGGTACTCCTTGGGGGTCATGGTTTCTCCACGCACCACTAGTATGGTGCCTCCCTTCTCCTCAGGGGGATATGTGTCGAAGGTTTTGGCACCCTCGTACCATTGATGGAACCACTCCCTGATTTCGTCCTCGATGTCTTCTAGAAGACCTGGAGCGACCACTCGAAGTATGCGCACTTTTTCTTTGTCCATGGCTTCCACGTACTCCCGGATTCGTTGATCGCGGTACTGACGTCGCTTCTCCAGATTGGCGTCGAAGACTTGGAACTCTTTCGTTGATCGCCAACTGGGCTCGGTCATGCCGATGAGCTCCCTACGTTGGCGCTCCCGAAACTTCAAAACTTCCCTGTCGCGGTAGCCTCTCCAAAGTCGCTGGATTTGAGCAGCTGCGGGAGCGGTCACTGCCACCTCCGGAGGCTTTTGAACCTCCTTGGTCTTGGAGCCTGTCTGACGCATCGCCCTACTTCTCATAAAATGTGCGTTCTTTTCGAAGAAATATACCCGCTCCTGACGAGCCCTTTCCGAGGTTTGTATGCAAAGTAACGCCCTCTTTAACGCTTCGTCTCTAGCATTCTTTTCCAGTTCTTCTATTGTGAGCTCTTGCTGGCCCAGCAAATCCCTAGACATGCGCGCTTTCACCGACAACCGTGACTTTCTCCTGGATTCCGTGTCTCCACCCTCGGAAGGAGATATTTGCGGCTCTTCTCCCGATACAAAGGCCACGGATTTGGATTGCATGTGCTGCGTGGACTTGGACCCGATTCCTTCAAACTCACTTTTACCTTGGACTTCCGACAGCTCATTTTCCGAGTAGACCACGGTAACTACTGGAGGAACGTAGATTTTCTCTCCTCTCTATTCGACACAGATTCTCTCTATTAGACGCTCTAAAGTATGAAAGTGAATACCTTGATCCTCTGCACCATATCTTCAATGTCTACAGGCCTGTGATGGAACAGACTGGGATGTAAAATTTCGACATCGTATGGAATCAGTTTGAGCTCGACCAGAGAGCCATCGATGGAGTGGTACTCGCTGAGGCTGATTTTTCTGAGCTCCTCGTTGAACTCGTTAAGGCGAATACAGGCGGCGTCGACAAGCTTCTTGACAGAAACTCGTTTTTGCGGCTGTACAATTATGTTTTAACATGTGGGTTCAATCGCTGTAGAAACGTGTTTCATAAAAGACATAAAAACTTTTATGAAACCCTTTTATAAGGGCCCATCACTGACTGAAAATGCAATTTTAAGGATTTATGTGAATGTAGTAGGTCTCAAAACCTAATAAGCAAATTTCTGGCGCTCTCTTTAAATTTAACCAAAAAATTCTAGATTTAGGTTGAACCCCCCCCTCCCTCCCCCCGTGTCTCCGTCACTGGTTTGTAATTTTGTCGTTTAAAGTAAGTGCCCAAACTGAATATTATTCAAAAAAAAAAAAATTAGTACTCCAATAACGCTTGGTTTTGATGCCAATAATATCAATCTAAATTGGAAATACGTGACTGAAGTAACTAGAGGTCAACTAACCTACCTTAACAATTATATAGAAGTGAGCCCTTTTCGCACACTAATCTATAGCGAGAACTGAATTGACTAAAATGAAAGTTAAAATTAACCTGAATTAACCCCAACTAGCTGAACTCCCCAGAGTTAAGTTGTCCTAACAATCAAATAAAAGCCAGACTGTACGGTCAAAAATGAACTCGTATGATACTGTACGGGCAAAAATGAACCTGTATGGGCTAGCTTTTTGCACAAGAACAAACTAATCTATATACAGAACTGACCTAAACTCATCTTAACAGAAAACTAAACTACGAATAACTAAACTAATCAAAATAAGAAAGTAAACTAACTTAAACGAAAACTGAATTACCCTGAACTTACCTGAACTAACTCATACTAGCTGAACTAACCCAGAGTTATTCTGTATGGTCCAGGATCAGTATGGTCCAACTTTTCGCACTAGCCCTAAACTAACCTTAACAGATAACTATACTAACCGGTTCGTTAGTTAGAGTTAAGCCGTTTTGACAATTAAATAAAAGCGGGACCGTACGGGCCAAAGCGAGCGCTTTTTGCATTAAATCAAACTAATCTATAGCGAAAACTGAACTCATGATAACAGATAACTAAACTAACTATAATAGATTACTAAACTAACAAAAACAAAAACTAAACTAACCAAACACATAAGCCAAACGAAAACTAATTTGCCCTGAACTTACCTAAACTAACCTGACCTAACCGAAAGGAAGAATTGCTATAAGTTGTCTTGACAATTAAATAAAAGTATAGTTAAGCTTTTCGCATTAACACAAACTAATCTATAGTGAGAACTGAACTATCCCAAACTAACCATAACAGCTAACTAAACTAACCAAACGCATAACTAAACTCACCAAAATCAAAACTAATTTAACCTGAACTAACCCAAAGTAACCTAAACTCACCAGCTAGTTAGTTAGAATTAAGCTATCTTGACATTTAAATGCAAGCGACACTTTACGAGCACAAGTAGGCCCGTTATGGGCCTGCCTTGTGCACTAATTTAAATTAATATATAATAGCGAGAACTAGACTAACTTAAACTAACCATAACAGATAACTGAACAAATCTAAACTACCTAAAGTAACTAAACCAAAAACTAAACTAATTAAAAAAGAAAATTAAAGTAACCTAAACTAACTAAACGCATTACTAAACTAACCAGTCAGTTAGTTAGTTTGTTAGTAAATCCCAATGTAACCTCAACACACCATAACAGTCAAGTAAACAGCCTTACGGGCATGCTTGTGCCCGTAAGGGCCTGCTTTTTGCATTAATACAAACAAACTAATATATAATAGCGAGAACTAGACTAACCTAACCTAACCATAACAAATAACTGAACAAATGTAAACTACTTAAAGTAACTAAACCAAAAACTAAACTAATTATAGGAGAAAATTAAAGTAACCTAAACTTACTAAACGCATTACTAAACTAACCAGTCAGTTAGTTAGTTGGTTAGTAAATCCCAATGTAACCTCAACTCACCATAACAGTCAAGTAAACAGCCTTACGGGCCTGCTTGTGCCCGTAAAGCAGAAAGCAGGCTCGTAAGGGCCTGCTTTTTGCACTAATACAAACAAACTAAAATATAATAGCGAGAACTAGACTAACCTAAACTAACCATAACAAATAACTGAACAAATGTAAACTACTTAAAGTAACTAAACCAAAAACTAAACTAATTAAAAAAGAAAAGTAAAGTAACCTAAACTAACTAAACGCATTACTAAACTAACCAGTCAGTTAGTTAGTTTGTTAGTAAATCCCAAAGTAACCTCAACTCACCATAACAGTCAAGTAAACATTACGGGCCTGCTTGTGTCCGTAAAGCAAGTAGCGGGCCCGTAAGGAGGTAAGGAACAAACTAATATATAATAGCGAGAATTAGACTAATCTAAACTAACCATAACAGATAACTGAACAAATCTAAACTACCTAAAGTAACTAAACCAAAAACTAAACTAATTAAAAAAGAAAAGTAAAGTAACCTAAACTAACTAAACGCATTACTAAACTAACCAGTCAGTTAGTTAGTTTGTTAGTAAATCCCAAAGTAACCTCAACTCACCATAACAGTCAAGTAAACATTACGGGCCTGCTTGTGTCCGTAAAGCAAGTAGCGGGCCCGTAAGGAGGTAAGGAACAAACTAATATATAATAGCGAGAATTAGACTAATCTAAACTAACCATAACAGATAACTGAACAAATCTAAACTACCTAAAGTAACTAAACCAAAAACTAAACTAATTAAAAAAGAAAATTAAAGTAACCTAAACTAACTAAACGCATTACTAAACTAACCAGTCAGTTAGTTAGTTTGTTAGTAAATCCCAATGTAACCTCAACACACCATAACAGTCAAGTAAACAGCCTTACGGGCATGCTTGTGCCCGTAAAGCAGAAAGCAGGCCCGTAAGGGCCTGTTTTTGCATTAATACAAACAAACTAATATATAATAGCGAGAACTAGACTAACCTAAACTAACCATAACAAATAACTGAACAAATGTGAACTACTTAAAGTAACTAAACCAAAAACTAAACTAATTAAAAAAGAAAATTAAAGTAACCTAAACTAACTAAACGCATTACTAAACTAACCAGTCAGTTAGTTAGTTTGTTAGTAAATCCCAAAGTAACCTCAACTCACCATAACAGTCAAGTAAACATTACGGGCCTACTTGTGTCCGTAAAGCAAGTAGCAGGCCCGTAAGGAGGTAAGGAACAAACTAATATATAATAGCGAGAACTAGACTAATCTAAACTAACCATAACAAATAACTGAACAAATGTGAACTACTTAAAGTAACCAAACCAAAAACTAAACTAATTATAGGAGAAAATTAAAGTAACCTAAACTAACTAAACGCATTACTAAACTAACCAGTCAGTTAGTTAGTTTGTTAGTAAATCCAAAGTAACCTCAACTCACCATGACAGTCAAGTAAACAAATCTGAACTAACCTAAACTAACTAAACGAAAAAGTAAACTAATCAAAACAGAAAACTAGAGTACTAAACGCATAACTAATTAAACGCATAACTAAACTAATCAGTTAGTTTGTTAGTTAGTTGTTAGTTACCCAAAGGAACCTGAACGTACCAGTTAGTTAATTAGTTAGAATTAAGCTGTCTTGACAATTAAATAAAATAGAAAATGTACGGGCAAAAGCAGGCCCGTATGGGTGTGCCCGTACAGTTTCTCGCCAGTATGGGCCTGCTTTCTGCACTAAGACCAACTAAAATATAACGTCAACTGACTAACGTAAACTAACCAAACGCATAACATAACTAACCAGTTCGTTAGTTACCCAAAGGAACCGAAACTCACCAGTTAGTTAGAATTGACAGGCTGTCTTGACAACTAAAAAAAAATTGCTTATTGCAATAATGCAAACTAACCTATAGCGAGTACTGAACTAACCTAAACTAACCATAATAGATAAGTAAACAAACCTGAACTAACTTAAACTAACCAAACGAAAAACTAAACTAACCAAAACCGAAAACTAAAGTAACCTAAATTAACCAAACGCATAACCAATCTAACCATTCAGTTAGTTAATAAGCTGTTTTGATAATTAAATGGACGAGACCGTACGGGCAAAGGCGGGCCCGTTGTTTGCATTAATACAAAGTAACCTATAACGAGAACTGACCTAACCTAAACCAACTATAACAGATAACTAAACACATTTGAACTAACCTGAACTAACCAAATAAAAAACTAAACTAATCAAAACAGAAAACTAAAGTAACCTAAACTAACCAAACGCGTTACTAAACTAACCAGTTGATTAGTTAATTATTTACCCAAAGTAACCTGAACACACCATTTAATTAGTTAGTTAGAATTGAGCTGTTTTGACAACTAAAAGAGAAAAACTCAACCGGAAAAAGCAGGCCGGGCTAAAAACAAGAAACTAAATTAACGTGAACTAACCAAATAAAACACTAAACTAATCAAAACAGAAAACTAAAGTAACCTGAACTAACCAAAAACGCATAACAAAACTAACCAGTTAGTTAGTTATTTACCCAAATTAATCTGAACTCACCAGTTAATTGGTGAGATAAAATTGAGCTGTCTGGACAACTAAAAAAAGGGGAAACTGTACGGGCAAAAGCAGGCGGGTATGGGCTAAAAACATGAAACTAAATTAACCTGAACTAACCAAATAAAAAACTAAAATAATCAAAACAGAAAACTAAATTAATCTAAATTAACCAAACGCATAACTAAACAAACCAGTTAGTTAGTTATTTGCCCAAATTAACCCGAACTCACCAGTTAATTGGTGAGTTAGAATTGAGCTGTCTTGACAACTAAAGAAAAAGGAAACTGTACGGGCAAAAGCGAAACTGTACGGGCAAATACAGGCCGGTATGGGCTAAAAATAAAAAAACTAAATTAACCTGAACTAACCTGAACTAACCAAATAAAAACTAAACTAATCAAAACACAAAACTAAACCAACCAAACGCATAACTAAACTAACCAGTTAGTTAGTTATTTACCCAAATTAAGCTGAACTCACCAGTTAATTAGTTAGTTAGAATTGAGCTGTCTTGACAACTAAAAAAAAGGAAAACTGTATGGGCAAAAGCAGGCGGGTATGGGCTAAAAACAAGAAACTAAATTAACCTAAATTAACCAAACGCATAACTAAACTAACCAGTTAGTTAGTTATTTACCCAAATTAACCCGAACTCACCAGTTAATTGGTGAGTTAGAATTGAGCTGTCGTGACAACTAAAGAAAAAGGAAACTGTACGGGCAAAAGCGAAACTGCACGGGCAAAGGCAGGCTGGTATGGGCTAAAAACAAGAAACTAAATTAACCTGAACTAACTAAATAAAAAAACTAAGCTAATCAAAACAGAAAACTAAAGTAGCCTAAACTAACCAAACGCATAACTAAACTAACCAGTTAGTTATTTGTCCAAATTAACCTGAACTCACCAGTTAATTAGTTAGTTAGAATTGAGCTGTCTTGACAATTAAAAAAAAGGGAAACTGTACGGGCAAAAGTGAAACTGTACGGGCAAAAGCGAAACTGTACGGGCAAATACAGGCCGGTATGGGCTAAAAATAAAAAAACTAAATTAACCTGAACTAACCTGAACTAACCAAATAAAAACTAAACTAATCAAAACACAAAACTAAACTAACCAAACGCATAACTAAACTAACCAGTTAGTTAGTTATTTACCCAAATTAACCTGAACTCACCAGTTAATTGGTGAGTTAGAATTGAGCTGTCTTGACAACTAAAAAAAAAGGAAACTGTACGGGCAAAAGCGAAACTGCACGAGCAAAGGCAGGCTGGTATGGGCTAAAAACAAGAAACTAAATTAACCTGAACTAACTAAATAAAAAGCTAAACTAATCAAAACAGAAAACTAAAGTAGCCTAAACTAACCAAACGCATAACTAAACTAACCAGTTAGTTATTTATCCAAATTAACCTGAACTCACCAGTTAATTAGTTAGTTAGAATTGAGCTGTCTTGACAACTAAAAAAAAAGGGAAATTGTACGGGCAAAAGCAGGCCGGTAAGGGCTAAAAATAAGAAACTAAATTAACCTGAACTAACCTGAACTAACCAAATAAAAGCTAAACTAATCAAAACACAAAACTAAAGTAACCTAAACTAACCAAACGCATAACTAAACTAACCAGTTAGTTAGTTATTTACACAAATTAACCTGAATTCACCAGTTAATTAGTTAGTTAGAATTGAGACAACTAAAAAAAAGAGAAACTGTACGGGCAAAAGCGAAACTGTACGTGCTAAAGCAGACCGGTATGGGCTAAAAACAAGAAACTAAATTAACCAACAACAGCAAGCAAAACGAAAACTAAATTAACATGAACTTATCCAAACTAACTGATTCAACCGAAAGAGAGAACTGAGATAAGCTGTCTTGACAATTAAATAAAAGTAGTTAAAATTAATTAGCAAACTAATTTATAGTGAGAACTATAAATAACTAACCTGAACTAATCTAAACTATCCTAAACAACTAACTATAACAACAACTATTAATAATTAAACAAATCTGAACTAACCTAAACTAACTTAACTAATTAAAACGGGAAACTAAAATAATCTAAACTAACCAAACGCATCACTAAACTAACCAAAACTAAGTTAACCTGAACTAACCCGAAGTAACCTAACTCAGCAGTTAGTTACAATTAAGATGTCTAGACCATTAAATAAAAGCAAAACTGTACGAGGCAGAAACTAGCCCATATGGGCCTGCTTTTGGCACTAATACACATTAATCTATAAGGAGAACTGAAGTAACCTAAACTAACCATAACCAGTTAGTCAGTTAGAGTTACGCTGTTTTGACAATTAAATGAAAACGAGACCATATTTGCAAATATTGCACTAATACAACTAAATCTTTAGCGAGAACTGAACTAACTATAACAGCTGAACTAACCCAAAGTAACACAAATTAATCAGAGCTAACCTGACCTAATGGTTATATAAAAAGCGAGTTCTTTTGGCTAAAAATGGCTCAAATATTAGCCTTAATTGTTAAAAGCGCTAGAGAAATTTGTCATCATAATATCATATTTTGAAACTTCATGTTTTGAGACCGTCTCTATAAACCGGTTAAAATCATACTTTTTTTTTTTGAAGGACCGTTATGGGACTTCTACCAAAAGGGTGGTACCTGAGCCATTTGATCAAAGCATGCGCACAAATCCTGCACGAGCATCGAATACCGGGCATAAAGGCCTCCGATGAGGTTGTTGGCCAGATTGCGATCGTTGATAGGCTTGAACTTCTTCCTGATCATTTCGTCCCGTTCGGCCAGGTCCTCTAGGTTCTTCTTGGACTTGATCCACCATTCGGTGTAGTACTCGAAAGACATGACGAACCAGAATTTTTTATCTGCTTCCCGAGACTATTAATTTGTGACGTTGACTTTCGGCGAGATAACCCCCCTATATCGACGCTGTAAGTCGGGCAGCGGCGGAGCGGTACCGGTACCGCCCAGGGGATTCGAAAGCGTAATTTCCTATTAATCCTTTTTTAAACTGTTTCTGCTGTGTCCTAAAGGTATGCACGGTTCTGCACGCCCACACCTCGAACAATGTTATAATTTCGTTCGCAGTGGTCACGAAAGGTGCTCTTTTAAAAAACATTATGCTAATCGCGACGGCGGCAGTACCGAACGCCTCTCGACCTATCTCTGATCTGACGGGCTTTTGTGGTACCATTTCTTTTCGGCAAAAGGCGCCTTAGGCTTGAATAGCGTTTTCGTGATTTTCGCGAACTCAACATTCTATTTGACCTCGAGTCACTCAAGGAAAATCGTCTTGTACTTTTTCCAAATAACGTTTTGGCCTAAACTAATTATGTACTGTACTCTTAATATGATGAGTTAATATTTCAATATTTATGCAACTTTGCGGTGTTTTTCACCTCTTAATCTGATGGAAAACCTTTGGGTCGAAAATTCACAGGCATAATCGCTTTTCTATGATGTCTGTTTTATGATATATCACCTTTCAAAGTACTTTCAGAGATTTTAAAAAAAAATTTGGTAAAATTTGTTTGCTCTTTTTGATCGAAATAACACGCCTGCAATCTCCTAAGAACGTCAAATAAAATTAGCCTCTAAAGAGGTTTTTTTAAAAATGGTCCAAAAACGCAATTCTAAAAGGGGCAAAATGGAAATTTAAAAACAAAATTTGGAAAGATTTTTTTGCTGTTTTTGATCGAAATGGCACCCTTGAAATCCCCTAAGAATGTAACAAACTTAATTCGAATAAAATTAACCTCTAAAGAGGTTTTTTTTTAAATGATCCAAAAACGCGATTCTAAAAGTGCTTAAAAATCGACAACCGAACGGGTCTAACTTCGAAAATATTACACCTACGGAACTTCCGATGGTGGGAGGTAAAAGAGGACATCAAGAAGACGACAACACAGTCGGATTCACTATAATCGGTCCAGGCGTTCTCAAGTTACAGGCGGTCAAAGTTGAGTATTGAGAAAAAAGTCGTAATACCCCCCCCCCCCTTTGGAGATTTTCAAAAAAAATTCAGAATTTTTTTTTGTTGTTTTTGATCCGAATGGCACGTTTGCAATCCCCTGAGAACATAACAAACTCAATTCAAATGGAATTAACCTCTAAAGAGGTTTTTTTAAAAGATGGTTCAAAAACACGATTCTAAAAGTACCTAAAAATCGACCTCCGAAGGGGTATATCTCCGGAAATATTGCACCTACGGAACTTCCGATTGTGGGAGGTGAAAGAGGACATCAAGAAGAGGACAACACAGTTGGATTCACTCTAATCGCTCCAGGGGTTCTCAAGTTACAGGCGGTCAAAGTTGAGTATTGAGAAAAAAGTCGTAATACCCCCCCCCCCCCTTTGGAGATTTTCAAAAAAAATTCGGAAATTTTTGTTGTTGTTTTTGATCCGAATGGCACGTTCGCAATCCCCTGAGAACATAACAAACTCAATTCAAATGGAATTAACCTCTAAAGAGGTTTTTTTAAAAGATGGTCCAAAAACACGATTCTAAAAGTACCTAAAAATCGACCTCCGAAGGGGTCTATCTCCGGAAATATTGCACCTACGGAACTTCCAATGGTGGGAGGTGAAAGAGGACATCAAGAAGAGGACAACACAGTTGGATTCACTCTAATCGGTCCAGGCGTTCTCAAGTTACAGGCGGTCAAAGTTGAGTATTGAGAAAAAAGTCGTAATACCCCCCCCTGGAAGATTTTCAAAAAAAATTCTGATTTTTTTTTGTTGTTTTTGATCCGAATGGCACGTTTGCAATCCCCTGAGAACATAACAAACTCAATTCAAATGGAATTAACCTCTAAAGAGGTTTTTTTAGAAATGGTTCAAAAACGCGATTCTAAAAGTACCTAAAAATCGACCTCCAAAGGGGTCTATCTCCGGAAATATTGCACCTACGGAACTTCCGATGATGGGAGGTGAAAGAGGACATCAAGAAGAGGACAACACAGTTGGATTCACTCTAATCGGTCCAGGGGTTCTCAAGTTACAGGCGGTCAAAGTTGAGTATTGAGAAAAAAGTCGTAATACCCCCCCCCTTTGGAGATTTTCAAAAAAAATTCGGAAATTTTTGTTGTTGTTTTTGATCCGAATGGCACGTTCGCAATCCCCTGAGAACATAACAAACTCAATTCAAATGGAATTAACCTCTAAAGAGGTTTTTTTAAAAGATGGTCCAAAAACACGATTCTAAAAGTACCTAAAAATCGACCTCCGAAGGGGTCTATCTCCGGAAATATTGCACCTACGGAACTTCCGATGATGGGAGGTGAAAGAGGACATCAAGAAGAGGACAACACAGTTGGATTCACTCTAATCGGTCCAGGCGTTCTCAAGTTACAGGCGGTCAAAGTTGAGTATTGAGAAAAAAGTCGTAATACCCCCCCCTGGAAGATTTTCAAAAAAAATTCTGATTTTTTTTTTGTTGTTTTTGATCCGAATGGCACGTTTGCAATCCCCTGAGAACATAACAAACTCTATTCAAATGGAATTAACCTCTAAAGAGGTTTTTTTAAAAGAAGGTCCAAAAACACGATTCTAAAAGTACCTAAAAATCGACCTCCGAAGGGGTCTATCTCCGGAAATATTGCACCTACGGAACTTCCAATGGTGGGAGGTGAAAGAGGACATCAAGAAGAGGACAACACAGTTGGATTCACTCTAATCGGTCCAGGCGTTCTCAAGTTACAGGCGGTCAAAGTTGAGTATTGAGAAAAAAGTCGTAATACCCCCCCCTGGAAGATTTTCAAAAAAAATTCTGATTTTTTTTTGTTGTTTTTGATCCGAATGGCACGTTTGCAATCCCCTGAGAACATAACAAACTCAATTCAAATGGAATTAACCTCTAAAGAGGTTTTTTTAGAAATGGTTCAAAAACGCGATTCTAAAAGTACCTAAAAATCGACCTCCGAAGGGGTCTATCTCCGGAAATATTGCACCTACGGAACTTCCGATGATGGGAGGTGAAAGAGGACATCAAGAAGAGGACAACACAGTTGGATTCACTATAATCGGTCCAGGCGTTCTCAAGTTACAGGCGGTCAAAGTTGAGAATTGAGAAAAAAGTCGTAATACCCCCCTTTGGGGATTTTCAAAAAAATTTCGGAAATTTTTGTTGTTGTTTTTGATCCGAATGGCACGTTTGCAATCCCCTGAGAACATAACAAACTCAATTCAAATGGAATTAACCTCTAAAGAGGTTTTTTTTAAAAATGGTCCAAAAACGCGGTTCTAAAAGTACCTAAAAATCGACCTCCGAAGGGGTCTATCTCCGGAAATATTGCACCTACGGAACTTCCGATGGTGGGAGGTAAAAGAGGACATCAAGAAGAGGACAACACAGTCGGATTCACTCTAATCGGTCCAGGCGTTCTCAAGTTACAGGCGGTCAAAGTTGAGTATTGAGAAAAAAGTCGTAATACCCCCCCCCCTTGGAGATTTTCAAAAAAATTTCGGAAATTTTTGTTGTTGTTTTTGATCCAAATGACACGTTTGCAATCCCCTGAGAACATAACAAACTTAATTCAAATGGAATAAACCTGTAAAGAGGTTTTTTTTAAAAATTGTCCAAAAACGCGATTCTAAAAGTACCTAAAAATCGATCTCCGAAGGGGTCTATCTCCGGAAATATTGC
Source organism: Taphrorychus bicolor (assembly GCA_951812265.1). Classification (NCBI taxonomy): domain Eukaryota; kingdom Metazoa; phylum Arthropoda; class Insecta; order Coleoptera; family Curculionidae; genus Taphrorychus; species Taphrorychus bicolor. The sequence goes on from OX638299.1 coordinate 1,423,650, forward strand.
ACCTACGGAACATCCGATGGTGGGAGGTGAAAGAGGACATCAAGAAGAGGACAACACAGTCGGACTCACTCTAACCGGTTCAGGCGTTCTCAAGTTACAGGCGGTCAAAGTTGAGCATTGAGAAAAAAGTCGTAATACCCCCTCTTTGGAGATTTTCAAAAAAAAAAATCGGAAGTTTTTTTTTGTTGGTTTTGCTCCGAATGGCACGTTTGCAATCCCCTGAGAACATAACAAACTCAATTCAAATGGAATTAATCTCTAAAGAGGTTTTTTAGAAATGGTCCAAAAACGCGATTCTAAAAGTACCTAAAAATCGACCTCCGAAGGGGTCTATCTCCGGAAATATTGCACCTACGGAACTTCCGATGATGGGAGGTGAAAGAGGACATCAAGAAGAGGACAACACAGTTGGATTCACTCTAATCGGTCCAGGGGTTCTCAAGTTACAGGCGGTCAAAGTTGAGTATTGAGAAAAAAGTAGTAATACCCCCCCCCTTGGGAGATTTTCAAAAAAAAATCGGAAATTTTTGTTGTTGTTTTTGATCGGAATGGCACGTTTGCAATCCCCTGAGAACATAACAAACTCAATTCGAATGGAATTAACGTCTAAAGAGGTTTTTTTTTAAAAAATGGTCCAAAAACACAATTCTAAAAGTACCTAAAAATCGACCTCCGAAGGGGTCTATCTCCGGAAATATTGCACCTACGGATCTTCCGATGGTGGGAGGTGAAAGAGGACATCAAGAAGAGGACAACTCAGTCGGTTTCACTCTAATCGGTCCAGGCGTTCTCAAGTTACAGGCGGTCAAAGTTGAGTATTGAGAAAAAAGTCGTAATACCCCCCCCCCCTTTGGAGATTTTCAAAAAAATTTCGGAAATTTTTGTTGTTGTTTTTGATCGGAATGGCACGTTTGCAATCCCCTGAGAACATAACAAACTCAATTCAAATGGAATTAACCTCTAAAGAGGTTTTTTTAAAAGATGGTCCAAAAACACGATTCTAAAAGTACCTAAAAATCGACCTCCGAAGGGGTCTACCTCCGGAAATATTGCACCTACGGAACTTCCGATGATGGGAGGTGAAAGAGGACATCAAGAAGAGGACAACTCAGTCGGTTTCACTCTAATCGGTCCAGGCGTTCTCAAGTTACAGGCGGTCAAAGTTGAGTATTGAGAAAAAAGTCGTAATACCCCCCCCCCCTTTGGAGATTTTCAAAAAAAAAATCGGAAGTTTTTGTTGTTGTTTTTGATCGGAATGGCACGTTTGCAATCCCCTGAGAACATAACAAACTCAATTCGAATGGAATTAACGTCTAAAGAGGTTTTTTTTTAAAAAATGGTCTAAAAACACAATTCTAAAAGTACCTAAAAATCGACCTCCGAAGGGGTCTATCTCCGGAAATATTGCACCTACGGAACTTCCGATGATGGGAGGTGAAAGAGGACATCAAGAAGAGGACAACACAGTTGGATTCACTATAATCGGTCCAGGCGTTCTCAAGTTACAGGCGGTCAAAGTTGAGAATTGAGAAAAAAGTCGTAATACCCCCCTTTGGGGATTTTCAAAAAAATTTCGGAAATTTTTGTTGTTGTTTTTGATCCGAATGGCACGTTTGCAATCCCCTGAGAACATAACAAACTCAATTCAAATGGAATTAACCTCTAAAGAGGTTTTTTTTAAAAATGGTCCAAAAACGCGGTTCTAAAAGTACCTAAAAATCGACCTCCGAAGGGGTCTATCTCCGGAAATATTGCACCTACGGAACTTCCGATGGTGGGAGGTAAAAGAGGACATCAAGAAGAGGACAACACAGTCGGATTCACTCTAATCGGTCCAGGCGTTCTCAAGTTACAGGCGGTCAAAGTTGAGTATTGAGAAAAAAGTCGTAATACCCCCCCCCCCTTGGAGATTTTCAAAAAAATTTCGGAAATTTTTGTTGTTGTTTTTGATCCAAATGACACGTTTGCAATCCCCTGAGAACATAACAAACTTAATTCAAATGGAATAAACCTGTAAAGAGGTTTTTTTTAAAAATTGTCCAAAAACGCGATTCTAAAAGTACCTAAAAATCGATCTCCGAAGGGGTCTATCTCCGGAAATATTGCACCTACGGAACATCCGATGGTGGGAGGTGAAAGAGGACATCAAGAAGAGGACAACACAGTTGGACTCACTCTAACCGGTTCAGGCGTTCTCAAGTTACAGGCGGTCAAAGTTGAGCATTGAGAAAAAAGTCGTAATACCCCCTCTTTGGAGATTTTCAAAAAAAAAAATCGGAAGTTTTTTTTTGTTGGTTTTGCTCCGAATGGCACGTTTGCAATCCCCTGAGAACATAACAAACTCAATTCAAATGGAATTAATCTCTAAAGAGGTTTTTTAGAAATGGTCCAAAAACGCGATTCTAAAAGTACCTAAAAATCGACCTCCGAAGGGGTCTATCTCCGGAAATATTGCACCTACGGAACTTCCGATGATGGGAGGTGAAAGAGGACATCAAGAAGAGGACAACACAGTTGGATTCACTCTAATCGGTCCAGGGGTTCTCAAGTTACAGGCGGTCAAAGTTGAGTATTGAGAAAAAAGTAGTAATACCCCCCCCCTTAGGAGATTTTCAAAAAAAAATCGGAAATTTTTGTTGTTGTTTTTGATCCGAATGGCACGTTTGCAATCCCCTGAGAACTTAACAAACTCAATTCAAATGGAATTAACCTCTAAGAGGTTTTTTTAAAAATGGTTTAAAAAAGATGTGTCTATAAATCGACCACCGAAGAGTTCTATCTTCGAAAATATTGCACCTACGAAACTTCATGGTGGGATGGTGGGAGGTGAAAGAGGACATCAAGAAGAGGAAAAAAACAGTTGGATTCACTCCAATCGGTCGAGGAATTCTCAAGTTACAGGCGGCCAAATTTACGAATTGAGAACTTAATACCCCCTTTGGACATTTTCAAAAAAAATATTTTCAAACGCAAAAAAGCGATCATTCACTCTATTTAGTCATGCTGGTCCGTCGAGCGGCACTTGCTATCTCAATTGGAGACGGAGGTATATCAAATTCAAATCGGTCGGGGCACCCCCTCGGACGTCTAAATATACTAACTATCGCTCCCAAAAGACGCAACATTAGACACGGCTATTGTGCGGAATAATAACCGGCCGATATGGAAATTGCATGCAAATCGCCCATATGCCCAAGGAAATCGATTATCCACTCGCCGAGTCCCTCGAGCTCCGCAACTAGAACCGTATCGCACGACTAAAATTTACTTCTTCTGGGTGGTTGTTTATTTGCAACCCAGTCAATTTTAATAAAGTTTTAGAGGCGGTCAACTGGTTTTAGAAATTCCCTTTGCTAAAAATTACATTTTGATTAAAAAAAACTATGGATAAGCGTGAGGCGTCTTTATGTGCGAGCTCGATTGACGGAGGCATATGAAATAGCAGATATCGTCGACCACCGCAATGGCAGGGCGACATTCATCCCGTCAAAGGACGGCGCAAAGTTCCAAAACGACCGCATATGGGAGCTTTTTTAACGGGGCGGAAAAAACAAAAGGCTGTCGGTCGCTGTGCCGCGCAGGTGATGCGCAACAAATTCGATTGGTCTCCCATCCACCGCGAGCGCATTCCGAATAATTGCTTTCATAATTTCGTTAGGCAATAATTCTGTGCCTTACTTGATGGCAGAATCGATTAAGGTCCCTCTATTAAAATTCCTTCTTTGATGCGATGAACGGAGCAGTCAGAACTCGAACGCATCGCATCGTGTGCAAGAAAACAGGTACATTTGTGTAAACAATTTCAAGACGTTCTCAGGGGGATTTTATTTGGGGGAATAATGGGAAGAAAGCAGTGTTTGCTTTAATAGAAAAAAACCTGATCCAATTCGTGAAAGATTAGTCAAGGGCATGCCTAATTTCGACAGACAGCCGTGGAATTCGGTTTGCGTGGCCCGATCGCTGAGGATGCTTTCACGCAAACGGCCCAAAAATGATCCGCGGTTGTACCTGTCTCGTGGAGAGGCACCTGCGATACGGGACCACCCTCTCGAGTGGTGGTACACCATCGATCACCGGCCAAAAACCCTTTCCTACCGCCCTGTGTATAATTTTATGGCGTCGTGCTTTACTCTGCCTAATCTGATAATTGCCGCCTGCGCCGTTGGGTTCACCCTGTAATTAAAAACTCGCCGTTTTGCCAAGGCAGTTTTGGCATAGCTCACCTAAGAATCGACCAACGGCGATAATTATTATTATCCAAAAGAAAAAAGTTATTGCAAAGCTGCTACCTATTGTGAAATTTCTTTTTTATATTTAAAGCCCTGAAGAGGATTGTAATACACAATCGAAACGTCGGCAATTTTTTAAAAGAGAGCTGGTTTTATTTAATCCTATACCCGTAAATCTGCTCCTATTCATAGTTATTGCAAAATTTCACATATGTGAAAAATTAAGACACTCACAAATAGCTTTAAGTATGCAAATTAAATTTTGGGTAATAAAAAAAAAATCTTAAATGTGACAACGAGAAGAAGACGAGTTGTCATCAAATAATAAATAAAAACGTGTTAAACAATATCCGAAAACTAAAACCTCCTCTCGAAATTAAAATGATACGAGATGTTAAAAGATCAAGTCATTACGCAATCTAACATAAGTTGTAACAAATTTCAAAAAATCATAATTCCTGAGATAGATGACTCCTAGAGACGAGTCCTTCTGTGAATTACAGCCACAAGTGTGCTGTGTAAGATCAAAACTTAAAGAGCATGTCAAAGTTGTAATGAATGGAAATATTGACTCATCATTAAGGGTGTGTAAATTCACTTGTCCAGCTTAATGAAAATTTTACACCAAATAGAACAGCTCGATTTGAACAGTAGCAGAAATGCCTCCAGTAAAGTACCTATTGTGAAATTTATTTTTTATATTTAAAGTCCTGAAGAAGATTGTAATACACAATCGAAACGTCGGCAATTTTTTAAGAGAGAGCTGGTTTTATTTAATCCTATACCCGTAAACCTGCTCCTATTCATAGTTATTGCAAAATTTCACATATGTGAAAAATTAAGACACTTCAATATAGCTTTAAGTATGCAAATTAAATTTTGGGTAATAAAAAAAAATCTTAAATGTGACAACGAGAAGAAGACGAGTTGTCATCAAATAATAAATAAAAACGTGGTAAACAATATCCGAAAACTAAAACCTCCTCTCGAAATTAAAATGATACGAGATGTTAAAAGATCAAGTCATTACGCAATCTAACATAAGTTGTAACAAATTTCAAAAAATCATAATTCCTGAGATAGACGACTCCTAGAGACGAGTCCTTCTGTGAATTACAGCCACAAGTGTGCTGTGTAAGATCAAAACTTAAAGAGCATGTCAAAGTTGTAATGAATGGAAATATTGACTCATCATTAAGGGTGTGTAAATTCACTTCTCTAGCTTAATGAAAATTTTACACCAAATAGAACAGCTCGATTTGAACAGTAGCAGAAATGCCTCCAGTAAAGTCTAAAAAAAAAATAACAAAAATTGTATCATTCCCAGAAAAAGCTTTTGTTCGTAACTATATATCTATATGAAAATTATAGCTCAATGTCTCAAAAACACATATCTTCTAAACCAGATAGCTTAGAAAGGCGAATCATTTTGTGAATAAATGTCACAAGTATACTCTATAAGATCAAAAGACTAAAAGTACATGAAAGTTGCAAATGGTTGAAAATACTCACTTAAGAATAAATCTGTCCAGCTCAAAAGCCACCAAAAATTAAAGACAAGTCTTTTGTTTTGACACCACTCAAAACCATAAATTCTAATCAAGCGTTAAACTTGAATGTAATAAATTCAAAAATATATATTTCCTAAATCAGACAGTATTCAAAGCTATTTTCTTCTGTGAATAATAGACTTAGGTCTATTTTATAAATTAAAAAGCAAAAAAATACGTCAAGGTAATAAATGAGTGAAAATATTAACTCATCATATATAAGGTGCAAACCTGTAGAGCTTGAAAATCAACCAACAAAAATTTTGGGAATAATTTTTCGCTGTTTTTAATCGGATTGGCGTGTTTGCAATCCCCTAAGAACGTAACAAACTTAATTCGAATGAAATTGATCTCTCTAGAAGTTTTTTCCAAAAACGCGATTCTAAAAGTGCCTAAAAATCGACCACGAAAACGGTCTATCTCCGAAAATATTGCACCTACGAAACTTCCGATGGGATGGAGTGAAAGAGGACATCAAGAAGAGGAAAAAACAGTTGGATTCACTCCCATCGGTCTAGGCGTTCTCAAGTTACAGGCGGTCAAAGCTGAGAATTGAGAAAAAAAGTCGTAATCCCCGGTTTTTTTTTAAAATGGTCCAAAAACGCGATTCTAAAAGTGCCTGAAAATGGACCACCGAGGGGGTCTATCTCAGAAAATATTGCACCTACGGAACTATTATTAGACACATTAGAAAAAATCCAAAAGGTGTATTTAAAGACACCATTTTCTCAAAATCGTCTAAAATTTGATGAATAAAAATAGTTTTTTGACTTCTTAGAAAAGTTTTATTTCTAAGAAGTTGAAAAATCATAAATTATTAATTTTTGAAAAACCGTTTTGGGTCAAAATATTCGTTGGACAATTTTAATTTCGGGCCAACGTTGTCCTCGAAAAATAAAAACCCAATAAAAAGTCATTTTAAATCAACAATCAAAAAATCAACAAAAGAACATATTGTAAAAAATGTGACTAACAAACTAATAGAAAATTAAGAACAATAAAAAAGCAATTAGAATGTCCAGAATTTTCCACTTATCCTAATTTTTTTTTTATATTTAAAAAAAAAATGTTTTAATATATATTTTTTGAAATGAGTTTTTTTCACATTTTTTTTGAAAAAATTCAAAAGGGGTATTTAAAGGCACACATTTCCCAAAATTGTTTAAAATTTGATCAATAAAAATTGATTTTTGACTTCTTAGAAAAGTTTTATTTCGAGTTAAAACCGTATAAAAGAAAATTGAAAAATCAGAAATTATTAATTTAAAAAAAAACCGTTTTGGGTCAAAATATTCTTTGAAAAATTTTATTTTTGGGCTGCGTTGTCCTTGAAAAATAAGAACCCAATAAAAAGTACAATTTAAATCAACAATCAAAAATAAACGAAACACCATATAATAAATAATGGGGCCAACAAACTAATAGAAATTTAAGAACAAAAAAAAACAATTAGAATGTCTTGAATTTTCCACTTAACCTATTTTTTTTAATATTTTTTAAAAAAAAATGTTTTAATATATCTTTTTCAAATGAGTTTTTTTCACATTTTTTTTGAAAAAATTCAGAAGGGGTATTTAAAGGCACAAATTTCCCAAAATCGTTTAAAATTTGATCAATAAAAATTGATTTTTGACTTCTTAGAAAAGTTTTATTTCGAGTTAAAGCCGTATAAAAGAAAATTGAAAAATCAGAAATTTGTAATTTAAAAAAAAACCGTTTTGGGTCAAAATATTCTTTGAAAAATTTTATTTTTGTTCTGCGTTGTCCTTGAAAAATAAGAACCCAATAAAAAGTACAATTTAAATCAACAATCAAAAATAAACGAAACACCATATAATAAATAATGGGGCCAACAAACTAATAGAAATTTAAGAACAAAAAAAAAACAATTAGAATGTCCAGAATTTTCCACTTATCCTATTTTTTTTAATATATACATTTTTCAAATGAGTTTTTTTCAAATTTTTTTGAAAAAATTTAAAAGGGTTATTTAAAGGCACAAATTTCCCAAAATCGTCTAAAATTTGATGAATAAAAATAGTTTTTTGACTTCTTAGAAAAGTTTTATTTCTAGGAAGTTGAAAAATCATAAATTATTAATTTTTGAAAAACCGTTTTGGGTCAAAATATTCGTTGGACAATTTTAATTTCGGGCCAACGTTGTCCTCGAAAAATAAAAACCCAATAAAAAGTCATTTTAAATCAACAATCAAAAAATCAACAAAAGAACATATTGTAAAAAATGTGACTAACAAACTAATAGAAAATTAAGAACAATAAAAAAACAATTAGAATGTCCAGAATTTTCCACTTATCCTAATTTTTTTTTTATATTTTTTAAAAAAAAAAATTTTTAATTTATATTTTTCAAATAAATTTTTTTCACATTTTTTTGAAAAAATTTAAAAGGGGTATTTAAAGGCGCAAATTTCCCAAAATCGTTTAAAATTTGATCAATAAAAATTGATTTTTGACTTCTTAGAAAAGTTCTATTTTGATTTAAAACCGTATAAAAAAAAATGAAAAATCAGAAATTATTAATTTAAAAAAAAAACCGTTTTGGGTCAAAATATTCTTTGAAAAATTTTATTTTTGGGCTGCGTTGTCCTTGAAAAATAAGAACCCAATAAAAAGTACAATTTAAATCAACAATCAAAAATCAACAAAACACCATATAATAAAAAATAGGGCCAATAAACTAATAGAAATTTAAGACCAATAAAAAAAACAATTAGAATATTCAGAATTTTCCACTTATCCTATTTTTTTTAATATATACATTTTTCAAATGAGTTTTTTTCAAATTTTTTTGAAAAAATTTAAAAGGGGTATTTAAAGGCACAAATTTTCCAAAATCGTCTAAAATTTGATAAATAAAACTAGTTTTTTTGACTTCTTAGAAAAGTTTTATTTCTAAGAAGTTGAAAAATCACAAATTATTAATTTTCGAAAAACCGTTTTGGGTCAAAATATTCTTTGGACAATTTTAATTTCAGGCCAACGTTGTCCTCGAAAAATAAAAACCCAATAAAAAGTCATTTTAAATCAACAATCAAAAAATCAACAAAAGAACATATTGTAAAAAATGTGACTAACAAACTAATAGAAAATTAAGAACAATAAAAAAAACAATTAGAATGTCCAGAATTTTCCACTTATCCTAATTTTTTTTTTATATTTTTTCAAAAAAAAAATGTTTTAATATATATTTTTCAAATGAGTTTTTTTCACATTTTTTTTGAAAACATTCAAAAAGGGTATTTAAAGGCACAAATTTCCTAAAATCGTTTAAAATTTGATCAATAAAAATTGATTTTTGACTTCTTAGAAAAGTTTTATTTCGAGTTAAAATCGTATAAAAAAAAATTTAAAAATCAGAAATTATTAATTTAAAAAAAAACCGTTTTGGGTCAAAATATTCTTTGAAAAATTTTATTTTTGGGCTGCGTTGTCCTTGAAAAATAAGAACCCAATAAAAAGTACAATTTAAATGAACAATCAAAAATAAACGAAACACCATATAATAAAAAATGGGGCCAACAAACTAATAGAAATCCAAGACCAATAAAAAAACAATTAGAATGTCCAGAATTTTCCACTTATCCTAATTTTTTTTATATTTTTTCAAAAAAAATTTTTTTAATATATTATTTTCAAATGAGTTTTTTTCACATTTTTTTTTGAAAAAATTCAAAAGGGGTATTTAAAGGCACGAATTTCCCAAAATCGTTTAAAATTTGATCAATAAAAATTGATTTTTGACTTCTTAGAAAAGTTCTATTTCGAATTAAAACAAAAAATTGAAAAATCAGAAATTATTAATTTAAAAAAAAACCGTTTTGGGCAAAATATTCTTTGAAAAATTTTATTTTTGGGCTGCGTTGTCCTTGAAAAATAAGTACCCAATAAAAAGTACAATTTAAATCAACAATCAAAAATAAACGATACACCATATAATAAAAAATGGGGCCAACAAACTAATAGAAATTTAAGAACAATAAAAAAAACAATTACAATGTCCAGAATTTTCCACTTACCCTATTTTTTTTTATATTTTTTAAAAAAAAAATTTTTTAATATATATTTTTCAAATGAGTTTTTTTCACATTTTTTTTTAAATTCAAAAAGAGTATTTAAAGGCACAAATTTCCCAAAATCGTTTAAAATTTGATTAATAAAAATTGATTTTTGACTTCTTAGAAAAGTTCTATTTCTATTTAAAACCGTATAAAAAAAAATTGAAAAATCAGAAATTATTAATTTAAAAAAAAAAACCGTTTTGGGCAAAATATTCTTTGAAAAATTTTATTTTTGGGCTGCGTTGTCCTTGAAAAAGAAGAACCCAATAAGAAGTACAATTTAAATCAACAATCAAAAATAAACGAAACACCATATAATAAAAAGTGGGGCCAACAAACAAATAGAAATTTAAGACCAATAAAAAAAACAATTAGAATGTCCAGAATTTTTTACTTATCCTATTTTTTTTTAATATTTTTTAAAAAAAAAATTTTTTAATATATATTTTTCAAATGAGTTTTTTTCACATTTTTTTGAAAAAATTCAAAAGGGGTATTTAAAGGCACACATTTCCCAAAATCGTTTAAAATTTGATCAATAAAAATTGATTTTTGACTTCTTAGAAAAATTTTATTTCGAGTTAAAACCGTATAAAAAAAAATTGAAAAATCAGAAATTATTAATTTAAAAAAAAAACCGTTTTGGGTCAAAATATTCTTTGAAAAATTTTATTTTTGGGCTGCGTTGTCCTTGAAAAATAAGAACCCAATAAAAAGTACAATTTAAATCAACAATCAAAAATAAACGAAACACCATATAATAAAAAATGGGGCCAACAAACTAATAGAAATTTAAGAACAATAAAAAAAACAATTAGAATGTCCAGAATTTTCCACTTATCCTAATTTTTTTTATATTTTTTCAAAAAAAATTTTTTTAATATATTATTTTCAAATGAGTTTTTTTCACATTTTTTTTTGAAAAAATTCAAAAGGGTTATTTAAAGGCACGAATTTCCCAAAATCGTTTAAAATTTGATCAATAAAAATTGATTTTTGACTTCTTAGAAAAGTTTTATTTCTAAGAAGTTGAAAAATCATAAATTATTAATTTTTGAAAAACCGTTTTGGGTCAAAATATTCGTTGGACAATTTTAATTTCGGGCCAACGTTGTCCTCGAAAAATAAAAACCCAATAAAAAGTCATTTTAAATCAACAATCATCAAGTTCTATTTCGAATTAAAACAAAAAATTGAAAAATCAGAAATTATTAATTTAAAAAAAAACCGTTTTGGGTCAAAATATTCTTTGAAAAATTTTATTTTTGAGCTGCGTTGTCCTTGAAAAATAAGAACCCAATAAAAAGTACGATTTAAATCAACAATCAAAAATCAACGATACACCATATAATAAAAAATGTGACCAACAAACTAATAGAAATCCAAGACCAATAAAAAAACAATTAGAATGTCCAGAATTTTCCAATTTTCTTAATTTTTTTATATATTTTTTCAAAATATTCAAAAGGGGTATTTAAAGGCTCAAATTTCCCAAAATAGTTTAAAATTTTATCAACAGAAATTAATTTTTGACTTCTTAGAAAAGTTTAATTTCGAGTTAAAAACATATAAAAAAGTTGAAAAAAATCAGAAATTGTTAATTTAAAAAAAAAACGTTTTGGGACAAAATATTTTTTGGACAATTTTAATTTTGTCAACGTTGCCCAATAAAAAGTCAATTTAAATCAACAATAAAAAATCAACCTCAGAACCTATTGTGACCAACAAACGAATAGAAAATTATGAACAATAAAAGAACAATTAGAATCGAACATTTTGAATGAAAAAAACAAGGAAAAGCACTGAAAGAAAAAAAAATAATCAGAAAGTATAGAAAAAAAAATATGTCAAAAGAGGTAGATCTAGTTAAAAGCACAAATTTCAAGTTTTTTCCTATTTTAAGCCAAAATCCTCTAAAAACTTTATAAACAATGGCTCTTTTGGATCAAAATTCTTTCAATAAAAATGGACAGCAAGAAAAAACTTTACTAAAATCAATAAAAATTGATTTTTGACTTCTTAAAAAAGTTTTATTTCGAGTTAAAACCGTATAAAAAAAAATAAAAAAATCACAAATTATAATTTAAAAAAAAACCGTTTTGGGTGAAAATATTCTTTAGAAAATTTTAATTTTGGGTCAACGTTGTCCTCGGAAAATAAAAACCCATTCAAAAGGGCAATTTAAATCAACTATCAAAAATCAAGGAAAAAACATATTGTAAAATATGTGACCAACAAACTAATAGAAAATTATGAACAATAAAAGAACAATTAGAAACGAACATTTTGAATGAAAAAAACAACGAAAACCACTGAAAGAAAAAAATAAACAGAAAGTATAGAAAAAAATATGTCAAAAGAGGTAAATTTAGTTAAAAGCACAAATTTCAAATTTTTCTCTGTTTTAAGCCAAAAGCGGGTAAAAACTTCATAAAAAAAGCCTTTTTTAGATCCATATTTTTTCAATAAAAATGGACAGCAAGAAAAAGCTTTCTAACAAGTCTATAAAAAAGAGAAAAATTTAAAAAAAAGGCAACGAGGAAAAATTGAGACATGGAAAAGCGCTCGAACTCGTCAAGTTTATTTTTGGTTCAAAATTACCACAAAAGAATGAAAATAATGCAAAGTGCAATTTAGATTGTTGAAAAAAAAATATATAAAACAACAAATTATTTAACAAAACATGACCAATAATAGGAACAAAATAATATGAAGAAGAAAAAAACAATGAGAAAGAAAAACATTAAAAACCTCAAAAGTTAGGAAAAGTTGAAAATTCTGAACATTAGAAAAAAATCAAAAGGGGTATTTAAAGGAACAAATTTCCCAAAATCGTTTAAAATTTGAACAATAAAAATTAATTTTTGACTTCTTAAAAAAGTTTTATTTCGAGTTAAAACCTTTTAAAAAAAAAATAAAAAACGCGATTCTAAAAGTGCCTAAAAATCGACCATCGAAGGGGTCTAACTTCGAAAATATTGCACCTAAGAAACTTCCGATGGTGGAAGGTGAAAGAGGACATCAAGAAGAGGAAAAAACAGTTGGATTCACTCCAATCGACTGAGGCGTTCTCAAGTTACAGGCGGCTAAAGTTGAGAATTGAGAAAAAGTCGTAATTCTCCCCTTTGGACATTTTCAAAAGAAATTCGGGGAATTTTTTTTGCTGTTTTTGATCGAAATGGCACTCTTGCAATCCCCTAAGAACGTAACAAACTCAATTCGAATGAAATTAACCTCTAAAGAGGTTTTTTAAAAATGATCCAAAAAAGCGTTTCTAAAAGTACCTAAAAATCGACCACCGAAGCGGTCTATTTCCGAAAATATTGCACCTACGAAACCTCCGATGGGGTGGGGTGAAAGAGGACGTCAAGAAGAGGAAAAAACAGTTGGATTCACTCCCATCGGTCTAGGCGGTCAAAACTGAGAATTGAGAAAAAAAGTCGTAATAAAATTTTTTTTGCTGTTTTTGATCGAAATGGCACGCTTGCAATCCCCCTAAGAACGTAACAAACTCAATTCGAATGAAATTAATCTCTAAAGAGGTTTTTTTAAAAATGGTCCAAAAGCGCGATTCTAAAAGTGCCTGAAAATGGACCACCGAGGGGGTCTATCTCAGAAAATATTGCACCTACGGAACTATTATTAGACACATTAGAAAAAATCCAAAAGGTGTATTTAAAGACACCATTTTCTCAAAATCGTCTAAAATTTGATGAATAAAAATAGTTTTTTGACTTCTTAGAAAAGTTTTATTTCTAGGAAGTTGAAAAATCATAAATTATTAATTTTTGAAAAACCGTTTTGGGTCAAAATATTCGTTGGACAATTTTAATTTCGGGCCAACGTTGTCCTCGAAAAATAAAAACCCAATAAAAAGTCATTTTAAATCAACAATCAAAAAATCAACAAAAGAACATATTGTAAAAAATGTGACTAACAAACTAATAGAAAATTAAGAACAATAAAAAAACAATTAGAATGTCCAGAATTTTCCACTTATTCTAATTTTTTTTTATATTTTTTCAAAAAAAATGTTTTAATATATATTTTTCAAATGAGTTTTTTTCACACTTTTTTTGAAAAAATTCGAAAGGGGTATTTAAAGCCCCCCCCCCCCCCCCCTCAATTCTCAACTTTGACCGCAAGTAACTTGAGAACGCCTCGACCAATTGGAGTGAGTCCAACTGTTTTTTTCTCTTCATGATATCCTCTTTTACCTCCCACCATCGGAAGTTCCGTAGGTGCAAAATGTCCAAAGGAGGGGTATTACGACTTTTTTCTCAATTCTCAAGTTTGACCGGCTGTAACGTGAGAACGCCTCGACCGATTGGAGTGTATCCAATTGTGTTTTCCTCTTCTTGATGTCTTCTTTCACCTCCCACCATCGGAAGTGGGAGGCGAAAACCTTTTTAGAGGTTAATTTTCTTTTAATATTAGTATTAAGTTTTTCAGTGATCTTATTCTCATATTCTTTCAGTAATAATGAGTGGGATAGAGAAAGACTTATGAAGAAGACAGCGTCTAAAAAAGAGATGCATAGATCTTTTTTTGCATTAGTGCGAAAGGCAAGCTCGTAAGAGCCCACGTTTATATAATTGTTAGAGCAAGTTATATCTAGTTAAATTAGGTTAGTATTGCTTTCAGCTCTTTTGGAAAAGCCAAAAAATATACTAATACATGGCAAAAAAAAAGTTTTGAAACCGTTTTTAAGCAATAATGGGTGGGATAGAGAAAGACTTATGGAAAAGACAACGTCTAAAAGAGAGATGCATAGATATTTTTTTTAATTAGCGCGAAAGGCGGGCGTAAGGGCCTCTACCTTTATACAATTGTTTGAGCACGTTATATCATTAAGTCTAGATCTCGGAGTACAATTTCTTCATTTATTATAATAAGGGCTTTATCTCGTTTTATTTTCGTGGAATCCCGCTGTCCGCGAGTCGTGAGCCAAGGGCGTAGCAACGGGGCGGACGGCGCCCCAAGGCCCCCCTGTCATTAAGCTAATGAATGGGGCCCACGACTGAGGCGCCGCATCTCCGATCGCCCAACGACGGGTCAGCCCGTTTTTCGTGGGGGGCGTGCTTGACCTTTGGGGCCCACTGCAAAGTGATAATCTTCGGACCCCTCTCGCGGAAAATATATGCGAGCCCTCTTCGACAAACGAAGGGCCGACAGATAGATATCTAAATTGCATCGTAATTGTCCGGGCGGTGGTTAAAAGGGCTTGAAATTGTCCCCCGGTGGGTGGGCCCCTTCACTAGCAACTCTTGCCTAATTAACCGTGGAATGAATACGTAAACTACGACATGGGGTCGCGATTTTAGATAAGGAGGACGCGCGTATCGCGAGGGGGAGAATTTTCACTTTTATAAGAGGTGAAATTCGAATTTCGAGACGGGGCACGTCTCATCGACATCGGCGGTGGCAGCACGCGGAGCCCCGGGCGCAAATCGATGCGATCCGCTCGGGAGGGGGCCCCAGCGGGGCTCGCAGGAGGACTCCGACGTGTTGTGGCTTCCGAAACTCAAAATCCCCACAGGGGGTGGTGGCACCTTACTCGCTTTATAGCTAGTACGGTCCTGATGTCTCGGTGGTACTGCCAACGCAAAACAACTGCAAGTAATAAGCGAGTACCTAAATCAAAAGACTACGGCAGATTCGCGGAGAGGGCCTGGGGCTTCTATTCCGTTTCCCGACCAATGGGAGGCCGACGTACCTGGCCGGCTGATGCCCGAGTACTACTTCCTCGATTCGAGTAATAACAGTCGTGCTAAGTAATAACAAATTGTTGAGTCTATTGTGGAGACCGCTGCGGTGGTACTCTTATTGCAATTATACTTTCACGTCGCCAGGGGGCGTTTTGCGTGTGCGTGTTCCGCCTGAAAGATCTCGCAGTACACAACTTTCAATGCTTGCTGAATTAAGCCTTAAGTCACAGAGCGAACCGATTACGCATATTTTCATATTCATATACGATTAGAGGCTTAAGTATCGTAAGTAAACATTAGAGGCGTCTATCTCCGCGGTCGATTCAGGTGAAAAGACGAACAAAAACGGGCATCATCACTCACCTTTATTGACCGACCGCACAATAAAACCTCTCGAAACTATAATTACCCGGCTTTAAAGATCGTTTTTCTGATCTGTATGGAGTTATAATGCCACGTTCTACTCCTACGTGAACCCAAAGGCCGCTTGATGAATGTTACGTAATTAAATAGTACCCGAGTGGTTGAAGAGTTTTCGCGCTGACCGTGTAGCGCATCAGGGTTGCGACAGTGATGCCTCGATATGTATCTCCATTCCCAACTTTCAGGAAAAGTTTCACTTGCAATCTTACGTAGCAGAATTCTGGCTGTTATTCAGCAAAAAAATCGCCTCTGTAAGTTGGCTGCTTTTGTAAAAAGAATTTTCCAAATGTTCTCATCTACAATTTAGACTTACTCTTGATGATGAGTTGATATTTCTACCCCTTACTGCCTTGACGGCTTTTTTGGTTTTTGCTACTGTACAGTACACTTATACTTGTTATTCACAAAACAAAATTACCTTTGTAACTTATTCGTTTTAGAATGTTCCTTAGTTTTAGCTTGAGTACATTTCATATCTTATTAGTGGCATTGATGAGCACATTTTCGAACATTTTCTCTATTTTTCAGTGAAAAACAGTCTGTATATTTTTTCAATAATGTTGGTTTTTAAGTTAAACACATTTACCCCTAATATGATGAGTTAATTAATATTTCCATCCATTTGCAATTTTGCCGCATTAATTTTTTTTTATTATAGTAGAGTACATAAAATGTATATGGCGGTTATTCACATACAGTTATGCTTTTTAGGAATTACCAATTACATTCACCTTTCAAAATTGATTAGTTTTCTTTTGTTCATTGCAGCATCATAATTTTAGATATTGAATATTATCGAACTCATTTCTGCATATTGTATCCTAAAAAATTCATCTTTGCGGCTTTCCCCTACTGTCAACCACTTTAGAGGTTAATTTAATTCGAATTGAATTTGTTACGTTCTTTGGGGATTGCAAGTGTGCCATTTCGATCAAAAACAGCAAAAAAATTTTCTCAATTTTTTTTGAAAATGCCCAATTTTTTCTCAATTTTGACCGCCTGTAACTTGAGAACGCTTCGACCGATTGGACTGAATCCAACTGTTTTTTCCTCTTCTCGATGTCCTCTTTCACGTCCCACCATCGGAAGTTTCGTAAAAGTTAAGAATTGAGAAAAAGTCGTAATACCTCCTCCCCCCCCCCCCCCTTGGACATTTCAAAAAGATTTCGGGAAAATTTTTTTGCTGTTTTTCATGGAAATGGCACGCTTGCAGTCCCATAATAACGTAACAAACTCAATTCGAATGAAATTAACCTCTAAAGAGATTTTTTTTAAAAATGGTCCAAAAACGCAATTCTAAAAGTGCCTAAAAATCAACCACCGAAGGGGTCTATCTCCGAAAATAGTGCACCTACGAAACTTCCAATGGTGGGAGAGTGGGATTTCGGGAAAATTTTTTTGAATTGAAGTTGCAAGGCTTTGTGCGTTGTTGCCAATTATTAAAAAAAGTATTCAAAATTAGGAAAAAAAAATCTTTGTGTCCAAGGTAAAGGACCAAGGGAAAAAGTACTATGGGAATTTCAAAACCTATACAAGAACTAAGAATTCGGTCAAATAGGAAAAAAGTTAGGCATTTTAAAACTTAGTAAGATGAATTTTTTAAACTGACAAAACTCGACTTTTGTTTTTGAGTAACCATCATCAAGTTGGCGTAGATTGCATTATGTCTCTGATAAAAACTTTCGTTTTAATTTGCGTGGAATTACCAAAAACAGCAACCTAGAAGATTTGGAGCAGTTTTGCCTGATTTTGCCCTAAAACGGAGTTTTTTTTCCAAAACAACAAAATTTTTATTTGTAGACGATGTGGGACAATTTTTACTGATTTTTTGCCCTACTTCTAATTTTAATTTCTCCAAGAGACCCAAACTCGCATTTTCATAGACGCTTTGCGTATTTTTTAAACATTTTTGAGGGATTCTTCGAGGGATTTTCACCTGTTTTCGGTCATATTCCTGACCTGCATTTATCAAAAAATTCCAAATTTGTAGTTTTAAACGCACTAAGCAATTCAAAACCGATTCCGATTTGCCCTAATGCTTACCTGTAAACCAAAGATGTTATTTTACCAAAAGCAACAAATTAGAGGATTTGAAGCAGTTTTGCCTGAATTTGCCCTCAAACGGAGTTTTTTTTTCCAAAACAACATTTTTATTTGTAGACGATGTGGAACAATTTTTTCTGAATTTTCACCCTCGTTCTAATCTTAATTTCTAAGGCTAAAAGCATCTGCTAAAAGATTTTGTGTCTAGATAATATCTCAATTAATTAAAGACAATGATATCATTCTTGTCCTCTAATCCATTACGACTTACGTGAACATTACGACTTACGTGGTTACCAGAAGTTGCAATGCTTTGTGCGTTGTTGCCAATTGTCGAAAAAAGTATTCAAAATTAGGGGAAAAAATCTTTATGTATCGAAGGTAAAGAACCAAGGTCAAAGCACTATGGGAATTTCAAAAACTGCAAGAACTAAGAATGAGGACATCAAGAAGAGGAGAAAACAGTTGGATTCATTTCAATCGGTAGAGGCGTTCTCAAGTTACAGGCGGTCAAAGTTGAGAATTGTGGAAAAAGTCGTATTTGGACATTTTCAAAAAAAATTCGGGACTATTTTTTTGCTGTTTTGATTGAAATGGCATGGTTGCAATTCCCTAAGAACGTAACAGACTCAATTCGAATGAAATTAACCTATAAAGAGAATTTTTTTAAAAATGGTCCAAAAACGCGATTTTAAAAGTGCCTAAAAATCGAGCACCGAGGAGGTCTATCTTCAAAAATATAGCACCTAAGAAACCTCCGATGGTGGGAGATGAAAGAGGACATCAAGAAGAGAAAAAAACTGTTGGATGCACTCCAATCGGTCGAGTCGTTCTCAAGATACAGGCGGTCAAAGTTGAGAATTGAGAAAAAAGTCATAATAACCCTCTTTGGACTTCTTTTGCTCTTTTTGATTTTTCTGGTGAGATGTTACACTGTAGTTTTTGGCTTTTTCAAAAGAGCTGAAGATAACTAACCTGAACTAATCTAAATTAACTAGATATAACTTGTTCTAACAATTTTATAAAGATGGGCCCTTACGGGCTCCCCTTTTGCACTAATGCAAAAAACGATCTATGCTTCTCTCTTTTAGACGTTGTCTTTTCCATAAGTCTTTCTCTATCCCACTCATTATTACTTACAAACTGTTTTGTTTCTTGCAAGATATTTTATTTTGGCTTTTGCAAAAGAGTTCCAAGCAACTAACCCGAACTAAACTACGGGGCGTTCATTATAAAACTTCATCAAGTAGGCTGTGAAATGCCAAAAGAAAAAAATGGAGAGAGAAAAGTCCATTTATTTTGATTGTCATCCTTTTCTGTCATCCTTTTCTGTCAAAATTTCATAGCATGCTAGATGAAGTTTTATATTGAACAGACCGTATATTCACCAGATATAACTTGTTCTAACAATTTTATAAAATTGGCGCTTACGGGCTTCGCCTTTCGCACTAATGCAAAAAAGATCTATGCATCTCTCTTTTACACGCTGTCTTCTCCATAAGGTTTTGTCTATCCCGCTCATGGTTACTTAAAAACGGTTTTGAAAACTTTTTTCTTGCAAGATATTTTACTGTAATTTTTGGCTTTTTCAAAAGAGATGAAAGTAACTAACCTGAACTAATCTAAATTAACTAGATACAATTTGTTCTAACAACTTTATAAAGATGGGCCCTTACGGGCTCGCCTTTTGCAATAATGCAAAAAAAGATCTCTGCATCTTTATTTTAGACGCTGTCTTCTTTATAAGCCTGTCTCTATCCCACTCATTATTACTTAAAAACGGTTTTGGAGAAATTTGTTAGCAAGATATTTTACTGCAATTTTTGGCATTATCAAAAGAGCTGAAAGCAACTAACCTGAACTAGCCGAGATGTAACTGGTTCTAACAATTATATGAAGTGGGCCCCTACGGGCCCACTTTTTGCCCTAAAGCGACAAAAGGATATATGCATCTCTCTTTTACACGCTGTCTTCTCCATAAGTCTTTCTCTATCCCGCTCATGGTTACTTAAAAACTGTTTTGAAACCTTTTTTCTTGCAAGATATTTGACTGTAATTTTTGGCTTTTTCAAAAGAGCTGAAAGCAACTAACCTGAACTAGCCGAGATGTAACTGGTTCTAACAATTATATAAAGTGGGCCCTTTTTGCCCTAAAGCGACAAAAGGATATATGCATCTCTCTTTTACACGCTGTCTTCTCCATAAGTCTTTCTCTATCCCGCTCATGGTTACTTAAAAACTGTTTTGAAAACTTTTTTCTTGCAAGATATTTGACTGTAATTATTAGCTTTTTCAAAAGAGCTGAAAGTAACTAACCTGAACTATTCTAAACTAACTAGATATAACTTGTTCTAACAATTTTATAAAGATGGGCCCTTACGGGCTCGCCTTTTGCAATAATGCAAAAAAAAAAGATCTCTGCATCTTTCTTTTAGACGCTGTCTTCTTTATAAGTCTGTCTCGATCCCACTCATTATTACTTAAAAACGGTTTTGGAAAAATTTTTTAGCAAGATATTTTACTGCAATTTTTGGCTTTATCAAAAGAGCTGAAAGTAACTAACCTGAACTAATCTAAATTAACTAGATATAACTTGTTCTAACAATTTTATAAAGATGGGCCCTTACGTGCTCGCCTTTCGCACTAATGCAAGAAAAGATCTATGCATCTCTCTTTTAGACGCTGTCTTCTCCATAAGTCTGTCTCTATCCCACTCATTATTACTTAAAAACGGTTTTGGAAAATTTTTTTAGCAAGATATTTTACTGCAATTTTTGGCTTTATCAAAAGAGCTGAAAGCAACTAACCTGAACTAGCCGAGATGTAACTGGTTCTAACAATTATATAAAGTGGGCCCTTGCGGGCCCACTTTTTGCCCTAAAGCGACAAAAGGATATATGCATCTCTCTTTTACACGCTGTCTTCTCCATAAGTCTTTCTCTATCCCACTCATTATTACTTAAAAACGGTTTTGGAAAAATTTTTTAGCAAGATATTTTACTGCAATTTTTGGCATTATCAAAAGAGCTGAAAGTCAATAACCTGAACTAATCTAAATTAACTAGATATAACTTGTTCTAACAATTTTATAAAGATGGGCCCTTACGGGCTCCCCTTTTGCACGAATGCAAAAAGAGATCTCTGCATCTTTCTTTTAGACGCTGTCTTCTTTATAAGTCTGTCTCTATCCCACTCATTATTACTTAAAAACGGTTTTGGAAATTTTTTTTAGCAAGATATTTTACTGCAATTTTTGGCTTTATCAAAAGAGCTGAAAGTAACTAACCTGAACTAATCTAAATTAACTAGATATAACTTGTTCTAACAATTTTATAAAGATGGGCCCTTACGTGCTCGCCTTTCGCACTAATGCAAGAAAAGATCTATGCATCTCTCTTTTAGACGCTGTCTTCTCCATAAGTCTTTCTCTATCTCACTCATTGTTACTTAAAGACGATTTCGAAAGCTTTTTTCTTGCGAGATATTTCAGTGCAATTTCGGCCTTTATCAAAAGAGCTGTAACCAACTAGCCTGAGCTAATCTAAATCAACTAGATACCTATAACTTGTTCTAACAATTATATAAACGTGGGCCTATATACGGGCTCGCCTTATGCACTAATGCCAAAAGAGTCTATGCGTCTTTCTCTCTTCCACTCATTTTTCAAAAGAGCTGAAAACAACTAACCTACATTAACTAGATATAACTTATCCTAACAATTATATAAAGGTGGCATCTTTCGCACCGATGCTAAAAAATGCGGTATCAGAAGGTTAATATGCATGTAAACAATGTAATAAATTCCAGAACTGAGGCTAGGCGTTAAAAAATAATAATAAACTGCTTATTAGGAGGAGGTTTACATGTGCATAAATAATGTAAATAATTTCAAAATCCAATCAAAACTTATAAGCCATTGGGAAAAACAACTAAAAGCTAAACTATCAGAAGGTAAGCAATGTAATGAATTCGACAATTCGATGAAAACTGGTTTTTAAGTAAAATTATAAACGCTATCCGACGGATGTTTACTTGCACGTAAACAATGTAAATAATTGGCACGCATGCCATATATGGATGGGGAAAATAATTACCGCACGTGTGCGTGTTAACGTTTTTGCAGCACACGTAAAACAATGTGTCCCATGAAAAAAAAAATGGAAACTTGACTGTTGTGTGCAATGTTTCCTGAATTCTTTAATCATGTTCCAAACTTTACATGCAGATAAACAATGTTAATAAAAGAAATATTCGAAAAATTGTTGTGAGCAGATCGGATATAATAAGCACAGTAAAAGGAATAATACATTATGTAATGTATTATTCCTTATTCTGTGATATAAGTGCATAAATCTAGATATTAATATCTATATGCATCGGCTCGTTTTTCAAAGGACTTGGGAGGTTTCTTCGCTGCGACCGTAGTCATAATCGAAATTGTAGGTGTCGGTGGACTCGTCATAAGAAAAAAACGTGTGAAACGGGCCAAACGACCCCCAAATATTCCACGAACGCGGCTTAATGACCCCCCATTAGTGTCCGTTATTTATAATTTCGCCGGCCGACTCCCACAAATTTTGGGGAAAACGTTAAACACATACACTGAGGGTATAATGAGCGGTTAGAGCGCGTTTCAAATGGTCCCGGGTCGGGGCTTTTTCTTTTGTTTTCGACCGCGCTCGGGCCCTCTCTCTCTCGAGAGAGAGTAATATTTATATTTACGGCACTAAAACTTGAGGACGTATCACTTTACGCTTCACCTGCCTCGTTGCGGCCAAAGGCCGTTCCGCCCACCCGACTTGACCCGCCGTGATTACGGGGGTCAGCCGCGCCATTGTCTTCAGTGACAGAACGCATTGGAGTGATGATGGAGTCGAAACTGCCAAACAGTGCCGCCCCTCGCGGGGCTAAGCCGGTAATTAACCGGTAGTTGAGTTATTTAGCGACCGAACTACCTGTTCTGAGCTCATGTTTGGGCTGCACCGACCGGCCCCGTTTAATCAACCTCCGACCCCCTCTGGTGTAAACTGCAGCATCTATTTCGGGGCCTCGGGGCGCCGCATATTCTACAGGGGTGGTAAAAAATCGAATCCCGTTTCCCTGTCGCCCGGGGTTGTTTGTGCGTTTCGAAAAGAACGGACCGGTGCGTTTTCTGCACCCTGCAAATCCTGATTGATTTCTCTTGTTACGGCTTTTTTATTCTGTCAAATCACCGCCGGAAAGAGCGGAGGGCTGTTAGCCCCGTCGACAATACGTTTTGTTCTTTGAAACTGCATCGGTTTTATATAGACATTTTAATAAACCACCAAGCCCGCGGCAGTAGTACCAATACTTTGGCTGGGCCCAAAAGGTGAGTTTTTGGTCTACCTCTAATCAGGTATGGAAATGTGCGGCGGGGGCGGCGCCCTAATGACTGCTCCCAGCACGCGAGGCTCTTTTGTCCCACATTTCCCGGTACCGCGATGATGGGAAACCAATTAAAACGATCGAGCTATAAATAAAGATAATTCGGTAGAGCTGGAATTATAATAAATCGTGGCGCGTAGGGCAGGTACAGACCGTTCCGACCGAAAAGGGATTAATGATAGCTATTAAATCAGCGTTTTTGGTCTCGCACACACAACAACGCGGCCCGTAAAAAATGATTCCGACTAGTTTTTGTTGCCCATCGTTATTAACTCTCAAAGGGTTTAATAAATCACTGCGCTCATCATAACGAGAGTGTCAGCCTTCTCTAAACTCGTTGATAGATTTTTGGTTTACTATGAGTTCTATAGGGGTAGTATCTATAGTAAGGCACTAGTGCAAACAGTACCATTTAACGAGGAAGCACCCAAATCGCCGGAATTTCTTGTTGAAGAATTGCCAGAGCAATTAAAAAAATACTCTAATAATTATTGCAATAGAAAAATTAGTATGCAAAGCGAAAGTTGCCAGGAAACTATTAACAAGAGATAGAAAGACGACAAAGAGGAAAAAAAACTAAAGTAAAAATCCTCAAACAACGGTTACAGTTGACATTATTGAGAGACCAATATTGAGATTGTGTCCCAGGAAGTAGGAAGATGTGTAGTAAACTGGAAGATTGAGACAAGAAGTCAAAAAACTACGAACTCATCGCCGACGTTTGGCCACCACCAAATGACGAGGTGGGACAACGCAAAATAAAAAACAAACAAGCAGCTCATAAAAACGAATAAGCAGCTCAGTGTCGAATGAAATAAAAAAATAAGGCATTAAAAAAGTAAATTAAAACAAGGCACACCAACAAACTAATGATGAGGTGGGACAACACAAAATAAAATCGAACAAGTAGCTCACTGTCGAATGAAATAAGATAGAAAAACGGTATTAAAACAGTTAAATTAAAACAAGGCACACCACCAAACGACGAGGCGGGACAATACAAAATAAAAATGAACAAGCAGAACAGTTAAATTAAAAGCAGGTACACCACCAAATGATGAGGTGGGACAACACAAAATAAAAACGAAAAAGAGGCTCAGACAAATAAAAAAAAAATCGGCATTAAAATAGTTAAATTAAAACCAGGCACACCACCAAATGATGAGGTGGGATAACACAAAATAAAACCGAACAAGCAGCTCACTGTCGAATGAAATAAGATAAAAAAACGGTATTAAAACAGTTAAATTAAAACAAGGCACACCACCAAACGACGAGGTGGGACAATACAAAATAAAAATGAACAAGCAGAACAGTTAAATTAAAAGCAGGTATACCACCAAATGATGAGGTGGGACAACACAAAATAAAAACGAAAAAGAGGCTCAGCCCAAATAAAAAAAAAATCTTCATTAAAATAGTTAAATTAAAACCAGGCACACCACCAAATGATGAGGTGGGATAACACAAAATAAAACCGAACAAGCAGCTCATTGTCGAATGAAATAAGATAAAAAAAAAACGGTATTAAAACAGTTAAATTAACACAAGGCACACCACCAAACGACGAGGTGGGACAATACAAAATAAAAATGAACAAGCAGAACAGTTAAATTAAAACCAGGTACACCACCAAATGACGAGGTGGGACAATACAAAATAAAAATGAACAAGCAGAACAGTTAGATTAAAACCCGGTACACTACCAAATGATGAGGTGGGACAACAAAAAAGAAAACCGAACAAGCAGCTCACTGTCGAATGAAATAAGATAAAAAAAAAACGGTATTAAAACAGTTAAATTAAAACAAGGCACACCACCAAATGATGAGGTGGGATAACACAAAATAAAACCGAACAAGCAGCTCATTGTCGAATGAAATAAGATAAAAAAAAACGGTATTAAAACAGTTAAATTAACACAAGGCACACCACCAAACGACGAGGTGGGACAATACAAAATAAAAATGAACAAGCAGAACAGTTAAATTAAAACCAGGTACACCACCAAATGATGAGGTGGGGCAACACAAAATAAAAACGAACAAGCAGAACAGTTAAATTAAAACCAGGTACACCACCAAATGATGAGGTGGGGCAACACAAAATAAAAACGAATAAGCAGAACAGTTAAATTAAAACCAGGCGCACCACCAAATGATGAGGTGGGATAACACAAAATAAAACCGAACAAGCAGCTCATTGTCGAATGAAATAAGATAAAAAAAAATTAAGGCATTAAAAAAGTTAAATTAAAACAAGGCACACCACCAAATTAATGATGAGGTGGGACAACACAAAATAAAAACGAACAAGCAACTCAGTGTCGAATGAAATAAGATAAAAAAAAAGAAAATTAAAACAGTAAAATTAAAACCAGGCACACCACCAAATGACGAGGTGGGACAATACAAAATAAAAATGAACAAGCAAAACAGTTAAATTAAAAGCAGGTACACCACCAAATGATGAGGTGGGACAACACAAAATAAATACGAAAAAGAGGCTCAGCTCAAATAAAAAAAAATCGGCATTAAAATAGTTAAATTAAAACCAGGCACACCACCAAATGATGAGGTGGGATAACACAAAATAAAACCGAACAAGCAGCTCACTGTCGAATGAAATAAGATAAAAAAAACGGTATTAAAACAGTTAAATTAAAACAAGGCACACCACCAAACGACGAGGTGGGACAATACAAAATAAAAATGAACAAGCAGAACAGTTAAATTAAAACCTGGTACACCACCAAATGACGAGGTGGGACAATACAAAATAAAAATGAACAAGCAGAACAGTTAAATTAAAAGCAGGTACACCACCAAATGATGAGGTGGGACAACACAAAATAAAAACGAAAAAGAGGCTCAGCCCAAATAAAAAAAAAATCTTCATTAAAATAGTTAAATTACAACCAGGCACACCACCAAATGATGAGGTGGGACAATACAAAATAAAAATGAACAAGCAAAACAGTTAAATTAAAAGCAGGTACACCACCAAATGATGAGGTGGGACAACACAAAATAAATACGAAAAAGAGGCTCAGCTCAAATAAAAAAAAATCGGCATTAAAATAGTTAAATTAAAACCAGGCACACCACCAAATGATGAGGTGGGATAACACAAAATAAAACCGAACAAGCAGCTCACTGTCGAATGAAATAAGATAAAAAAAACGGTATTAAAACAGTTAAATTAAAACAAGGCACACCACCAAATGATGAGGTGGGATAACACAAAATAAAACCGAACAAGCAGCTCATTGTCGAATGAAATAAGATAAAAAAAACGGTATTAAAACAGTTAAGTTAACACAAGGCACACCACCAAACGACGAGGTGGGACAATACAAAATAAAAATGAACAAGCAGAACAGTTAAATTAAAACCAGGTACACCACCAAATGATGAGGTGGGGCAACACAAAATAAAAACGAACAAGCAGAACAGTTAAATTAAAACCAGGCACACCACCAAATGATGAGGTGGGATAACACAAAATAAAAACGAATAAGCAGAACAGTTAAATTAAAACCAGGCGCACCACCAAATGATGAGGTGGGATAACACAAAATAAAACCGAACAAGCAGCTCATTGTCGAATGAAATAAGATAAAAAAAAAATTAAGGCATTAAAAAAGTTAAATTAAAACAAGGCACACCACCAAATTAATGATGAGGTGGGACAACACAAAATAAAAACGAACAAGCAACTCAGTGTCGAATGAAATAAGATAAAAAAAAAGAAAATTAAAACAGTAAAATTAAAACCAGGCACACCACCAAATGACGAGGTGGGACAATACAAAATAAAAATGAACAA
Source organism: Taphrorychus bicolor (assembly GCA_951812265.1). NCBI lineage: Eukaryota > Metazoa > Arthropoda > Insecta > Coleoptera > Curculionidae > Taphrorychus > Taphrorychus bicolor. The sequence continues at coordinate 1,450,916 of OX638299.1, forward strand.
GCAAAACAGTTAAATTAAAAGCAGGTACACCACCAAATGCTGAGGTGGGACAACACAAAATAAATACGAAAAAGAGGCTCAGCTCAAATAAAAAAAAATCGGCATTAAAATAGTTAAATTAAAACCAGGCACACCACCAAATGATGAGGTGGGATAACACAAAATAAAACCGAACAAGCAGCTCACTGTCGAATGAAATAAGATAAAAAAAACGGTATTAAAACAGTTAAATTAAAACAAGGCACACCACCAAACGACGAGGTGGGACAATACAAAATAAAAATGAACAAGCAGAACAGTTAAATTAAAACCTGGTACACCACCAAATGACGAGGTGGGACAATACAAAATAAAAATGAACAAGCAGAACAGTTAAATTAAAAGCAGGTACACCACCAAATGATGAGGTGGGACAACACAAAATAAAAACGAAAAAGAGGCTCAGCCCAAATAAAAAAAAAATCTTCATTAAAATAGTTAAATTAAAACCAGGCACACCACCAAATGATGAGGTGGGATAACACAAAATAAAACCGAACAAGCAGCTCATTGTCGAATGAAATAAGATAAAAAAAACGGTATTAAAACAGTTAAATTAACACAAGGCACACCACCAAACGACGATGTGGGACAATACAAAATAAAAATGAACAAGCAGAACAGTTAAATTAAAACCAGGTACACCACCAAATGACGAGGTGGGACAATACAAAATAAAAATGAACAAGCAGAACAGTTAAATTAAAACCAGGCACACCACCAAATGATGAGGTGGGATAACACAAAATAAAACCGAACAAGCAGCTCATTGTCGAATGAAATAAGATAAAAAAAAAATTAAGGCATTAAAAAAGTTAAATTAAAACAACGCACACCACCAAATTAATGATGAGGTGGGACAACACAAAATAAAAACGAACAAGCAGCTCAATGTCGAATGAAATAAGATAAAAAAAAAGAAAATTAAAACAGTAAAATTAAAACCAGGCACACCACCAAATGACCAGGTGGGACAACACAAAATAAAAACGAACAAGCAGAACAGTTAAATTAAAATCAGGCACACCACCAAATGATGAGGTGGGATAACACAAAATAAAACCGAACAAGCAGCTCATTGTCGAATGAAATAAGATAAAAAAAAAATTAAGGCATTAAAAAAGTTAAATTAAAACAAGGCACACCACCAAATTAATGATGAGGTGGGACAACACAAAATAAAAACGAACAAGCAGCTCAGTGTCGAATGAAATAAGATAAAAAAAAAAGAAAATTAAAACCAGGCACACCACCAAATGACGAGGTGGGATAACACAAAATAAAAACGAACAAGCAGAACAGTTAAATTAAAACCAGGTACACCACCAAATGATAAGGTGGGACAACACAAGATAAAACCGAACAAGCAGCTCACTGTCGAAGGAAATAAGATAAAAAAAAAACACAAATTAAGATATTAAAAAAGTTAAATTAAAACAAGGCATACCACTAAATTAATGATGAGGTGGGACAACACAAAATAAAACCGAAAAAGCAGCTCACTGTCGAATAAAAAAAAATATTTATAAAATGATAAGATTTTCATTTTTTTTATGAACTTCCATGGCTTGCTACGCGGTTTTTTTTTGAACACCCTTTATATTCAATAGTTTTAAGTCTTTCCAAAGTGTTTGCTAACTACAGAAGTAAATTTTAAATTTGTAAAAGTTTTCTCTAATTAAAATACCGAAAAATATAAAAAAACGAAAAAGCAGCTCACTGTTGAATGATGAAATAAAATAAAAATAAAAAAAAAAATAAAAAGATTACGGCATTAAAACAGTTAAATTAAAACCTGGCACACCACCAAAGGACGAGGTGGGACAATACAAAATAAAACCGAAAAAGCAGCTTACTGTCGAATAAAATAATACGGTAGTATACGGTAAGATAAAAAAAATACGGTAAAAAAAAACACTAAATATTTTCTATAATTAATTTTTTTTTTAAATATAAAAAGATTACATGCAATTTTAAAAATTGCTATGCAAAAATTACAAAATGCATTTATTTAAAAAGTAGCAGATATTTTTTAAAACTGCAGTATTTAGTACAATTCAAATTATACAAAGTTTGTTACAATTCACATTATTTATGTATTTTAATAAAAGTTAAAACGGTTATTTTGAAACTAAAACATCTTTGTTAGCCATAAAACTCAAATTTAAATTTGAGATTTAATAGTAAAAAATTCTCAGATTTCTATAACTAGAAAAAATGAACTTTGCCAGTGATAGTAGCGTAGAACACATTTTGAATAAATTTTAAAATGACCATGCATAATTTGAAGTTGCCATTCAATTCAGAGTATTTACTAAATGTACAAAGTTTAGTGCAAGTCACGTTATTAACACATTTTTTTAAGTTTTAGTTTACGGATAAAAAAATGTCGAGATACTAAATTGAAGCAATGAGCTTGCTAGTGATAATAAAGCTTTAAATATTGTTGCGAACTCGGGGTTCAATAATTCCAGTGTAACGATTTAATACGAAAACACTATTTATTAACTCCACAAATACACACGACTACTAAATAACTCACTACTTAACACTTTATAGCCTTCTATTATCGCTTCGTAACTTTAGCTTACTTATAGCTCGATTAAAATACGACTACTCTACTCGGGCGCTCTATGCGCCTTTTATATACAATCCTAAAATTACAGAAAAACCTAGAAAGTTCTTTATAAGAATTCTTGAATAATCTCATATAAAAAAAAACGGTTGTAAACAACTGCCTTCTAGATTAAGCCAGACGAGCAATAAATCACTCGTGTCAGCCATGACGCAGCGCGGATAGGTCGCGAAGCTCCACCAACCAACACGCTCCCATGCGTTGCCCCGCCTCCCATGCGGCGTTGCTGCGATCGTAACATTGCCCTCCTCCTAAGTCTGTTCGTCCCGAACAGATAGAGTTCCATGGTATCGTGCTAATCGATCCAAATGAACGACCTTCATCTTTGACCTAGGGGTCCGCTGGATCCTATACACCACATCATTAATCTTCTTTATAATTGTATAAGGTCCTTCCCAATTTTGGCTAAGTTTGGGCGACTTCCCCACCTTTCGCCTCGGATTGTATAGCCACACCAAATCACCATCCTGGAAGCCGCGGGAGTTAGCTAGTAAGTCATATCTTGCTTTGGCTCGATCACTGGATATCCACAGTTTATTCCTGACTTGCTCATGAACATTGTTCAGCCTCTCCTTAAGCTCCTCCACAAAATTCTCAGAGCTGAGCGACTCTTTTTCTGGTGTTCCATACATCAAATCCGCAGGAAGCCTCATTTCCCTCCCGAACATCACTTTCGCCGGAGTATAACCAGTGGCTTCATGCGTAGAGCCTCGATATGCCATCAACATGAGAGGTAGATGTTGGTCCCAATCACGCTGATGATCTGCCACCATTTTAGACAGGTAATGTTCCATGGTCCGATTAAATCTCTCTACCATCCCATCCGACTGTGGATGCAAAGGAGTTGTCCTGGTCTTGCGAATTCCGAGAAGTTCCATGACCTTCTGGAAAACAGCCGATTCAAAATTTCGGCCCTGATCAGAATGAAGTTCGAGAGGGACTCCAAATCTGCAGAACATTTCATTTACTAGCACCGTTGCCACAGTCGTTGCTTCTTGATTAGGCAGGGCGTATGCTTCAGGCCATTTAGTGAAGTAATCCATGGCGACCAAGATGTATTTATTGCCCGACTCAGTCTGAGGAAACGGTCCCGCGACATCAATTGCTACCCTCTCGAATGGCGCACCTACAGTGTACTGCACCATTCGGCCCCGTGATCTTGTTCGAGGTCCTTTTGTGGCACAACAAACTTCGCACTTGCGGCACCAAGATTCGACGTCTTCATGATAATTCACCCAGTAGAACCGCTCTTTAATTTTGGCCAAGGTTTTATTGACCCCAAAATGACCTCCACTGGTTCCATCGTGCATTTCCTGTAGTACGTCCGATTTTCTGCTTCCAGGAACAACCAACTGACTGACTACGGTCTTGCCATCCAGACTCTCCCACGCTCTCTTCAGTAATCCATTTTCTATTTTAAGAGAGTGCCACTGGGCCCATAGCGCCTTCAGGTTTGGACTTTTACCAGCTATTTCTTGCAATTCTGGTCTCTTGTCGTCAGTCTTTGCAGAGAGGATGAGCCCAATATCTGGATCATTCATTTGTTCTTCTCGAAGGGTCTGTGTGGTCCAGCCATCGTTTATTTCTACCGACGTTCTCCTTACCAAAGGAAGTCCCTCACGCTGCTCAGTTCTTTGACAATGCCGACAATCTTCTTTACAAGGCCGTCTAGACAATGCATCGGCATTTCCGTGAGACCTTCCTGGTCGATGTTCAATTTGGAAATCGTACTGCTGCAGGCGCTCTATCCATCTGGCTATTTGACCTTCAGAGTTCTTCATCTGTAATAACCATTTCAAGGCTCCATGGTCAGTCCTAATCAGGAACCTTTTTCCATATAAGTAGCGATGGTAATGTTCGACTGCTTTAACGATGGCCAACAGCTCCTTTCTAGTGACGCAATAGTTTCTTTCTGGCTTATTTAAAGTCTTACTGTAGTATTCAATGACCTTCTCTTGCCCGTTTTGTCTTTGAGAGAGTACTGCACCTAGACCACAGTTACTTGCATCCGTGTCCAAAATAAAGAGTCCGTCCTTTATAGGGTAAGCCAAGATCGGACTAGAACAGAGGGCAGCTTTAAGCCTTGCAAACGCCTGACTGCATTCGTGGTTCCACAAGAACGGTGTTTTCTTTTCCGTTAATTTGTGCAGCGGTTTTGCGATGTCGGCAAATCCCTCTACAAATCTCCTGTAGTAAGTACATAGTCCCAAAAAGCTCCTTACTTCGTGTTTGTCTCGGGGAACTGGCCAATCTTTAATGGCAGATATTTTACTATGGCTAGTTTTAATGCCTTGTTCTGAGATAGTATGCCCCAAGTACTCGACTTGCTTCTGGAACAGGCTGCATTTCTTGTAGTTTAACTTCAGGTGAGCATTCCGTAACTTGTTGAAGATTTCTCTTAAATTCTTCAAGTGCTCGTCGAAATCACGTCCCATGACAATTATGTCATCTAAGTATACCAGGCAAGTTTTCCAAGTCAGCCCCCTCAAGACAAGTTCCATTAGTCGCTCGAAAGTTGATGGAGCATTGCACAATCCAAAAGGCATAACAGTGAATTGGTATAGTCCAGAACCAGTAGAAAATGCAGTCTTTTCTTTGTCTTCGGGAGCAATCTTTACTTGCCAGTACCCACTTTTTAAATCTAGAGTGGAAAACCACTTTGATCCCGATAAAGTTGCTAAGGTGTCGTCTATACGTGGCAATGGGTAGCTGTCTTTCTTGGTTACATCATTAAGTTTCCTGTAGTCAACACAGAACCGCGTTGAACCATCTTTCTTCTTAACAAGAACCACAGGCGACGACCATGGACTAGATGATTCTTCTATGACGCCCTCCTTTAACATTTCATTCAGCAAACTGTTAACTTCCTGTTGTTTAGCCAGAGGGACCCTTCGTGGATGTTGTCGTATTGGCTGGGCATCTCCTGTGTTGATCTTATGGACAACTAAATCGGTTTGACTGTCGTTGCTCTTGAAGTTAAACATATCAGATTCATCCATGGCAAATTTTATAGCAGACTGAAGATGTTCCTTTGACAGGTGACTCCACTGTCGCTTAAAAGCATCAATAACTTCTGGGGAAGCTTGGTTAGAAGATATAATTTTGGATGTCTCTGCTTCGACACAATTGCATACCCATTGTACAGGCTCATAATTGGCAAGAACTGTTCCTTCTTTTAGCTTGATGGTCCTTTCTCCAATATTGGCAACTCGTACTGGCATAGTCTTCTTCGTGTCGGTCAAAGTTCGGGCTACCATCATTTCAGTCGTCAAATCCAGGTTAGGTTCTATAAGTCCTATGGACCACCCCGGATCATTTTCAGAAGTCACTGTGATAATTTGTTCTGAATTTGGAGGAATTTTCACATCTTCCACCACCAGTAGACGGACACTAGTTTCCACATTTCCATTGGTTAATGCAAACTCCTCATCTCCAAACGTGAGAATATTCTGTTTGTGATCATAGGAGAATCCAAGTTTCCTGATGAGATCCATTCCCAAAATAAACTCGTCTTTGATCCTGGCAACCAACACTTTATGCCGAACTTCAAGTCTTTCTCCAATAATGATGGTGACATCGGCTTCTCCGTCTATAGGGCAAGATTCTCCAGTGACTGATTTTAACATAATAGGGTTGGGCAATGGTTGTATGGTATATCCGAAAAGTTTATCTGGCCTTACAATGGTCACATCTGCTCCTGTATCGATGGTAATCTGGATCTTCTGTCCTTTAATGCGTCCGGCCACTGTGAGACTTTTTCCACCCAAATTATTGACTTTAAAGATCCTGGGGGTCTTAACGGGCCCGGTCAATTGCCCCCTTGCATTGACCGGAATTAGTTTTCCTGGGACCTAGGGCGGTCTTGGTCGCCGCTTGGTCTTCTAAACGACGGCGACGGACTTCTTGCCCTATTACGGCAGTTACTCTTGATGTGACCCAGTCTGCCGCAGTTAAAACATTTTATGCCCCGATTGTCTGTTGATCGAGGAGTTCTTTCTAACAGGGCTTGCATACTGACTGCCATATCTTTCATCGCTTTATGTAAACTGGCCATGGATTCAGCCATAGACGTATTCTCCTCTTCACCGCAAGTTGCCATTCGTACACGTGGAGATGAACTAGATGACACTCGTGACGCCTCGAATTCTAGGGCCCGAACTAGTGCCTCGCTGATATCCTTGGGCCTTACTAGACGTAAGTGGTATCTCATGTCACTATCTCTAACTCCCTCGATGAACCTTTCGGCGGCAAATTGCATTTGAAAAGATTCAGGAGCCGATGGATATGCCAGGTGAATGAGTCTGTCTATGTCCGCCTCAAATTCTTGTAGGGATTCACCTGACTTTTGCTGTCTCATCCTCAGCTGGGCCTGGAACACGGTTTCTTTGTGTTCATTTCCAAATCGTAGTTGCAGAGTGTGTACTAAAACCGCATATTTACTTTGATCCGCTGCAGACAGAGATTGGAGTAACTCAGCCGCTTTTCCACGAAGTGCTACCACTAATGATGTAGCTTTCTGGGGCTCGGACCAACCATTAGCTTTTGCAGCTGCCTCAAACTGAGTTTTATAAATTTCCCATGCAGTAGTACCGTCATAATCGGGAGGCTTAATTTTAGCGTTGGCTGTGCTAAAACTCTCTGTAGACACGTTGTCGTCCTCAAGTTGTTCCCGGAATTTCTTTTCTAGCTCGAGAACCCTCTGGTTGACAGCTTCGAGTCCTTCGTTAACGCCGTTAATGGATTCGTGAACGCCGTTAACGGATTCGTTGACGGATTGCATTATTCTTTCTTCCAATTGTTGCTCCCTAGCTGCGAGATGGTTCATTAATTCTTCTTTGAATTGTTGATGACGTCGCTCCTGTACTTGATCACGTTTTTCTTGCTCTTCCTTCTGTTGTTGATAACGTCGCTCCTGTACTTGATCACGTCTTTCTTGTTCCTCTTTTTGTTCGTTATAACGTTTCTCCTGTTCTAGATAACGTCGCTCCTGTACTTGATCGCGTTTTTCCTGTTCTTCCCTCTGTTGTTGCATAAGGGACAGCAGGGCGGCAAGTTGATCCTCCATCGCTTGATGCTGGCTTCTAGTCACTGGCATAAACAGGTAATGTCCGGCAATGAAGCACTCACTTACAGTTCAGTAATATTGGTCCTCAAATTCCCACTGGAATCCCACTTCTGACACCAATTGTTGCGAACTCGGGGTTCAATAATTCCAGTGTAACGATTTAATACGAAAACACTATTTATTAACTCCACAAATACACACGACTACTAAATAACTCACTACTTAACACTTTATAGCCTTCTATTATCGCTTCGTAACTTTAGCTTACTTATAGCTCGATTAAAATACGACTACTCTACTCGGGCGCTCTATGCGCCTTTTATATACAATCCTAAAATTACAGAAAAACCTAGAAAGTTCTTTATAAGAATTCTTGAATAATCTCATATAAAAAAAAACGGTTGTAAACAACTGCCTTCTAGATTAAGCCAGACGAGCAATAAATCACTCGTGTCAGCCATGACGCAGCGCGGATAGGTCGCGAAGCTCCACCAACCAACACGCTCCCATGCGTTGCCCCGCCTCCCATGCGGCGTTGCTGCGATCGTAACAATATATTTATAACTCATTGTCTTAAATGGACATTCATGATTTGAAGAAGCTGCATTTCGAATCAGCAGATTTACTAATTGTACAATTTTTAGTACAATCACGTTGTTAACACATTCTGAAAAAATAAGTAGAAGCGATGCTATTTTGAATAACTTAAGTTTTTAAAATGTTCCTGTTAACCCTTCAAAAAGATAGATTTGCCACCCTCCAAAATTCACAGATATCTAAATTTAACGATTGAGCTGTGGCATTCATAGCAAAAGAGCCAAATACATTTGTTAGAAAAAATCACACGTTTTTTAAAGTTGCATTAAATAATTCGTAAAATTTGCAATCAATCAAACCCTTTCAGTAATTTGTACAAAGTTTAGTACAATTCACGTTATTATCGAATTCTGAGCAAATAATGGGAAACGACGTGAAGGCGTTTACGCGAATCGATCGAGCGTAATCGAGCGGCAGTTAAGCCCTAACGTCTTAATTGGATCAATTAACGACGGACGCGATTGGTCGATTTTAAATAATTATCTCGTAATTTGGGTGGCGTGATGAGTTGATGCCAGGGCCGGGCCCTCTGATTGCAGTAATTCCGCGCAATTAGCCCTCGATTCGTGTTATTTGGCCCATCGAGGGATTGTAATTACAGCGCTTTCGACGCCATTAATCAGCCCTACATGTTCGCCAACCACCTGGCAAATTGACTTCCTCCGCTGCTGCTTCTTCTTCTCTGTACATCCGTTGTCATATTGTACCATTACTAGAACGCGCCTAGACGGTAGATAAATCCTTGTCAGATTTAATTATTACGATGGCTGGAAGGCCAAGACGAAGGATAAAAAAAACAGAGCAACAGGTAATCGCGTGAAACGACCTAATCAATCAAACGCTCGAACGTACCAAATCCCGAGATGATCGGATCCATCTATCACGTTTTGTCAAGAAAATTGGACCGTTTCCATTAAGGAATTTTTTGGGATAATGCGCGCGATGATTTAGGGCCGACCCTCCGATTATTATTGTTAATTTTGTTCAAGCCCATCGCAGACGCGACCTGTCGAGAACGCTAAGAATTGTTATAACCAAAAGTGTAGTTTTGTGCGGCTTTCGACTACACTCAATCGGCCTGCCATATCTCAGCGCAATAAAAAGGGCATTTATCTCGTTGGTCGCAAAGAAATCGGACTGTTCTTTGCTGCGATAGCCATATGACGTCCCTAGGGCATTATCGACAGTGGCGCCACCACGCGTTTTTAGCATTTTCCGAAACATCAGAGCACTACGAGTAAACAGGCAAAATAGGCACTTTCGTTTGTTGTACTCGAAGAACAGTTCAGAACGATCGGAGTAAACTAAAAAGCGAATTTTGGCAGTTACGGAGCTGGGTTGTTGAGCAGGAAAGCTGTACGCACGCCACTGTCGCAGTATACGTTCACGAGATATTTCCAAGACGGCCAAAACTATTTTCGCGGGACGGTTTTTTGTTCCGCAGGAGCAGATGGGGGCGCCCCAGGGTGAGATTCTTATGTTGCGCGAGGGAGGCGCTCCGGCTGCGGTTAGACTCGGAATTTATTTTTGCAGTGATTGCATATTACGCGGGGAATAATTTGGGGTATGTGTGTGTTCCCAGGGAGACGGGGGCGGAGAGAGCCGTAAGCCCCCCAAAGCGAAACGAGTGGCTTTAAGGTTATTTTTATGTAATTTTTTTCGTCATTATGGGAAACTTAAATAATGGGCATACACCCCACAGCAGGGAAAAAAATTAAGGTTTAAATAGCTCTGCTTTGCTTTATTTGACATTATGTACTGAATCTAGCACAATTTTCGAAATGTTATTTTAAAAGAATAATTAATCACTTATAATCAACATAAAAAAACTGTATTAAATTATTTGCATTTTCTTGAGCATTGAGCTACCCACAAAACACTTTAGATTGCGTATTCGGGTAGTTCTTGAATTTGGTCTTTCGATTCTTCAGATTTTTGCTTCAGCGATAACTGTAATTATTAGTAGCTCTTTTCCAGCCTCCTGTACATATCTATCAATGTAACCTTGTGACTTCTTTGACATTCTTTTTTGCTCGTCAGCTGCTTGCCCGTTTTTATTTGTGTTGTCCCACCTCGTAATTGGGTGGTGTGCTTTTTTTTTTTTTTTTTTTTTTTTTTTTTATTCTACATGTACCTGGTTTTATCGGTTTTTCGGTGTTGTCGCACTTCGTCATTTGGTGGTGTGCTTGGTTTTAATTAATAAAATGAACTGTTTAAATGTCGTAATTTTTTTATCTTATTTCATTCGACAGTGAGTTACTTTTTCGTTTTTTTTTTCATATTTTTTGGTATTTTAATTAGGGAAAACTTTCACGCTGTATGTAGTTAGCAAACACTTTTGAAAGTAGTAAAAGTAATAAAAACTATTGAAAATAAAGGGTGTTCATTAAAAAACCTCGTAGCAAACCATGGAGGTTTATAAAAAAAAATAAAAATCTTATTATTTTATTATATTTTGGAATAGCATTTGTTTTTGTCTTTGACAGTGAGCTGCTTTTTCGGTTTTATTTTGTGTTGTCGCACTTAACTGTTTTAATGCCGTATTTCTTTTTATTATTACCTTATTTCATTCGACAGTGAGCTGTTTTTCGGTTTTTTATATTTTTTGGTATTTTAATTTAATAAACAAAAATAATTAGAGAAAACTTTACAAATTTAAAATTAATTGCTATAGTTAGCAAACACTTTTAAAAGAATTGAAACTATTGGAAATAAAGCGTGTTCATAAAACTTCGTAACAAGCCATGGAAGTTCATAAAAATATGAAAATCTTAACATGTTATGATATTTTCGAATTTCTTTTTTTTTATTGTGTTCGACAGGGACCTGCTTTTTCGGTTTTATTTTGTGTTGTCGCACTTCGTCATTTGGTGGTGTGCCTAGTTTTAATTTAACTGTTTTAATACCGCAATTTTTTTTTAATTTTTTTTTATTTTATTTCATTCGACAGTGAGTTGCTTGTTCGTTTTTTTATATTTTTCGGTATTTTAATTAGAGAAAACTTTCACAAATTTAAAATTAATTGCTGTATGTAGTTAGCAATTGAAAAACTTAAAACTATTGAAGATGAAGGGTGGTTATGTTTTTTTTTTTTTTTTTTTTTTTTTTTTTTTTTTTTTTTTTTTTTTTTTTTTTTTTTTTTTTATTATTGCATTCGACATGGACCTGGTCATTTGGTGGTGTGCTTGGTTTTAATTAATAAAATGAACTGTTTAAATGTCGTAATTTTTTTATCTTATTTCATTCGACAGTAAGTTACTTTTTCGGTTTTTTCATATTTTTTGGTATTTTAATTAGAGCAAACTTTCACGCTGTATGTAGTTAGCAAACACTTTTGAAAGTAGTAAAAGTAGTAAAAACTATTGAAAATAAAGGGTGTTCATTAAAAAACCTCGTAGCAAACCATGGAGGTTTATAAAAAAATAAAAATCTTATCATTTTATTATATTTTGGAATAGCATTTTTTTTGTCTTTGACAGTGAGCTGCTTTTTCGGTTTTATTTTGTGTTGTCGCACTTAACTGTTTTAATGCCGTATTTCTTTTTATTATTACCTTATTTCATTCGACAGTGAGCTGTTTTTCGGTTTTTTATATTTTTTGGTATTTTAATTTAATAAACAAAAATAATTAGAGAAAACTTTACACATTTAAAATTAATTGCTATAGTTAGCAAACACTTTTAAAAGAATTGAAACTATTGGAAATAAAGCGTGTTCATAAAACTTCGTAACAAGCCATGGAAGTTCATAAAAATATGAAAATCAAATTTCAAGTTTTTTTTTTGTCTTGTTATCTGCTTTTTTGATTTTATTTTGTGTAGTCCCACCTCGTCATTTGGTGGTGTGGCTGGTGTTTTAATGCCGTTTTTTTATGTTATTTTATTCGACAGTGAGCTGCTTTTTCGGTTTTTTATATTTTTCGGTATTTTAATTAGAGAAAACTTTCACAAGCTTAAAGTTAATTGCTGTATGTAGTTAATAAACACTTTTCAAAGACTTACAACCATAAAAAATAAAGGGTATTCATAAAAAAAAACCTCGTAGCAAGCCATGGAAGTTGAAAAAATTAAAATCTGATTATTTTATGATATTTTCGAAATTATTTTTTTTATGATGTTACCTCAGTCTTTCCGTTCTAATTCCATGGCCTACTTGAGGTTTTTTTTTAAAAATAAAAGGCTACCGGAAAACGGGCTTTGAAGCCGTGGTCCAATAGAATTTCTTTTGATGTTTCGTCGACAGCTGCGGCAGACATCAAAGGCGATGAAGCAATTGGCGAAGTGATTTACCGTGCTTCCCGACGATGACTGATTCGACTGCGGAGAGCTCCGCGGTATTTATTCCCGTCGCCGTCGCGCTGCAGTGCAGGGACTGAGGTGGGGGTAGCGGCGCGGGGTTTCGGCGCACTTGAAGTATGTCGTAGAACTCGCTTCCAGTGTGCATTTAGAAACGTAATTTCCTCCTTCCTCCTGAAATTATTGGAAGGAAGGACGCCTACCGTTTTTGGATGTTTTAGTATCAAGGAGGCCAAATGGGAAGCTTGCGCACACCGTTTATAGAAAACCAACACACACTGACCGATACCTGAATAAGGGATCAAATCATCATCGCAGACAGAAAAGGGGAGTCACAAAGATTTGGGAGACTGCGGCAGACATGTCTGCCGCAGCTGTAGACGAAACGTCAGGAAGAAATTCCATTAGTCCACGGCCTCAAAGTCCGGAAAACACTTTGGATTGTACTTTGTACAATTATTAAATACGCTGATTTAAAGTGCATACTCTTCAAATTCTGCTTTAGAACGCCGCAGAGAAATGTTTAAACCTAAAAACCTCGTCGTTTAAATTATTACACATTTTACTGATTTTTTAAATGACAGTCTTGAAGTCTTTGTTAACTAGACTGTCAACTAGGATTCTCAAATCTGGGAGTTTACGTATGTGTTATCTATTATAAAATGATAAAAATCTGTAAAAAAAAAGAATTGTACAACAAATGAAAAAATTGTACGGTTTCTAGTACAATTGGCCGATTAATACACGTCACGGAACTATTGCGGAGATCAAATTCAGTATTCGCAGAGCTTAAAGACTGTCGTTTAAAAAGATATTTTTTTTAATTAAAAAGATCTTTTTAATTGATGGTCGTGAAGTCTTTGTTAACTAGGATTCTTAGAGCTCGGAGTTTACGTATATGTTATCTCTTATAAAATTCCAAAAATCTGTTAAAAAAAACAAGTGTACTACTAAAGAAACAATTGTACTGTTTTAGTACAATTCGTCAATGAAAGGAAAAAAGGCGTTCACCACGTTGCAGGACACTTACGAAGATAAAATCGATGTTAACGAAACAAAATTAGTTCTCTCATTAACAACACAGGAACCGAGTGTGCCCCAATTTCAAAATGGCCTCCTATGTACCAATTACGTACCACCATGTTTTAAATAATTAATCGTGGACCTGTGTCCGGCAAACATGCAAAATCTTAGAGGCGGACAGCACTCGCGGTAATGGCGATATAAATTCCAGATAGGCAGTGTGCCCCGGAGCGCTCCGAGCGGTCCGGCAGGTGCAATACTTACGTCGCTCTACGTGGGCGTAGCCGCGGCCCGACCGCCCCGGGGCGCGAAACGATTTCGTGCTTCTACATTTGTTATGAGCTGCGATTCGCTTTTGTTCTTCGCTGGTAATTGCTCGCTCGTTTCGCGGGGCGACGTGCACCGTGCGTGAGCGGCTCCGAGTACTCCGAGCGGCGGATTTCTTAATATCCTAGGGGAGTTAGGCATTGCCCAGTGGCAGTGCCGCTGATTAAGATGTAGTACGATATTTGGATATTGCGAGGCAACTTCCAGGATTACTGTGCTTTAATAAATTCATTTTTCATTTGTATAAGTTTAGAATTTTTCTGAGCGCCAATAGGGAGCTGAACAATCAAAAATCGATAAATCACGCATCATTGCGTTGACGTTGTAGGTGTAGGTCACCCCTAAGACCACAAAAGCGTCTTGTAAAATTAGATATTGAGCCGTGGTCCAATGTAATTTCTTCCTGACGTTTCGTCTACAGCTGCGCCAGACATGATCAGAAGCGATGAGGCAATGGGCAAAGTGATCTCCCGTGCTTCCCGACGTTGACTGATTCGACTGTGGTGAGCTGCGTGGTCGCGCCGTCGCGCTTCAGTGGAGGGACTGGGGTGGGGATAGTAATGGCGCGGGGTTTCGGCGCACTTGAAGTATGTCGTAGAATTCACTTCCAGTGTGCATTTAGAAACGTAATTTCCTCCTTCCTGTTGAATTAGTTCTCAGACTTCTGTTGAGATCTCTTCGCCCATTACCTCATCGCCTTTGATAACATCTGCCGCAGCTGTAGACGAAACGTCAGGAAGAAATTTCTTTGGAGCACGGCTTCGAAGTCCGGAAAACACTATAGATTGTATGTTGACCGGCTGTGAAGGCCTTCACAGTCAAACTAGAGCAGTTGCACATGCTATAAGCGATTCTACTAAATCCGAATTGCCGAATTGCTACACCGAAAAAGCTGGAAATATTTGCAGTTAGCAATAAAGGGAATAATATGTCAATAAAAAAAATCACTAAATAAAAATTAAAAACATAAAAGGCGCCATATTGCCTTATAGTCAATGTGATGGTGTCGGACAGACGTCACAATACTTAGAAAATCGTAGGAAGTTACGCAAATGTATAACAGTCTGTCGGGGTCAGTGGTCGAACTGTTCGGGCAGATGACAGTGACATTTATAATACTTGACAAGTGACGTGTGTGTGTTACTTGACAAGTGACGTGTGGGTGTTAGGTTAGGCAACTTGACATAATAATGACATGACGCAAGTCAGCTGTCAACCAGTGACGTAACATGACATAATAAGTTTCGGAATATTCGAATTCTTTTGTTTTGCTGCCTACAGTATAAATTTTGTTAATAACCGTTTGTATTGAAGACGTTTTTACTTATCGATTTGCACCTTTCTAATTGCCCAGCGCAAACAGTTCTTTTTAATTAGGTTTTCCAGTCTGCTATCTTTCGTGTTGTTGATCCTTAACGTAATCCCCCTCTTAATTACACTGAGCTAATTGAAAGCGAGGTCTTATCCTTCTCGGATTATTTTACCTACCGAAAACAACAACAATAACGCGGAGGCGACTTTTAACGAACGGCACGTGCTCTCCAATGGCCACGTGGCCCACTCGATTCCCCCCCAAAAGTGTCGATACAAAATAACCTTTTTACGTCGTTATCTCGAGGAGGGCTTTTTTACGCGGCCGTGTGTTACGGTACAAAGTAAATGGGATCACGTGTCCGATAAGGTGACTCAGAAAGAACCGATCTCAAGCGAACTACTGAGATTCTTGTAATTGAAAGTGTATACTACTGAACTGAAAAACTGGAACCTTTCTGAGTTTTTGTAGATCTTAAACTCATGACACTGTTTGTTAGATATCCGGTTCAGAAAAAAAAATTCAAGAAACAATTTTTTTTTCGGGGCGAAAAGGGGGATTTTTAGGAAAGTATCGACATTTGTTGCCTCCATCCATATCTTCTAGATCATTGTCATAACCCCAAAATTTTTTATCAATCAAAGTCAGTGTCAGTTATGTTATACAGGGTGCAATAAGTCAAATTTTCAAGGCTGACAAGTTGCAAACAATACTGGAACCTATAATATTTGAGGAATTTGTGCAATGTCTCACTAACCCCGCCGTTCGACGGCGGGTCTCTAATCGTGAGAAAAACCCCGTGGAATCCGGGCTGATCGCATTAATACCACTTATGCATTCAAAGGAGAGCGAAATCGTCCAAAAATTACACATTGTCCCTGATTACTTTTGATGTTTTAACTGAGTCGGATCACGCGAAGCAAATATTTGACAGGACAGAGCGCGATGGTTGCCAAGTCTGGCGTTCGCGGAGGCCCCGCGCTCACGTCGCCCTTCATGCGAAACGTCCAATTTCGTGCTTTTCTCTGCCATGATTCCTCGAGGGATTCGGGCCAATTTGTCCCGGTGTCGAATTGAATTAGGCGACAACCTTCCCACGGGCCCTTCGTTCTTGACGTTTCGTGTCCGAAAAAATTTAGTGTCGCCCTCCGTAATTTGGCGACGCAAAGCCACCACCGCACCGGATTGACAATTTTCTCGTTGGCCAAGGTGGTAATACTGGGTAATTGCGCCAAACCCGTCTTGAGGAATGCCCGGGCACATGCTGCACGTTATGCGATTGGTGCACGCGAGTGTATACTCAGAACACGCACCACCGGAGCAATTATTACATCGGGAACTCGGCCACCAGCATTAGAAACTCAATAATAGGAGGCGACGCTTTTTTAATCAAAGATCTAATGTCGCCCTTTGTGGTTTTTAGGGTCACGTGAGCGGTGTCAACAGGGCACTTCAAAGGGCCGGTGGTGCTCATCTCGACCGCGTAAACACCCGCCACGCTCCGGTTTTATTAACTTTTCTTGTGCGTGCGAAGGGCGCATTATTGTTGTTTGTCTCCGATAGGTCCTGTCAGTGTCATAGACCAAAGTATCTGCCTTTGAAGGGCCTTTAGATATGTTACGGCCGTATTCGCCGTAATGTCTTGAGTCGGCTTAAAAATGAAAACAAGTTCTCATTATCGTATGCGACGTTGTTATTAGGCGGTTTTTGCTAGATATTTCACTATAATTTTTGGCTTTATCACAAGACCTAAACGCAACTAACCTGAACTAACCTAAATTAACTAGATATAACTTGTTTTAACAATTATATAAATTATTTCGCGCTAATACAAAAAAGGATCTATGCATCTCTCTTTGAACCGCTGTCTTTTCCATAAGTCTTTCTCTATCCCACTCATTATTACTTAAAAACGGTTTCGAACATTTTTTTTCTTGCGAGATATTTTACTGTAATTTTTGGCTTTTTCATGAGAGCTGAAAACAACTAACCTAAATTGATTAGATATAACTGGTTTTAACAATTGTAAAAAAGCGGGAGCCCTTAAGGGCACGATTTACGCGTCATGCAGAAAAGGATCTATGCATCTCTCTTTTAAACGCTGTATTTTCCATAAATCTCTCTCTATCCCACTCATTACTTGAAAAGGTTTCGAAAACTTTTTTTTCTTGCGAGATATTTTACTGTTTTTGGCTTTTTGAAGAGAGTTGAAAGTAACTAACCTGAACTAACCTAAATTAACTAGATATATGTAGTTTTAAAAATTATTTGAAGGCGGGCCCCTTCGGGCCCGCTTTTTGCGCTATCGCAAAAAAGGATCTATGCATTTCTCTTTTAAACGCTGTCTTTTCCATAAGTCTCTCTCTATCCCACTCATTACTTGAAGAGGTTTCGAAAACTGTTTTTTCTTGCGAGATTTTTACTGTAATGTTTGGCTTTTTCCAAAGAGCTGAAAGTAACTAAACTGAATTAACCTAAATTAACTAGATATATGTAGTTTTAAAAATTATATAAAGGCGGGCTTTTCGGGCCCGCTTTTTGCGCTATGCAAAAAAGTATCTATGCATCTCTCTTTTAAACGCTGTATTTTCCATAAGTCTCTCTCTATCCCACTCATTATTACTTGAGAAGGTTTCGAAAACTTTTTTTTCTCCTTTTTCAAAAGCCAAAAAAATGAGAAAACGGGCCTAAAAATGCAAATATGAAGCGTTTGAAGAAGTTCTGACCAGAAATAGTGCCAAAGTCGGCTAAAAATGACACTAACAATTTAAAAAAGCATATTGCAGAATTTTTTTTAGATATTTAGGTTTTAATTAGAACCAAAATTTGTTGAGAATGACGACAGTTGCAAATTTTGTTGTTTTTGGAGAAATTTCTGTATAGGACAAAAGCACGCGAAATTGAATAAAATCTTGTGATTTGTTGTTTTGGTAAAATTACATTTTTGAGTCAAACAAAGTGGAACTCGACTCAAAACATTTTAAAATGCAAGTTTGATGTCTTTGGCGAAGTCCAAAATAGTCCAACGCGCGTAAAAATGCACATTACTTACTGGTTTTTGAAGAAATTTAGTTTGTGATCTGTTAAAAATTACTCGACAGGTTTAAAAAAGCAAATTTGAATTATTTTGAAAAATTTGGGTAGGACTGGGATCAGATCTGGTTGCAAATGACTTTATCAAAAATGACTTGAAGTCTAAAAGAAAAATGCAAATTTGGAGATTACAGGGAAGTTCAGGCTAGAATTATTGCAACAGCGGTTAAAAAAGACAAAAAGACAACTTTAGAAAAAATCTGGTAAAACTGATTCAAATCTTGTATTTTTTTTTTTTTTTTGGTAAAAGAAAATAATTTTTGCACAAATAAGCCAAATTCGACGCAAATCGCCTCAAAATGCAGATTTTGTATTGTTGCGTCGGGTTAAATTTTGGGCCAAATTCAGTTAAAATGACTGAAAGAGTTTAAAACTGCAAATTGAGAGTTTTTGGAGAAATACAATTATAAGACAAAATCATGCAAAACTCTAGCAAATCAATCTTATAATTTTTTGGTTTTGGAAAAATTTTTTTGAAGAAAGTTAATGAAATTTGGCTCAACCTTTCAAAATGCAGACCTACTTGGTGTTTTTGAAGAAATCCAGAATGCTTAAGATCAATATGTACTGGTAAAAAATCACTAAAGAGCTGAAAGTAACTAACCTGAACTAACCTAAGTTAACTAGATACAATTTTTTTTAACAATTATATAAAGGCGGGCCACTTCGGGCCCGCTTTTTGCGCTATTGCAACAAAGGATCTATGTATCTCTCTTTTAAACGCTGTCTTTTCCATAAGTCTTTCTCTATCCCACTCATTATTACTTGAAAAGATTTCGAAAACTGTTTTCTTGCGAGATATTTTAATGTAATTTTTTGGCTTTTTCAAATGAGCTGAAAGTAACTAACCTGAACTAACCTAAATTAATTAAATATATGTAATTTTGAAAACTATATAAAAGTGGGCCCCTTCGGGCCCGCTTTTTGCGCTATTGCAAAAAAGGATCTACGCATCTCTCTTTTAAACGCTATCTTTTCCATAAGTCTTTCTCTATCTGACTCATTATTACTTATAAAAAGGTTTCAAATTTTTTTTTTCTTGCGAGATATTTTACTGTAATTTTTGGCTTTTTCAAAAGAGCTGAAAGTAACTAACCTGAACTAACCTAAATTAATTAAATATATGTAATTTTGAAAATTATATAAAAACGGGCCCCTTCGGGCCCGCTTTTTGCGCTATTGCAAAAAAGGATCTACGCATCTCTCTTTTAAATGCTATCTTTTCCATAAGTCTCTCTCTATCCCCCTCATTATTACTTGAAAAGTTTTCGAAAACTTTTTTCTCTTGCGAGATACTTTACTGTAATTTTTGGCTTTTTCAAAAGAGCTGAAAGTAACTAACCTGAACTAACCTAAATTAACTAGATATAATTTGTTTTAACAATAATATAAAGGGTTGCCCTTACGGGCACGATTTACGCGCTATGCAGAAAAGGATATATGCATCTCTCTTTTAAACGCTGTCTTTTCCATAAGTCTCTCTCTATCCCACTCATTATTACTTGAAAAGGTTTCGAAAACTTTTTCACTTGCGAGATATTTTACTGTAATTTTTGGCTTTTTCAAAAGAGCTGAAAGTAACTAACCTGAGCTGACCTAAATTAATTAGATATATGTAGTTTTAACAATTAAAATATAATGCGGGCCCCTTTGGGCCCGCTTTTTGTGCTATTGCAAAAAGGATCTATGCATCTCTCTTTTAAACGCTGTCTTTTCCATAAGGGTCTCTCTATCCCACTCATTTTTACTTGAAAAGTTTTTGAAAACTTTTTTTTTTACGAGATATTTTACTGTAATTTGTGGCTTTTTCAAAAGAGCTGAAAGTAACTAACCTGAACTAACCTAAATTAACTAGATATAATTTGTTTTAACAATTATATAAAGGGTTGCCCTTACGGGCACGATTTACGCGCTAATGTAGAAAAGGATCTATGCATCTCTCTTTTAAACGCTGTCTTTTCCATAAGTCTTTCTCTACCCCACTCATTATTACTTGAAAAGGTTTCGAAAACTTTTTCACTTGCGAGATATTTTACTGTAATTTTTGGCTTTTTCAAAAGAGCTGAAAGTAACTAACCTGAACTAACCTAAATTAACTAGATATAATTTGTTTTAACAATTATATAAAGGGTTGCCCTTACGGGCACGATTTACGCGTTAATGCAGAAAAGGATATATGCATCTCTCTTTTAAACGCTGTCTTTTCCATAAGTCTCTCTCTATCCCACTCATTATTACTTGAAAAGGTTTCGAAAACTTTTTCACTTGCGAGATATTTTACTGTAATTTTTGGCTTTTTCAAAAGAGCTGAAAGTAACTAACCTGAGCTGACCTAAATTAATTAGATATATGTAGTTTTAACAATTAAAATATAATGCGGGCCCCTTTGGGCCCGCTTTTTGTGCTATTGCAAAAAGGATCTATGCATCTCTCTTTTAAACGCTGTCTTTTCCATAAGTCTCTCTCTATCCCACTCATTATTACTTGAAAAGGTTTCGAAAACTTTTTTCTTGCGAGATATTTTACCGTAGTTTTTGGTCTTTTCAAAAGAACTGAAAGTAACTAACCTGAATTAATCTAAATTAAGTAGATATAACTTGTTTTAACAATTATATAAATTATTTCGCGCTATACTAAAAAGGATCTATGCATCTCTCTTTTAAACACTGTCTTCTCCATAAATCGTTCTCTATCCCATTCATTATTACTTAAAAACGGGTCGATTTTTTTTTCTTGAAAGTAGTTTTACTGTAATTTTTGGCTTTTTCTAGAGAATTGAAAGTAACTAACCTAAATTTACTAGATATAACTGGTTTTAACAATTATAGAAAGGCGGACCCTTACGGGCACGATTTACGCGCTATGCAGAAAAGGATGTATGCATCTCTTTTTTGAGCGTTGTCTTTTCCATAAGTCTCTCTCTATCCCACTCATTATTACTAGACAAGGTTTCGAAAACTTTTTTTCTTGCGAGATATTTTTGGCTTTTTCAAAAAAGCTGAAAGTAACTAACCTGCACTAACCTAAATTAACTAGATATAACTTGTTTTAACAGTTATAGAAAGGGGTGTCCTTTCGGACCCTCTTTTCACGCTATGCAAGAAAGGATCCATGCATTTCTTTTTTAAACACTGTCTTCTCCATAAGTCTATCTCTATCCCACTCATTATTACTTAAAAACGATTTCGAAAAGTTGAATTGGGTCGCTCAGAGCTCCTTTTTATAATAATTACAAATCTTTAGATTCTCTAGAATCACTGTTTAGTGGGCTTAATAATAACCATTCAGATAAAACTTTCGAGTAGGGGACACTGGCATACATCAAAGGGGAGAAATCGCCGCTACTTTTAACGAAATTACCCCGCCCCTGCGGATTATATGTTTTTTAAACTCGGTTCAAAAGGCTTTTCAAATTAGAAACCAGAATTACAGTTCGGGCGCGCGGGAGGGGGTGAGGGCGCATTTAAAACAGTTTGTCGATGAGGGATGACAATTCAATGGGAAGTTGAGCACAATGGGCCCCTTTATGCACGTCGGTTAATTACTATCGCGGTGCGGACATTTGTTTTAGAGCCGGCCAGAGGTGTCTCTTCGTTTCGCTGCGTCTGTAATTAAAAATCGGAGGGTGGTCCGAGGCAATGGAAACACGCGCGCCCCCTTTGTTTGCTCGGGTAACGAGCCCAAGGCCTGTCAAGTGTCTTTTGTGCCGGTCTAATTGCGCTCCTTCCCCCGGAATTGATACGTCTCAATTAATGAGTCGAAACGTCGCCCTGGGTAGAAAACCGGGCGCTACGCCCCTGGAAAGCGATTCGTTTCTACCTGGTCGGCGCGCTCGCATAACTCATCCTTTGGCATTTAAATTAGTCGTCCGCGGCCATGACAGATTGCCGAATGAATTAGCGCGAACTAATTTCTTTTAATAATTTTTGAAGAGGGAAAATTATTGTTTTATTTTATGGGTGATTCGAAAACAAAAACGTAATTAAAAATTTATGAAGCCGCTGTAATGAGCCGCTTTCCGAAATTGGGGCCATTCGAGTCGTCTCATCAATTTTTCTTCGTCGTTGTTTTTCATCGGTTTGGTGTTAGACGGATGTAATTTTACGCATTTAAAACCGTTCGCGGGATTAATTAGGTCTCTGAGGGTTTCTTGGGCGCAAAAGCCGCACTCAGCTAATCCACTTTCAACTCGCACTCGTCTATATTGTTGCGAACTCGGCCGTCGAATAACATTTGTATATGGTGTGCTTTTGTTACACTCGTGCGTTAGTATTATAATTTTTTTTCAGCCCATAGTTTAGTAAATATACGAACGCTTCTCTTATATAGCCCAAACTACCGCAAAGTTATAAGAAAAGGACCTCATGATGCCTAAAAGTAGCTGTCAAAACGTCGGAAAGGCTTTATTAAATAGTGGCTACACTGCCCTTCAAGTGTGTTGTTTCTTAATGTGTGATGTTTGTTTTGTTTTATACTGAGTGAACTTGGGCCCATAGAACGGTAATGGGCACGGCAAAGATCTGCTTATGCATCGTCATAACTTCATCTTTTCATTGACAGCCTTGATAAAGACCAAAATATATGATCGAAACGTCGGAGATTTGATAACAGGCCGAAGTGGTTATTTTGTCCCCATCCCGCTATTTTCAAAAAGTATACCCTGATGAAGTAGTAAGCAAAAAGTCGAAACGTCGGATATGTTTGGTTTCAACAAGCTTTAGCAACACTCACTAAGAGGTATCAAAAAAAAATATCAAAAAATTGAAATTTCCAAAATGAGGAAACTTGAAAAAAATTAGATTTTGCATTTTTAGACGTTTTGAGGAATTTTTCAACGAATTTTGTTCTTAATAATTTTGAGGCGTTTTTAGTCAACATTCACTCCTTTTAATAAAAAAAATCATTTTACAAAAGACAACAAATATTAGGATATTTTGATCAGTTTTCCCAGATTTTGTCCTAAAATTGAATTTCTCTAAAAAAATCGAAAGTTACTATAAAAGTGCAACTTTTGATGAATAATACTCTGATGATGTAGTAAACAAAAAGTGGAAACGACGGATATATTTGGTTTCAGCACGCTTTAGCAACACTCACTAAGATGTATAAAAAAAAATATCAATAAATTGAAATTTCCAAAATGAGGAAACTTGAAAAAAATTTGATTTTGCACTTTTAGACGTTTTGAGGAATTTTTCAACGAATTTTGTTCTTAATAATTTTGAGGCGTTTTTAGTCTTCATTTAATAAAAGTATAAATAAATTCACTCCTTTTAATAAAAAAATTCATTTTACAAAAGACAACAAATATTAGGATATTTTGATCAGTTTTCCCAGATTTTGTCCTAAAATTGAATTTCTCTAAAAAAAATCGAAAGTTGCTATAAAAGTGCAACTTTTGATGAATAATACCCTGATGATGTGGTAAGCAAAAAGTCGAAACGTCGGATATATTTGGATTCAGCGCACTTTAGCAACACCCACTAAGATGTTTCAAAGAAAATTTCAATAAATTGAAATTTCCAAAATGAGAAAACTTGAAAAAAATCCGAAATTGCATTTTTAGACGCTTTGAGGAATTTTTCAACGAATTTTGTTCTTTATTATTTTGAGGCGTTTTTAGTCAACATTCACTCATTTTAATACAAAATTTCATTTTACAAAAAACAACAGAGGTTAGGTATTTTGATCAGTTTTCCCAGATTATGTCCTAAAATTGAATTACTCTTAAAAAAATCAAAAGTTGCTATAAAAATTCAACTTTCGAATAATAATACCCTGATGATGTAGTAAGCAAAAAGTCGAAACGTCGGATATATTTGGTTTCAGCGCGCTTTAGTAACACTCGCTAAGATGTATCAAGAAATATTAGTAAATTGAAATTTCCAAAATGAGGAAACTTGAAAAAAAATCCGAATTTGCATTTTTAGACGTTTTGAGACATTTTTCAAGGAATTTTGTTCGTAATAATTTTGAGGCGTTTTTAGTCAACATTCACTCCTTTTAATAAAAAAAATCATTTTACAAAAAGCAACAAAGATTAGGATATTTTGATCAGTTTTCCTAGATTTTGTCCTAAAATTGAATTTCTCAAAAAAAAAATCAAAAGTTGCTATAAAAATGCAACTTTTGATGAATGCTGCCATCATAAGATAAACCACTATATTTGAAAAAATTATTAAAAATGGGATTTTTTCATCTAGTATGTTATTAGGCCTAAAATGATCGTATTTTTTAGCTTAAAACACCGTATTTTAACCCAAACCGGTGAAAAATCACTAAATTATTAACCCTATTTGACTATTATTTTTATTGTTGTTTACCATTGCCCATTTTTTCTAGATTCAAATACGGGGGTTCACTTTATGACGACAGAATAATACCCTGATGATGTAGTAAGCAAAAAGTCGAAACGTCGGATATATTTGGTTTCAGCGCGCTTTAGTAACACTCACTAAAACGTATCAAAAAAAATCGATTAATTGAAATTTCCAGAATGAGAAAACTTGAAAAAAATCCGAATTTGCATTTTTTGACGCTTTAAAGAATTTTCAACGGATTTTGTTTGAGTTATTTTTTACGAACTTTGGTCCTAATCGTAACCTCACTTAAAGTTCACTAAGGCATTTTGCATTTTTATTCCATTTTAGTGCTCTAGTCTTACAAGTCTAACCTGAATTTTTTCAAAGGCACCAAATTTGCATATTTAGACACTTTAAGTCATTTTAAACCAATTTTGGCCTCAGTCCTAACCTGCATTTTTACCAAAAATGCCAAATTTATTCCTAACCTGACTTTCTCAAAAAAATCAAATTTTAATTTTCAAATGTTTTTAAACATTTCATTTATTTTTATCCAAAAATTTATTTTAACAAAAACAACAAATTAGAAGATTTGAATCAATTTCATTATACAAAAAACAACAATGGTTAGGATATGTTGATCAGTTTTCCCAGATTTTGTTCTAAAATTGAATGTCTCTAAAAAAAAATCAAAAGTTGCTATAAAAATGCAACTTTCGATGAATAATACCCTGACGATGTAGTAAGCAAAAAGTCGAAACGTCGAATAAATTTGGTTTCAGCGCGCTTTAGCAACACCCACTAAGAGGTAAAAAAAAAAAAAAATATCACCAAAGTGAAACTTCCGATACGAGAAAACTTGAAAAAAAATCGATTTTGCATTTTTAGACGTTTTGAGGAATTTTTCAACGAATTTTATTCTTAATAATTTTGAGGCGTTTTTAGTCAACATTCACTCCTTTTAATAAAAAAATTCATTTTACAAAAGACAACAAAGATTAGGATATCTTGATCAGTTTTCCCAGATTTTGTTCTAAAATTGAATGTCTTTAAAAAAAAATAAAGATTGGTAACTATAAAAATGCAACTTTCGGTGAATAATACCCTGACGATGTAGTAAGCAAAAAGTCGAAACGTCGAATACATTTGGTTTCAGCGCGCTTTAGCAACACCCACTAAGAGGTAAAAAAAAAAAAAATATCACTAAAGTGAAACTTCCGATACGAGAAAACTTGAAAAAAAATCGATTTTGCATTTTTAGACGTTTTGAGGAATTTTTCAACGAATTTTGTTCTTAATAATTATGAGGCGTTTTAGTCAACATTCACTCCTTTTAATAAAAAAATTCATTTTACAAAAGACAACAAAGAAAAGGATATTTTGATCAGTTTTCCCAGATTTTGTTCTAAAATTGAATGTCTTTAAAAAAAAATCAAAAGTTGCTATAAAAATGCAACTTTCGGTGAATAATACCCTGACGATGTAGTAAGCAAAAAGTCGAAACGTCGAATAAATTTGGTTTCAGCGCGCTTTAGCAACACCCACTAAGAGGTAAAAAAAAAAAAAAAATATCACTAAAGTGAAACTTCCGATACGAGAAAACTTGAAAAAAAATCGATTTTGCATTTTTAGACGTTTTGAGGAATTTTTCAACGAATTTTATTCTTAATAGTTTTGAGGCGTTTTTAGTCAACATTCACTCCTTTTAATAACAAAATTCATTTTACAAAAGACAACAAAGATTAGGATATCTTGATCAGTTTTCACAGATTTTGTCCTAAAATTGAATTTCTCTAAAAAAAAATCGAAAGTTGCTATAAAAGTGCAACTTTTGATGAATAATACCCTGATGATGTAGGAAGCAAAAAGTCGCAACGTCGGATATATTTGGTTTCAGCGCACTTTAGCAACACTCACTAAGATGTATCAAAAAAAAATATCAACAAACTGAAATTTCCAAAATGAGGAAACTTGAAAAAAATTTGATTTTGCATTTTTAGACGTTTTGAGGAATTTTTCAACGAATTTTGTTCTTAATAATTTTGAGGCGTTTTTAGTCAACATTCACTCCTTTTAATAAAAAAAATCATTTTACAAAAGACAACAAATATTAGGATATTTTGATCAGTTTTCCCAGATTTTGTCCTAAAATTGAATTTCTCTAAAAAAAAATCGAAAGTTGCTATAAAAGTGCAACTTTTGATGAATAATACCCTGTTGATGTAGTAAGCAAAAAGTCGAAACGTCGGATATATTTGGTTTCAGCGGGCTTTAGCAACACCCACTAAGATGTATCAAAAAAATTATCAATAAATTGAAATTTCCAAAATGAGGAAACTTGAAAAAAATCCGAATTTGCATTTTTAGACGCTATGAGGATTTTTTCAACGGATTTTGTTCTTAATTATTTTGAGGCGTTTTTAGTCAACATTCACTCATTTTAATAAAAAAATTCATTTTACAAAAAAACAACTTTAGGATATTTCGATCAGTTTTCCCAGATTATGTCCTAAAATTGAATTACTCTAAAAAATAACAAAAGTGGCTATAAAAATGCAACTTTCTATGAATAATACCCTGATGACGTAGTAAGCAAAAAGTCGAAACGTCGTATAGACTCGCTAAGATGTATCAGGAAATATTAATAAATTGAAATTTCCAAAATGAGGAAAGTTGAAAAAAAAAATCCGAATTTGCATTTTTAGACGTTTTGAGACATTTTTCAATGAATTTTGTTCTTAATAATTTTGAGGCGTTTTTAGTCAACATTCACTCCTTTTAATACAAAATTTCATTTTACAAAAGACAACAAAGATTAGGATATTTTGATCGGTTTTCCCAGATTTTGTCCTAAAATTGAACTTCCCTAAAAAAATCGAAAGTTGCTATAAAAGTGCAACTTTTGATGAATAATACCCTGATGATGTAGTAAGCAAAAAGTCGAAACGTCGGATATATTTGGTTTCAGCACGCTTTAGCTACACTCACTAAGATGTATCAAAAAAAGATATCAATAAATTGAAATTTCCAAAATGATGAAACTTGAAAAAAATCCGAATTTGCATTTTTACACGCTTTAAGTAATTTTTTAACGAACCTTGGTTCTAATCGTAACCTCACTTAAGGTTCACTGAGGCGTTTTGCATTTTTAATCCATTTTAGTGCTCTAATCTTACTCTAAGTCTAACCTGAATTTTTTCAAAGGCACCGAATTTGCATTTTTAGACCGTTTAAGTCATTTTAAACCAATTTTGGCCTCAGTCCTAATCTGAATTTTTAACAAAAATGCCAAATTTATCTTTTTGCACATTTCTAGTCACTTTTCAACTAACCTGACTTTCCCGTTTAAAGGGTTTAAAAATTCCTCAATTTATCCAAAAACTTCAAATTCATATTTTTGCACGTTCTTAGCCACTTTTTAACCTTTTTTTGGCCCTATTCCTATCCTGATTTTCTCAAAACCATCAAATTTTTATTTTCAAATGTTTTTAAACAAATTTCATTTATTTTTATCCAAAAAATTATTGTACCAAAAACAACAAATTAGAAGATTTGAATCAATTTTGCTTGATTCCGTCTTAAAATCGAAATTCTTTGACAACTTCAACATCATCATTTTTTGCGAATGTTGAGTAATTTTTAACCTATTTCAACCTTTTTTTTTTAAGTTAAGTCATTTTTAACCCGAATTTTCCCAAAAACTCTACATTTTTTTGGCGCTTTGAGCAATTTTTTTTAACGAATATTGTTCTTAAATATCAATAAACTGAAATTTCCAGAATGAGAAAACTTGAAAAAAATCCGAATTACCATTTTTAGACGCTTTGAGGAATTTTTCAACAAATTTTGTTCTTAATTATTTTGTGGCGTTTTTGGTCAACATTCACTCTTTTTAATAAAAATTTTCATTTTCAAAAAACAACAAAGATTAGAATATTTTGATCCCATATTGTGGATCCCATATGCAACTTTTAATGAATAATACCCTGATGATGTAGTAAGCCAAAAGTCGAAACGTTGGATATATTTGGTTTCAGCGCGCTTTAGCAACACCTACTAAGATGTATCAAAAGAAAATTTCAATAAATTGAAATTTTCAAAATGAAAAAACTTGAAAAAATTTGAATTTGCATTTTTAGACGTTTTGAAGAATTTTTCAAAGAATTTTTTTCTTAATAATTTTGAGGCGTTTTTAGTCAACATTCCCTAATTTTAATAAAAAATTTCATTTTACAAAAAACAATAAAAGTTAGGATATTTTGATCAGTTTCCCAGATTTTGTCCTAAAATTGAATTTCTCTAAAAAAAAACCAAAAGGTCTGATGAAGGCACCAATTTGTGTCGAAACGTCAAAATAAACAACGAAGTTAGAAGCACCCGCTGTAACTCATTTTAATCAAACAAAAGGACCAGAACCCAAGATAACAACCAACCTAAAACCAAAAGTTTGCTATAAAAATGCAACCTTTGATGAATAACACCCTGATGATGTAGTAAGCAAAAAGTAGAAACGTCGGATATATTGGAATCGTGTACTGTTACGCCCGACCGTCGGTCCACAGAGATTCGGGCCGAAGCGGCAACGCCGAGCGCGACCTCGGGAACCCATCTAGACTAAGCGCGAACCGGGAACAATCGCCTCCGTTCTCGAAAGTACGAGAGTGTGTTCAGGCCGGGTATATAAACCAGCCAGCCGCGCGAGATGGGATCGAATAGATAGTGGCTGCATTTAAAACTAAAAATGTCCTATTTATACTGGTGGAACTGAGCTATCGAATTGCATTAATTTGAATCCACCAACGCATACATACCATCAGTTATGGTTTTTCAAAAATTGCTGTGCAGCCACATCAGCTAAGTAGGAGTATTAAAAAAGTCACTAAAAGTATTAACCACTAACCAGCTCTGATGCGTAAATTTAATTTTTTCAATACCCCCAACAGGGGGAATAATAAAAACCTCAAGATATTATCCTGTTTCGTTGAAAAACCCAAGAGATTTATCTTTCATTAGGCCCCGTGACAAGCGGCGGGGGGACTGCTCTGCTCTCTGTCTCCAGACTTCGTTTGCCCGCCGCAAAATAAATAACTCAAGACGAAGAGGTTGGTGGGGGCGGTGGGGGAAACAAGAAAACGCCACGAGAGAAAATTAAGTTATCCGGTAACGAAGCCGCAGTTATTCCACTCAAAAGCAATATTAAATATTTTTGTGTTTGCTTCTTTCTCCGGACAATATTTAAATAAGCTCCTTTATCTCCGTATTTGCGTAACGAGATTCGCTCCGCCATCAGGGGCCCGAGAGATTGTCATTTGGTGCTCATCGCGCGCTTTTAGCTCTATAGGCGTCATTAGCATTTACATTAGAGTTTAAAGGGCTTAAAAGTGCGCGGCACCCTTTCACTTCGCGGTAATTGATCGCGTGATCCCGTGCTCTGGCTTATTTGCACTCCAAACGGTCGGAGTTTATAGTTTATCGATCTGCTTTTGTCTTCGGATTATCTCAGGCCCGTCTATAGGTCCGTCTGTTTACCATGGCTTTTAACAAATTGGAAGGAATTAGCCCAAGGGGGGTCGTTCAGGCTGAAGTGATAGTTTAGGGATTGTTTTTCTGTTTAAGTCGCAGCTCTATTTGCCTTAAAACGCAGAATTTTATTTAGAGCTTAGAATGGTAAGCACATTATATCACTAAAATAAAACTCATAAAATAAGTGCTGAAATTCAAAAATCTCTACATCGAAAACCGTATAACTCAGAGCGTTGGTTCTTTCATTGAATAATAGCTTACTTTATCTACTACAAAGCTATATTGATGAAATGTGGCGTAAGGTTAAAGCAAATAGAAATATCGAGGCATCATTAAGGCAGCAGCCCAACTAATAACCCATATAATGTATTATTCCTTATACTGCGGTAGTATTTCTATCTGTCTATCTACAAAGGTAATTCTTTTAGTGAATGGTAAATGATTTATAAAATTAAACATTCTTCAAGAATAGTAGGGGTAAAAATACCAAATCATCATCAAGAAAACTGCGGTAATTTGTCAAAAGAACAACTTACAAACAGTTTTTATTCTGTGAATCCCAGCCGTGAATCTGCTCGATAAGATTCATAAGCAAAAACGCTTTCAACTTAGCAACCAATAGAAATATTAAGTCATCATTAAGTATAAGTGTCAGTTGAAAACTTCCATTTTCAAAAAACGAGGTTTCTAAACTCAAAGCTCAAGTTCAAATAAATTTAAGCAGAGGAGTGGAAATAATATTGCATCACTATCGTTCAGCCAAATGTAGTTCAGTCATACTTATAGTACAAAAGTAAAGAAATGTGTACAATTATATGTTCTGAATTAAATAACATACGAGAATGAATATATGGGTGAATTACAGGCAAAAGTATGTCATGTCAGCTTCAAAGAGAAAAACTTTGTCAACATTGCTACAGTTAAAAATATCACGTCATCATTAGGGGTTACTTTCATCTGCTCAACTCAAAACGAATATGTAAGAAAAGCAGTGAATCATATTTACAAGACTGTTCTGCAGATTTAAAAGGGAATAAATTGCTCAAATGGGGAAAGACTGAAAATATCAGCTCATCATAAGGAGTTAGTTGAATCACCAGAACTCAAATCAAAACGCTTTTTGAAAAATTACAGTTGTAAAATTGAGCAACTTACAAATATTACTCTTTCAGTGAATAAAAGCCAAAATTGCGGTCTATAACCTGAAAATCGAAAACCTCTCCCAGTTTCGTAAAGGCTAAACATATCAACTCATCTTCAAGTTAATACGTTTAGAGCGAAGGTTAATTTTCGCAGTAAATGACATCTATGAGACTGCTCTCCGAATTACTAAGGAAATAATTACCTGAAGCCTGCGAGGGCTTGCAGTACAAACTTATCATCGTAGATTTTTAAATAGATTAGCTTAAAATAAATATTTTTTATTAATTCTTAATAGTAAAATCGCGAAACTTACAAAAGTTTTTCTAGCACTGAATAAAAGCCAAAACTGTGGCCCGTAACCTGAAAATCGAAAACCACTCCCAGTTTCGAAAAGGCTAAACATATCAACTCATCATCGGGTTAATGCGGTTAGAGCAAAGGTTAATTTTCGCAGCGAATGACATCTATGAGACTGCTCTCCAAATTCCTAAGGAAATAATTAACTGAAGCTTGCAAGGACATGAAATAGAAACTCATCATTAGGAAATAGTTTACCTGCTTGGAATGCAAATTTATCATTAAAAGATGTTTAAGCGGGCCAACTTAAAACAAATAATTTTTTTGAAAAATCATAGTAGTAAAATTTCGCAACTTACAAATATTATTATTTCATTGAATAAAGGCCAAAACTGTGTTCTGTAACCTGAAAATCGAAAACTTTTCCCAGTTTCGAAAAGGCTAAACATATCAACTCATCATCGGGTTAATGCGTTTACTTCAAAAGTTAATTTTCGCAGTAAATGACATCTATGAGACTGCTCTCCGAATTGCTAAGGAAATAATTAACCGAAACCTGCGAGGGCTTGCAGTACAAACTCATCATAGAAGACTTTTATATGGGCCACCTGAAAACAAATAATGTTTATTAATTCATAGTAGTAAAATCGCGAAACTTACAGATATTTTTCTTTCACTGAATAAAGGCCAAAACTGTGTTCTGTAACCTGAAAATCGAAAACTTTTCCCAGTTTCGAAAAGGCTAAACATATCAACTCATCATCAGGTTAATACGTTTGAAACAGAAGTCAATTCTCGCAGTAAATTACATTTACACGACTGCTTTGCAAATTCCTAAAGAAATAATTAACTGAAGCTTACAAATTATTGAACTACAAACTCATCACACAACAGGAGATAGTTTAAACGGCCAGCTCAAAACAAACGCTTTTTTTTGGAAAGTCGTAGGTGTAAAATTAAGCAACTTACAAATATTACTCTTTCAGTGAATAAAAGCGAAAACTGTGGTCTGTAACGTGAAAATCGAAAACTTGTCCCAGTTTCGAAAAAGCTAAAC
Organism: Taphrorychus bicolor; assembly: GCA_951812265.1. Taxonomy (NCBI): domain Eukaryota; kingdom Metazoa; phylum Arthropoda; class Insecta; order Coleoptera; family Curculionidae; genus Taphrorychus; species Taphrorychus bicolor. Next base: position 1,483,624 of record OX638299.1, read on the forward strand.
ATATCAATTCATCATCAGGATAATACGTTTGAAACAGAAGTCAATTCTCGCAGTATATGAGATTTATACGACTGCTTTGCAAATTTCTAAAGAAATAATTAACTGAAGCTTGCAAAGGCTTGAACTACAAACTCATCATTAGGAGATGGTTTAAACGGCCAGCTCAAAATAAACGCTTTTTTCAAAAATTTTTAGGTGTAAAATTAAGCCCCTTACAAAGATTACTCTTTCAGTGAATAAAAGCCAAAACTGCGGTCTATAACCTGAAAATCGAAAACATTTCCCAGTTTCGAAAAGGCTAAACATATCAATTCATCAGGTTAATACGTTTGGAACGCAGGTCAATTCTCGCAGTATATTATATTTATACGACTCCTTTGCAAATTTCTAAAGAAATAATTAACTGAAACTTGTAAATGCTTGAAATACAAACTCATCATTAGGAGATTTTAGTTTAAACGGCCAGCTCAAAACAAACGCTTTTTTTGAAAAGTCGTAGGTCTAAAGTTAATCAACTTACAAATATTACTCTTTCAGTGAATAAAAGCGAAAACTGTGGTCTGTAGCGTGAAAATCGAAAACTTGTCCCAGTTTCGAAAAAGCTAAACATATCAACTCATCAACGGGTTAATGCGTTTAGTTTGAAGGTTAATTCTCGCAGCAAATAACATTTATACGACAGCTTTGCAAATTTCTAAGGAAGTAATTAACTGAAGCTTGCAAGGGCTCGGAATAGAAACTCATCATTAGGAGATAGTTTAAGCGGTTCAGCTCAATTTTTTTTTTAAGTCATTGTTGCAAAATTGCGCAACTTACAGCTATAATTCTTTCAGTGAATAAAGGCCGAACATGTGGTCTACAACCTGAAAATCGAAAACTTTCCCCACTTTCGAAAAAGCTAAACATATCCACTCATCATCAGGTTAATACATTTAAAACGTATTAACATAAATGACATTTCTGAGACTGCTCTCCAAATTCCTTACAATTAATATTCCTTCAGTGAATAAGGGCCAAAACTATGATCTTGTCACCTGAAGATCAAAAACTTTCTCTAGTTTCGAAAAGGCTAAATATATCTACTCATCATTAGATTATTAGGGTGAAATAGGACGTCGATTGTCTCAGTAAGCGAAACATTCTTATAACTGCTACTCAGTGAGTGGCAGTTATAAGAATGATTTGCAAATTGGTAAGGAAATAATTAGCTGAAGTTTATAAGGGCTGAAAATAGAAGCTCATCATTAGGAGTCAATCAGATTAAATGAGCCAGCTGAAAATCAAAATTTTTTGATTTTGTCATGGCTGAAAAATTTTACAACTTACAAATATATAATATATAATTCTTTCAAGTGCCAAAAATGGGGTCTGTGAGATGAAAACCTGAAGACTTCTCAGTGAATGATATTTCCAGGACTACTCTACACATTGCTAACAAAATAATTAGCTAAATTTCGTAATGACTGGAAATACCTGCTCATCATTAGAGATTAATTTAATCTGGCGAATAATACAGCCAGAAATTTATAATAAAAAACAAAAAATCTCACTTTTGCAAAGGCAAAAAAAATAAATAACCGCTTAAGTAAAAGCACGGCAGGTAAATTTGCCAAATGACCCAGATAAAGCTTGTGGTTTTGAATAAAGGCCCTAATTACGTTCTTTCAAATTCAATGAATAAAATTTTTATCAAAGCTATGCAAGTAAAGATATTAATGCTTCATTAAGTACAACTACCCCATGTGATAAACATCCAGTCTTCTTTCATATTTAATTTGTCATAGTCACATTTAAAGAAAAGTGATGGTAACAAAAAAAAAACAACCAACAGGAAGACAATAAAATTAAGAACGGTCTCATATGGCCATCCAAGGCCACAATGAACCCTGAGATCAATCAATTGTCCAAGTAACGACGTGCTAAACGAACCATTTACATTAGACGAGTGGGCGGTAATTGAAAAAGTAACGACCGCTCGTTAAAGTCGAAACCTTCATTTAAACCAAGAGATGGTCGACTAAACGCCACGGCGGCGGTACCGTCCGGTACCCTCGAACGGGTCGCGGTACAAGGAGGGCGGAATGCAGATGAGCGTGTGCTGTATGCACGTCGCGATTGCAGCAGCCGATAACCGGCCCCAAGTTAATTTTTAAATTACACCGTTCGAGGCCGCATTTATGAAATTCCTCTTCTTTTCGCTCAAGATGATGATCAGCGCCCACACCGCCGGATGGAGGGCGGCGGAGGGGGGAAAGCAGGCCGCCCTTCGGGCAGTGCCGCTCGATACCCCTCGAGCCTGCGCCAACCCGGCGACGCCCCGGGCGGCCGAAGGGATTTTCCCCTCGTGTATGCATGTATGTGAGAGCCGACGACGAACGCGGCATCGAAAGGGAAAATATTGGGGAGCAACGGTGGGGTCGGCGGAGAAATACGCCCGAGGGGCAGAAGGGGGTTGCGCGGTTGGATTTGTCTCGGTACTGGGATTTAATTGGGGCTGATGCTCAGTGGTAGATATTAAGATTAATAAAAATTTTAAGTTTCAAAGAGTCTTTCAGCTATAGAAATCGAATATTTTTAAAAAATTGTGTTTCTCAAACTACATAAGTCAGAGTGACGGGTCTTTTTTTGAACAACAGACATAAGTGTGCTCAATATCATTAAAGATTTAGACATCCTGTGAACATATACACGAACACAAATATCACCTCATCAATAATATTGTCCCATGTGGTCAGCAAACATCAACTTTTTTTTTTTTTCAAAAACTTTGCTTTCTTATTCAGAACAGGCTTTTACTGAATGAAAGCTACAAATGTGCTCTATGAGTTTCAAAGGCAAAAACTGAACTTAAAGTTACAGCAAGCCAAAATATCAGGGCATCAGTGGTCAAACACAAATGGACTAATGCCCAGTGGTAGATATAAAAGTTCACCTTTTCAAAAATTTGTGTTTGTCAAACTACATAAGTCAGAGTGACGAATGTTTTTTTGAATAACAGCCATAAGTGTGCTCAATGTGATTAAAAATATCTGCATTCTCTCAACAAATACACGAGCAGAAAGATCACTTCATCACTAATAAGCTTCACTGATATTCTCAGCAAACATAGCTATAAATGTGATCTACAAGTTGTAGGGGCAAAAACTGAACTTGAAGTTACAGTAAGCCAAAATATCAGAGCATCAGTGGTCAAAGACAACTGGACTAATACCTAGGGGTAGATAATAAACATTTATAAAAGTAGATTATAAAAACATTTTAAGACCAAAGAGATATTTTTCAGATCTTTCAGCTACAAAAAAATTATTCTTTTCAAAAAATTGTATTTCTCAAACTACATGACTCAGAGTGACGAGTGTTTTTTTGAATAATAGCCGTAAGTATGCTCAATGTGATTAAATATCTCGGCATTCTCTCAACATATACACGAGCAGAAATATCACCTCATGACTAATAGTCTGATATTTTCATGTGGTTAGCAAACGCATGCATTTTTTTTGGAGAATTTTTCTTATTTACTCAGGGGAGTCTTATACTGAATTAAAGCTATAAATGAGCCCTTTAAGTTTCAAAGGCAAAAACTGAACTTAAAGTTACAGTAAGGCAAAATATCAGGGCATCAGTGGTCAAAGACAAATGGACTAATACCCAGGGGTAGACATACAAATTTATAAAAGTAGATTATAATAACATTTTAAGATCCAAAGAGATTTTTTTCAGATCTTTTAGCTACAAAAAAATTATTATTTTCAAAAAATTGTATTTCTCAAACTACATGACTCAGAGTGACGAGTGTTTTTTTGAATAATAACTGTAAGTATGCTCGATGTGATTAAAAATCTAAACATTCTCTCAACATATACAGGCTAGAAATATCACCTCATCACTAATAAGCCTGATATTCTCAATTGGTCAGCAAACAAATGCATTTAATTGGTTTTTTCACAATTTTGCTTACTTATTCAGTGAAGTCTTATACTGAATTAAAGCTATAAATGAGCTCTTTAAGTTTCAAAGGCAAAAACTGAACTTAATGTTACAGTAAGCCAAAATATCAGGGCATCAGTGGTCAAAGACAACTGGTCTTATACCCAGGGCTAGATATAAAAATTTATAAAAGTAGATTATAATAACACTTTAAGATTCAAAGAGATTTTTTCAAATCTTTCAGCCACAAAAAAAATATTATTTTCAAAAAATTGTATTTCTTAAACTACATAACTCCGAGTGACGAGTGTTTTTTTGAATAATAGCCATAAGTCTGCTCAATGTGATTAAAAATCTCGGCATTCTCTCAACATATACACGAGCAGAAATATCACCTCATCACTAATAGCCTGATATTTTCATGTAGTCAGCAAACAAATGCTTTTAATTTGTTTTTTTCGCAATTTTGCTTACTTATTCAGTGAAGTCTTATACTGAATTAAAGCTATAAATGTGCTCTACAAGTTTCAAGGGCAAAAACTGAATTTAAAGTTACAGTAAGCCAAAATATCAGAGCATCAGTGGTCAAAGACAACTGGATTAATACCCAGGGGTAGATATAAAAATGTATAAAAGTAGATTATAATAACATTTTAAGATTCAAAGAGATTTTTTTCAAATCTTTCAGCTACAAAAAAATTATTATTTTCAAAAAATTGTATTTCTCAAACTACATGACTCAGAGTAACGAGTGTTTTTTTGAATAATAGCCATAAGTGTGCTCAATGTGATTAAAAATCTCGGCATTCTCTCAACATATACACGAGCAGAAATATCACGTCATCACTAGTAGCCTGATATTTTCATGTGGTTAGCAAACGCAAGCTTTTTTTTTGCAAAATTTTTCTTGCTTACTCAGGGGAGTCTTATACTGAATTAAAACTATAAATGAGCTCTTTAAGTTTCAAAGGCAAAAACTGAACTTAAAGTTACAGTAAGGTAAAA
>OX638299.1:3301398-3541688 GCA_951812265.1 Taphrorychus bicolor
TAACTCACGGTCTCCAATTTGTCGACCAGCCAAAGCTGCACTGATGAGGGGTAGACCCCGAAACTAGTATGCAGATGGGTTGATCGACAAATTGGTGACCACCTACTCTTTTCACCCCTGACCAAACTGTTCATAGAGGTTCGGTCTGTACAAAAAAAACTTGCGCTTACCTGTTCGCTAGAATGAGGTAAGTGGCAGACAGCCTCTGTCACGCTTGCCTGGATATTTGTTGCTGAACTGGTCTACCGTCGCCGTACATGCTCAGCGACGCTATGTAATGGTTCGGCATCACCTATAATACAATGAGAAACAATACAAACTCTGTTTCCTAAAAAAAAACATTTTCAAGTTAAAAACTTTCCAGAATTGATGCACCAGGGAAGAACAAACTTTCCTGGTGTTCCGTGGTTTATGTATTTTATAAAATAGTACCTACCTACATACATACTGAATAGGGATATTACAAGTTGAAGTTGAGTATATTACAAGCTGGATTTGAGTTTTCTTACCTCAAAAATAATGTCCTGGTATCCATAGCACAAAGTGCTGCCGAAAGGGTTTGTCGTATTGGTAGAGCTGGCGCGGTTCAGCACCACCGGCCTCTCGCTGGGCGTCAGCTTCTTGCACACCTCATTCCAGTTTGAATACGCGTTAACGGTGACCCCGTTTAGAGGCAACTCAAACTCGCACCTCAAGTACATGTTGAAGTTATAGTGCCCCGGGTAGTTGGTGTGCAAGACGAATTTTTTTGCTAGGTGAGAACGCGCATCAAACAGCACGTCCTAACGTAGTCCACACTCGCATTAGCAAGGCTTAAACCTCCTATTAAAAGGTGTAACTTACCAAACCTAGGGTAAAGTAATTGAAAAAGTAGTCGCTCCTATTGGTTGTGACTCTTCGCTGTGCGTTTGAGGCGTGTATTCTCATCTTGTCCTCACTTTTGTAGAAGACCCGCGACGGGGCACCGACTGCCGTCGATATATCTTGAGCCGACTGCCCGAGCATGATCTTACGCTCAATTCGCAAAATACTAGAGTCTATAATTCGGTTATTGTTGCCCGAGAGTAGGTTCAACTTAATGCCCTTAGTGTGCCCCTCCCCCCGAATTATTTCAGCCTTTTCCAGGTATAACTGTCCCTGGTAGCAGGAGAGCGGCAGCTCGGGGGCGGTAGCGCTATCCACGCTAGACCCAGAGTAAATCGCCATCCTAGACACCACCTAAAAATAGCCCCTTTATTGCTTGAGAAATTAATAACGGTCACATTTCAACTCACGGGGCTATTCCCTGGCGGAAACTGTAGCGATGCTAAATTGTGGGTGCTGCCTTTCTGATACTTGGAATCCACAGGGAAATAAAAGCTAAGCCCTCGAAAATTAAGGGTAAAAACCTGTTTTTCCGCGTCATACTCTCCGGGGTGCGTCGCCCCAAAGGAGTGCTCTATCTGCTCAATGGAGGGTAACAATTCTGGAGAGTTAAAGGTGAGTCCACTACAAACAAGATCATAAAGCTTCGAAAGACATTTACTGGTGGCAACTTGGAAGCTTACCAGTATTTCAGTTTGACTAATTTCATATTGTAAATGAGGATAATTTTGAGGCGTTGAGAGACAGGGTCAAAGAACAACCTGATGCCATCCTGGGGCAAATTGATTACCAGGTCTATTTCTAAAGGTCTCTACAGAACATAATAAAGCATTGAGGAGATTGGTTTGCAAAAAAAATACAAAATACTTACAGCATCATTGTAAAGCACTTGGACCCCTTTGATGGTGCCAATTTGGGCTTGAATAATGGCCACAGCTTGAGAAAAATGCATTCCTAGAAACAAAAAGTATTAACAGTTAATAAATGCAAAAAATACATGAAAAAAATCACACACCTGCCAGTACAAGAATAGCGGTTGTGTAACTTGCTTGTAATGATAAAAAACTTGTGACACCCTGTATGACAGGAAAACTCATCATGAGTTTAGAACACTTTTTTGTTTTTGAGTATCTGTCATACAATTTAAGAAAAAATTGCTTTTGTACTGATATGCAGTTTCTCAATACAGTTCTCAATAGCTGCCATATGGCTGTCACAGTTGATGATTTTTTAAATTGTTGAAATGCCACGATTAAGTCACAAGATCAATGGATACCATATGGTTTTTTTTGTGTTTACTTATGGTCTCTTTTTCTAAAGAACTACGGATGTTCAATTGTGACACCCTGTATAACAAAAGGATTTCGACAATTTAAAAAAAGCATCAACTGTGACACGGATGCAGCAGCTGTAATAATGGCACCCAACATTGTTTTTGCCATGACCAACTTATTAAAATATTAGTAAACCAGTTATAAACACAATTTCATTGTAGTATGGGTGGTGACTATGAAGGAATTCCCATTCTTTATTATCCCAATAGAAATTTAAGGATGACAATACTCTCAGAGTACTCTAGAGCTCCTGAAAATGCTATTAACTAAAAAGTTAAAAAAAAAAACAATAGACAAACATACATAAACTTGAGACACCAGATTTGACTTCATTTAAGTCTAGGACTTACCAACAAGCCTAGGTGTCTTTTACAGTATACTATGAAATTTTCTTTCATTGACAATACATTTTTGCATATAAAAATGTTGATAGGTTATGCTCAAAATTAAATTAAATTTAGCCCTTAATTTAACCTTCAGCTTGGCCTTGTTAATTAATTGTTTTAATTGTGGCTTTGTCTGATCCAAATCAATTGGTCAAGTGGAAGAATGTCTAGTGTATCTATGTGACTGACTAATCTCATTTTTTATCATACAGTCGTGTTCTATTGTCTGATAATTTACAGCTTGCCCTAACCTGAACCAAAGTGAATTTTGAGTTTATCTGCTCTTAACATTCAATAAGTTTTAAAGGCCCACACAGGTCCATGACCCATGCATAACTAATTTACCATTTTCATTGAAATAGTTACGAAACTGTAACATTCCTAATGGGCATTGGTATAGTATTTTGGTTAAAAATAAACCCAAAAACATGACCAAAAATAGAGGTTTATGGGAGTCCTTCACCTCTAAACTAAACCAGTGATCTGTGTCCTAGGCAAACGTCCAAAAGTAATGCTTATGTATAATGTAAATTACTGGAGGTTTCCCCGTTGACACACTTACGAAACAACGCTAAGAAGCACTTTGTTGTTATTGCAAAAGTAAAATATAAATAAAACGCATATTATTTTTGACAATTGCGCTTGGGTACCCACCTAGAATAAACTCCCATTGTTCACAGCCTAACGAACGTTCTGGCACAACTTCAAGCGTTAACATCTTCTCTTCCAGGCACAAAACTTTCCTCTCCAGTCGTGTTCGTTCACAATCACTAGAGTTTTCTTCACAAAATCGCGATTTAAACACCAAAGTTCTTTGTCTTGAATTTATTATAACGCCATTTTGATTATAGAACTGTCAGGCATAACAGCTGATTGTCAGGATACACGCGATTTTCGTCTCTACAGCAAACTGTCGTAAGGTCGAAAATTAGTCAAGCAGTTATCGATTGGTTTCATAATCAAAACAAGAACCAACTGGCTGCATCGCTTAGCTTATGATTGGTTGTTGTAGGGAAGCGGGTATTTTGAATTATTGAAATGTTTATGAAGGATTTTTGAACATTTCTCAGTTTACTTACATGATTATTATTATCTTTTACTGTAGGTAAGTAAACAATTTGTTGTACCTGCCTTAGAACCGAAACTCTTTTGTGTGATTATCTCATAAAACAGATTTATTTCTTTCAATGACAAATAAAAGAAAAATAATCCTTATGTGGCGCCATCTAGAAAGCACATTCAAAAAAAAAACCAGCAAAAATGACATTGACATTACTGACAATGACAACTAAAAAATGAGGTTAGAAGAGTGAACGCCTTTTGCGGTCTTTTGGAGCTTTTTCTTTTTGAAAATAACTATTTGCCCCTCATACTTCTATTATGGAAGTATAAAAACAAAGAGAAAACACCTTATATGAATTACTGAATATTCCTTAACTATACTATGACAACCTTTAGGTAAGTTCTTTCATAAACTGCTTGAAAACCCTGCTTAAACAACTCTTCTTTCTTTGGGGCATAGCCCCAAGAGTAGGATGCAAAATTCCGAATTGAACCAAACACTCAACACATCGGGAGTGTTGGAGCGGAGCCTCCTGTTAAACAAGCGCAGACACAGCCTTAAGCAGGCAATAATCTGGTTCAGCATCAATGCTTTGCTGCTCGCCCTAGTGGTTTATGATTTGTGAGTTCCTATAGCTCTTTTTATAGACTTTATTTATAAACTTATTATAGGTCGCAGACGTGCCCTATGTACATGAACTACTACCACTACATTGAATACTCACTAATAATAATACTCAGCTTAAATGTTCTTTATTATTTTGGCAAGATTATCAAACTATACTTTGCTTCCAAAGATCAAATTCAAGTCACTTTAGAACAAAAAAAGCTTCTTGGTGTTAAAGACTGGGGTAAGGTTCCCAATTGGTAAATCTCTAAAGCTGTTCAACTATCCTTCCACATTCAGACCCAAACTACACTATCATCAGCCCAGCCAAATCAACCAGTTCAACTCCGCAGCAAAACAACACCCCCCTGAATATGACAGCTCTAAGCTGGAGGTCAAACTCACCAGTTGGGCAACAAGGTACCCCCATGAATATGACAGCTCTAAGTTGGAGGTCAAATATGTCTCAAAGTGACAGTATGAGGGTGAACTATAGTCCTCAATCCCCTACATGGAACTCTTTTAAAGACTCCTCAAACACAACCAAACTGTTGGAAAAACTTGCAGATGATGATTTTGAGGAGGAATTGCATGAGGATGTAAGATCAGTTCAGTTTTTGAGTTTTAGTGTTGCTGAGGTTTTTTTTGTAGATTAATAAGCTTGCAAATAAGAGCCAAAACTCCAGTAACTTGTTAAGTTCATTTTGGAGCCATCCAGTAACCAAATCAGTCAAAGATATGTCTTCATTTTTAAAAAAGAGCCAATACCAGCTTTCCACACCTTCCCCTAGTAAGACTGTCAACTCATTATTGACTAAGTTTACTTTTACCTTATTTTTTAGCTAAGAATCTCAGTGGCAGTCCTTCTGCTAAACCTGATGATAAGTCAACTGGCAATGTGCCTGCTCTGGAAGTGTGGACTAGAATTAATGTGGACACAGTTGCTTTGACTCAGTGGAATGAGAACTTGAGAATGGTACACTTAACCTGCAAAAAACTAAACTCAAAATTCTCATTGTTGTTAAATAACTCTTTTAGTGGCTTTCTCGAACAATCCTTGAGCGCTTAATCCATGAGTTTGAACTTATAAATGTCTCTTTAGAGAAGCACAATATGTCTGATATTAAAATCGGCTTGGTTGGCTTGGATCGGCTAAGGAAAACTGCCCTCACAAGCCAAATAACACATTTCATACCTTCTCTATCACCAATGATTCCTTTCTTGGAGGTCCATGCCAATCAAGAGTACGTAGTGAAGAGGATCAGAGATTTGGCCAAAGGGGGCTGCATGAGTGAGTTTAAATGGAATGGAGGGAGTGCCTTTAATGGCAAAGACTGGGATGAATCTTTGCCTACGGACTGTGCGGTAAGTCACCAATTTTAGGTGGTTTCGGGTTATATTAATTTCAAATGCAGATTATAATGCACTTGCTGGCTTCATATTTGGACACTCAGTTGATGCCCTCTCCAAACCTGCCAGATGCAAAAACTTTCAGCGGGCATTACTACTTCAAATCAACTGATAAAATGCCAGTTCCAACACCAACCAGCCTGTTTATACAGGAGGTTAGTGAAAAGCCTCCTCACTATCGAGTTGTAGTTGGGGAGAAGATCTATGAAATGGTTAAGGTGAATTTTATACACTCTAGTGAGGTTTGTGGCTTTGGCTAATTTGTGTGGTTGTTCCAGGGTTACAACAATTTGTTCCACAGCATTCTGTTTTTCATTTATCACGTCAATAAGATGGAGCAGGGAATGCTGGGCAGGGTAAACTTGGGGCGAGCTGGTTTGAACATGTTGTGGATTATTGGGCTGAGTGAGTGATTGATTAGATAAGTACCAACGACTGATTTTTTAGTTAGTTCAGGTTAGTGCCACTTTAATATTGTGTAATTTTATTTTTTAAATAAAACATCCATTTTTGTATTATGTTGAGTTTGTCACAGTACTTGGCACTCTGTGTGATGGATCATCAAAACAAACAACAGTTGTGAAAAAATAACGTTTATTATCACAATTTCTCATTTTGCGTATATAAACTCTCAGCAAAAACAATATCGCGTTTGATAGCGGCAGAAGCTTCCTCCATTTTGGTTTTCAAAGCAGGATTTCCGATAATTCTAGCGGCGTCCCGTACATCCATAATCGTTTCGTTTAACTGCTGGATGCACCTGACTATAATGCCTTCCTGAATATCCGTCAGCTTCATTATTTCAGCAAACGGCTGATTTTGTAAAGAAGAAACGATCTGGTGAAGCGCACAGAAAACAGAAACGTCTAGAACTCACCTCGGCATTGGCCCACCTATAAACCACGTGCACTAGCCCGAAATTGAGGTCGGTCTGGAACTCGTCTGTCTGAATTCCCAGATCTACCTCCAAGCGAGCGATTCTGGCATGAACCGATTTGATAAGCTTTATCCCCTAAAATTGTCAATAAGTAAAAGGGTTTGAGGACTCAAAGAAGGAGGGTACTTCTTTGAGCTTAGGGGTGAGATCCTCCTCGAAGTCCTTCTGGTCGTCACGCAGCTTCACTCTGAAGACCAGCGAAGAAAGCAGAGCTGCCACTTCGGATGGCTGTAGGTCGGTGAAAATGTCGTCTACCACAAGCTCGGTTATAAGAAGCTCGTTCATGCCCATTTCACAAGCAACGTTGCCTTTCAGCTTAACTTAAAACAATTATAAACCGATTAGCAAGCGATGATTTGCCTTCAGGTTTGGACTAACCACCTGTGTTTTCTGAATCAACGTAACCCAATCTCTGCAATAATTCTATGCGTTTCTGGTAATCGGGGTACAACGTAAGGCTGGCGTTCGACAAACGGTACTCCAGATTTGCCTTTTTATCTTCCAAGAATTTGCGCTCGAACACTGTAGCAAACTGCTCCTCGAAATTCGGTATTCTGGTGCTGGGCAAGTGATCAATCAGCTTATCTTTGACGCGATAGAGGTCGCTTAATGCGTGGTACAAGTCCTGCTTATTGATTTTCAAGTCGTTGATGAAATGCTGCAGCTCGAGGGTCGCTTTGTTTTCGTTGGCCAATAGCGTGACCTTTTGCAGCTCTTGGATGGCTTGAGCGCAAGTCTGACCTGTTCGGACGTGTAAAGGTGAAAGAATGACGTAAAAATGGCTACAGTTTTGAAATTTGCAGAGGGCGCTCGCCTTGGTTGTGCCACGCTTTGATTGCCCGAATCTCAGGTTAAGAATTGAAAAAACTGTCAAAATATTTAATAATGATGGTCGTTAAAAAATGGCGCCGCGTCCTTATGACGATCTGTTATAACAGCATTTGGTGATTATAAAGTAAATGCTTTTTAATGTTACAGTAAATTGTAAAAACTATACCAATAGCAAGAATAAAAAGCAAAACTTAAGCTGAATAGGAATAAAAATAATATGCTTTAAACTATCTCACTGTTTGGACTTACCTGGTGGATTCGACTTAAACCTCTCTTGCTGCCTCTTGTCCCAATCCGTTTCCACCAACTTCGCGTCCAACTTAACGCTCTTCGACGAAATCTCAAATATATCACTTCCGATTATACTTATAACCGCGTGGCTGGGATTATTCGAAGGAAAAAACAGCTTTTCTTGTGCCAGTCCCAACATTTGGAACCACAAATCCGTTTTCGGCCTCTGGGAATCTTCGTTCTCCTGAGGCGTGTTTTCGTCTAAAACTAGAACCCTATATGACGAGGTCTTTTTTGATAGAATTAGGGCCAGTTTATTGACATGCTGCTTATGAGTGACTACCACGAGACCCCCTGGTACCAGCAATTTCTGAACTTTTGTTTCGCGGAGCAGCTTAGGCTGAAATAAAATTTCTTATTTCAAAGAACTCTTCGAAGTTTATAAACAAGTTACCATCAGCTCATTCCACCTGCTTAAATAGGCGCCGGCGCATTCGTAAAACTTTGCCAAAGGCTGCAAATAGCTGCTCAGCTGCTGCCTGCAGATAGCCTGCAGCTCTTTCTCAGTTTTCCTCAGCTCCGCCTCCAAATCGATGACGCTCTTTTGATGATCGGCCTCCCCAAAGCTCTTGGAAATCATTAATTCCACCGTGAGGCTCTCCACCCTTAATAGGCTGAGCACCATTCCATAGGTCAAACGGAACTGACTGACCAGTTTGTTGGGTTTACCAGTCATCATTAAACGCAGCTCATTTTCAGCGGGGACGTTGAGTTTACACAGAATGAGGACTGTTCCTTTTTCGTCTTTGCCTCTTCGTCCTGCCCTACCTTTAAAATGATTTCTTGAAGTAGCTGAAATTAACCTCTAAAGAGGTTTTTTTTAAAGATGGTCAAAAAACGCGGTTCAAGAAGTGCCTAAACATCGCCCACCGAAGGGGTATATCTCCGAAAATATAGCACCTACGGAACTTTCGGTGGTGGGAGGTGAAGAGGACATCAAGAAGAAGAAAAAACAGTTGGATTTACTTCAATCGGTCGAGGCGTTCTCAAGTTACTGGTGGTCAAAATTGAGAAATGAGAAAAAAGTCGTATTCCCCCCCCCTCCTTTTGGACATTTTGAAAAATAATTGGGAATTTTTTTTTGCTGTTTTTGATTGGAATGAATGGAAGAATGAGAACGTAACAAACTCAATTGGAAAGAAATTAACCTCTAGAGGTTTTTTTAAAGATGGACAAAAAACGCGGTTCTAGAAGTGCCTAAAAATTGCCCACCGAAGGGTTCTATCTCCGAAAATATAGCACCTACGGAACTTTCGGTGGTGGGAAGTGAAAGAGGGCATCAAGAAGAAGAAAAAACAGTTCGATTCACTTCAATCGGTCGGGGCGGTCTCAAGTTACTGGCGGTGACGGTTGAGAATTGAAATACGATTTTTGGACATTTTGAAAAATAATTGGAAATTTGTTTTTTGCTGTTTTTGATTGGAATGACCCATTTGCAATTTCCTAAGAACTTAACAAACTCAATTCGAAAGAAATTAACCTCTAGAGGTTTTTTAAAAATTGTCAAAAAACGCGGTTCTAGAAGTGCCTAATAATAGCCCACCGAAGGTGTCTACTTCCGAAAATATTGCACCTACGGAACTTTTGGTGGTGGGAGGTGAAAAAGGATATCATGAAGGAGAAAAAACAGTTGGACTCACTTCAATCGGTCGAGGCGTTCTCAAGTTACTGGCGGTCAAAGTTGAGAATTGAGACAAAAGTCGTAATACCTCCCCCCCTTTGGACATTTTGAAGAATAATTGAGAATTTTTTTTTCCTATTTTTGATCGGAATGGCTCATTTGCAATCTCCTAAGAACATAACAAACTCAATTCGAAAGAAATTAACCTCTAGAGGTTTTTTTAAAGATCAAAAAACGCAGTTCTAGAAGTGCCTAAAAATCGCCCACCGAAGGTGTCTGGTGGGAGGTGAAAGAGGACATCAAGAAGAAGAAAAAACAGTTGGATTCACTGCAATCGGTCGAGGCGTTCTCAACTTACTGGCAGTCGAAGATGAGAATTGAGAAAAAAGTCGTATCCTCAAAATCGTACATTTCAAACATTAATATGGGTAGGTACTCCACTAGGTACCCATACTCTTACCAGCCATCTGAATGTATTCGGCAGGAAGCAGTGTTCTCATTTCGATCCCATCATGTTTTCTGATTGAGTCAAATATCACAGTCCTTGTAGGCATATTGACCCCCATGGCGAAGGTTTCCGTGGCAAATAACACCTGCAAACCCACTTGCTCTATAAAATTAAAACTCCCCGAGGACAGACCAACCTTTATTAAGCCTCTTTGAAACAGCATTTCCACTATTTCCTTTACAATAGGGAGAACTCCGCTATGGTGTACCCCAATACCTCTGGACAGAATGTCCATCATCTTGACTATTTGCGGAATATTGCGGTCAGGTTCCTTTAAAGACCTACATTGGCCCGGTTGAAAAAAAAGCCCAATAAAACCCTTCTATTCTAAATACCTGACGCATTTGTTAAAGAATACTTTAATTTGGGATTTTTCCACCTGAGATGTCAAGTCTATCTTAGACAAAATTTCCGCGTATGTGTCGCATTTTTGCCTAGAAAACACAAACGCGACCACTGGCAAAAGCTCGAACTTCTGTAGGTGGTCCACGAGGCTTATCCACAGTGTTTTCTCCTGCTGCTTGTTCAGGAACCTGATGTTTTGATCTTTCACAGGCTCTAAAGCTGCCACGGCTTTCACAAAGCTGAAAACCTGAATGCCATTCAAGATCCAAAACAAAGGGTATGTTCACTTACCCCTCGTTTTGCCACTTCTCTGCATCAAGGATCAGGAATTTATTATGCCTGCTGCCTCCCCATCGTCCAGTGTATAAAAAATGCTGTAAAGGTACAGGGCGTTGCATTGTAGTAATCACATAAACTTTCTTTTTGTGGGTTCTCCCCAGCCAATCAGCAAATTCCAAAGTGTTGGGAACTGTGGCACTCAGAAGAACCACGCATACTTCCTTTGGAAGCATGATCATTACTTGCTCCCACACATGTCCCCTATCTCGATCATTGATATAATGTACCTAAAACCGCTTGCTTGTACATGAACAGAGCACCTTCAAACGACCTAATATTACCTCATCAAAAATGACATACTCAATATCCCTAGTGATATCACTACCACAATATAACATACTCCTCAAAATTTCTGTTGTCATGATTAAACATGAGGCCTTCTGGTTGATCTGAAAGTCCCCAGTTATCAACCCTACATCATCAAACTCGTCTCTATAATCAACATATGTGTTAACCGACTGCATCAACCAACCAAAGAAACTCACTTAAAATCCCTGTACTTTTGATTAGACAAGGCTTTAATTGGAGAAGTATAAATTGTTCTTGTCATGTGCTTCTGGGACAGTGCAATTGCATATTCAGCTACAGCAGTCTTACCTGAAAAAAAACGCTTGTGAAACTTGAATAAGAAAAATTCTGTTGACTTGCCAGCTGAAGTGTGGGCAGCAACAAACACATGGTTGTGTTGCTCTAGCTGCAAAATTGCTAACTTCTGGAAATTATCCAATTCAAATGGGAACTTTTTAGCCATGTCTGGGACCTTTTTCTCAAATTCCAAGACTTGCTTGCTCGGATCTAATAAAATCGCCCACTCACTGCTTTCCATGAACTTTGGAGGAGGAACCGAGGAAAGATTTAAAATACGGGGCTCTTTAGGCAACACTTCCTCTTCTTCAGGCAGGAGAGGAGTTTCTTGCAGGCTATCATCCTCTTCATGGAGATCTTCATGTTTCACATCCCAATCACTTAAAAGATCTTGCTCCTGATCTATTAAATCTAATAAATTGATTATGTGTGCAGTGGTGGATAGGTTTCCTGCACTTTTTAAGCCATTGTCGTCGGTTACAAGGGTGAAACCATCTTCAGCAAATGTGAGCCCCCTGTCGAAGCCTGGGGCAACTTTCAACAAGTCTGGAATAAGAACTCTACTCCATCACCATAAATAAAAATTTTGTTACAAGTTTCATAGAGGTCTCCATAACTTGTTATTGTCAACAAAAATCTTCTAGTGCTATATTTTAATAGGTTTAATTAAACTAGAAATTGTTAATGGTGCTTTCTTGGGATTTGGTCCTTAGTTAAATAAAGCTACAGCAGGTGCTTGAAACTTAGGATGTTATTTATTTGACGTTTTGGCACAAATTAGTGCCTTCTTCAGAACTGTGCACACAAAACAATTTATTTCTTTGATGTGAAGTTTCTGTATTTTTTACTTTTTTCAGTATGTTTCCCTGTTCTGTTTTCTGGTTGCTGACACTATTTCATACTGGCAAGTTGTGTCCAAAGGTTACCATTTGTAAACATCTTAATCAGATTTCACAGGTAGCTTCCATACAACAGCTCATGACAGGAAATTCTTTACTGGTTAAATTTGAATGTTACAAAAGGTAAATTTTGAAAAAATGTTGCTTATTGCTTGGTACATGCTGCTTGCCATGGTGAAATCCTGTTGCTAACTGTCAGAGATATTGTACAGCATGTCCTATAGGGAATTCAATTTCCCATCATGAGCACCATGAGTTGTTGTATGGAAGCAACCTACAAAGTCTAATTAAGATGTGTACGAATGGTAACCTTTGACACAAATTGACAGTATGAAATGAATCTGCAACGAAAAAGCAGAAAAAAGTACAAAATACAGAAACTTCACATCAAAGCAATAAATTGTTTTGTATGCACAATTCTGAAGAAGGCCCCAATTTGTGCCAAAACGTAAAATAAATAACATCCAAACTTTCAAGCACCTGCTGAAGCTTTATTTAACAAAGGACCACATCCCAAGAAAGCAACCATCCATATAATTAAAAGGGTCCAAGAATTCAGACCTTCAACTTTCCAACCATTTATGAAACCTTCCATTATATCCAACTATTTATGAAACTTAAAAAGTTTTACTAATTAATAATCACAGACCTTTTGTATCTTTCAAAATATTCAGCTTAGACAAATCAGGTAGGGGCTCAGGAAAACTGCCTGGTTGAAAAGGTATATATGAGGCACTGCCCCTGACTGCTTCACTGGGGCCCGCAGGCGCTCTGCTGAACGACATCGAATTCCTGGCATTGGCCCCCACAGACTCAATGGGGACTTCTCTGAAGTCAACTATTTCCCCTGTATCTAGGTCATGTTGCACCTGCAAAAAGCTTTGGATAAGACAGAGTTTTGCTGGGTCTTGTATGAAACGAACTCTGAGTGTCGTAGAAGCCGGGGCACCTCCATATTCTAGGAGTTCTAGGGGCTGGGGCTCCCGAGGCCAAAACTGCTGGTTGCGCTCGTATCTGTGTATGGGGAGGTTTTCCGGGCAGAGCAGGTAACTTTCTAAGGTGCTTCGCACGTCTGGAAAGAGGGGAGGAGGGTCAAAGTTGCCAAAATCTGGCATTTTTTGCGGTTTTTATATTTTTGTTTTTATTTTCAAGAAAATAAAGTTAGGTTAGGTTATGCACCCTCGACACGACAGCAACGTTGCCATGTTGCCAAGCCAACTTCTAATTTACACTTATTGATATTGCCCCGAATAAAGGTGCTGGTAACAATCAAATTGTATCATATTTTGTTGACTTAAATATATATTTATCTACTTAATACATTAGATATTAGCATCATAGCAAACAGTCCGTATTGCGTCCAAAACCGCAATAAAAACTTCAATAGCCTCCATACTCCATGGGCGAGGAGCTGTATCAATACTGCTACTACCCTGGCCCGGCCAGTGTTGACATTAGCTGTTCCCCTTTAAACGATAGGCAAATATGAAAAGAAAACTCAATATTATCATTAAAATACTTTAAACTTAATTAATTTTTTAGAACTTAATACAAATTCGCATTTATAACCGCAGCACCAACAAACCCTTTGCGCTTTTGTGCGTCGCGCCATCTATTAACTACCGCGGCTAATAAACGATTTCAATTTTTTATATTCTTTGCGTCGACGCCAAGTTTCTGAAAACTATGGGATTATGGGAAATCATTTGGTGCCATTTGTGAAGCATTGCATCTTGCATAAGCACAATCACGAACCAACGAGTTACAGACAAGTCGAAACCTGTAGATACCTGCCAAACCAAAGTTCTGTATCTGACCGAATCGTAGCCTGAAGATGATTCATTCTTAAATTGTCAGAACCCATTCTCTTTTCGAAAGTTTTCGTTTCCTTGCTATTTCTGCGATAATCATACCGGGGACGTTTTCAAATAACTATTTTTCGTCTACAAAGAATTGTGGTTCAAACCGGTTCTCTGCAACCAACCTTGTTTATTTATATCAACCAATCACAGGCAAGTAGCAAAGTTGTTTAAACATCTCCTCTCCAACCCCGTTTACCATGAAATACCGGGTCCATGCTGAAAGTTGCAATTAAAACTCCTTGAAACGATGATCATGGAGGGTCTGATGCTCCAGATCGTTGTTGGGAACGAGCTGGTCCGGACGCGAACGTGTTTATTAGATATTTTAGTAATTTTGCAGATTTGGACTTACTATTATGGCAATAAACAGTGCGAGTATAATAATGCAAAAACGGCCCAAAAAAGTGCGCTCTAGTGCGTTGTCGCAAGGAGAAATTGAGGTGTTTTGTGTGGAGTACTGTTGGCAGGTTTATGTGAGGAAGAGGAGAGGGAGTAGGAAAATGACGTCAATAATTGAAAAAGTGTAAGTTTCCTTTTATACTTAAACGGTTTTGATAAGTTAATTTGAGGTAAAATAGGTACAAAGGTAATGGTAAAACAATACCAAAACGACGCTCGAATAATAGAAAAGTGCTTTGGTTGGAAACCCAAAAGAAAAACTTCTAGAAATAGGTGCCTTTTAATCGGTACCTAAACGTCACTCACTTATTTTTGATATCTCGTTAACTTTAAAATCTTAATTTTTTTTTATACCTATCTCCTTTCCGCACATGTTAAGAAGATACTCAAAGCCTCCTTCATGTCGAGAATAAGTGAATGATTTATATATATTATGTCCGAGTCCGACATCAGTTATTATTAGCAAAGAGAGTACTAGTTAGAGTCCTTGAACATTAAGATCATTTAAGCATTGTTCTCATTCTCCTTTAAGTAGTGAATAGCTCTTTAAACAGTAAATAATCCATGTCAATCAAGAAATCCATTTCCAATTTGCAAAGTGTTGCGTCATACACGCAGTTTCTTGACAAATTCACAAACTCTGATATAATATACCTAAATACCGAGAGATGGCTCTTGGGTGGAATTGTCCAAATTTATCGATTCCTTCCTTTCCTTCCCAAGAATCTAGTTTTCACCGTATCATTTGGCAACGCCGGCAACGTCCGACGTTCATTTGTCTTGTCAGGAGGCGCCATGCCATGATCACATTCTGGTTGTGCTAGAAACTCGCAAATCACTTGCTGTATTGGTCACGAACTTTCGGTGCTTTTATAGTGTTTTCGTGTTTTTATCAAGCGTTTTACTTAAAAAAGCGAACTGGGAGTCTGCCCCAAGTAATTTACCACGTGTACAGGGTGTGTAAAACATCGGTTTTGGT
Organism: Taphrorychus bicolor; assembly: GCA_951812265.1. NCBI lineage: Eukaryota > Metazoa > Arthropoda > Insecta > Coleoptera > Curculionidae > Taphrorychus > Taphrorychus bicolor. The sequence goes on from OX638299.1 coordinate 3,316,658, forward strand.
ATTACACCAACCGCTGTTGAAATAAATCCAGTTAGGGCCCGTGTGTGGTGTGTGTCTGTGACTGTGACGAGTGCTTGACAGATAGATAGTGTTTTTTTTTTATCAAAGGAATGTTGATTTCGACGATGCGTTCCAAACATGAAGTGACTTCGGTGTTTTTCGACCAAACTTATCCGAGGATTTAAGTTCGATTTCCTAGGTTTCTTGTGCCCTCCTGGGGGATTTCACGCTGTCGACGACGGATACAAATATGGTCAAAAGGTTTGTTTCTAAAAAACTGCTTTGTTACCATCTCTATGGCCCGTTTAAATCGAAGCTATTTTCAAAGTAAACAAAAACCAGGCCAAAAAAGCCCCAGAGAGTGATAGATAAAGTGTTCACACAGGGTCAAGTGATGGCCTACCAGAGATTTTTTTTTGATCTAGTTGTTGTTTACTTTGAGCTCAGTTAGGATTTGAACAAGTGGGCCAAATTCCAAAACTCATGGGTGAGTCTTAAGTCAGTCACCTGCTTAATCCATTGAATTGCTATATGACCATCACATGACTGGCCTCACCAGTAGACCTATGGCTGAGTTTTGAAATTTGGCCATTATAGGTCTAATTATTATTTATTTTGACTTGATTGTATCCAAACAGAGCAAAGGTTTCTGTCAAGTGTTCACCTAACATCTTATTTTTTTCTTTAAAAAAATAGAAGTTATACCATGTGTTCATTAAAATTTCAACTAGTTGGCTGTGAAATGTCAAAGGAAGAGGATGGAGAAACAAGAGTCCATTTACTTTGATTATGTCATCTTTTTCTGTCAAAATTTCATAGCCTGCTATGAACATATGCGCATATTTTATTTTAACTGCAGTTTCTGTAAAAAAAAGTCTAGAAAGCGCTAACTAAATTTAACATTCAAAAACCAAGGATTTGATTTTGATCAATTTACTTATAATTATGATTTAAATCGGGCAGGTAGTATCAATTTTTTTTATGAGAATTAGGTATTATTTCAATTAAAAAATTGTTATTGATTAAACTCTTCTATTGAACAGAGAGAAAAATTTAAAATATACAAGATTACTATGCTGGGGTCACAGTCAATTATATCTTATAGTATTCTCTTTTGGGGATCCAGTAGAAATGCACACAATATATTTATTATACAAAAATGTATTCTAAGATGCATACTGAAGCTAGAGCCTCATGCAGACATCACTTTAAAGCAATGAAACTTCTTACTGTTCCATACCTAGGTATATTTCTTATCGCTGGTAATTTTTGTGCAAAAACATTTTCATTTGTTCACCCAAAACTCAGACATATGTAGTGAGTCTATGTCTACAACAACTAGACAGCAAACAGCCTTAGGGTGCCCCTGCACAACTTCTCATATTTCAAAAGGGGCCCATACTACAGGGCAATGAAAGCCTTTAATATGCTGCCAAAGGTGATCTGGGATGAGGATAATCTATCAACCTTCAAATGAACTTTGACACATTTGTTGTTCTTTGGTTTTTGGATTTGATTTTTGAAACTGAGAAAACTGCTGACAGTCCGAGATTCATCTTTGACTTTGAGAGTGAGAATGGTGCGGTGTTATGTCTTTCCAGTGTTACTATATGGTCTTGAAGGATGGACACAGAACAAGGAAACATTGAAGAGACTGGAATTGTTTGAGTGGTGGGTGTACCGCCGAATGTTAAAGATCTTCTGGATGGACCACATTACGAACGAACAAGTTCTGGAAAGAATGGATAAGGAAATGGAAATTCTTTTCACAATTAAGAGAAGAAAACTAGAGTTTCTTGGGCATGTTATGCGTAATTCAAAATATGAAATTCTGCAGCACATCATGCAGGGGAAGATCGTGAGACGCAGAAGCGTCGGTCGACGTAGCATTTCCTGGCTAGGTAACCTGCGAGACTGGTTTGACCTCTCATCTGTTGAACTATTTTGGGCAGCTGCCTCTAAAGTTAGAATAGCCATGATGATCAGCAACCTCCTAAGGAGAAGCTGACATCAAGAGGAAGAAGTGACGTCACATGACATCTTGTCATTATGTTGCGAAATGATTCAAAATCACTTTGCGCTAATTGATATGCTTTGGCCAAGGCTTTGACGATGATAATACGTCATGAGAAAACCTGCCTTGACACACAAAACTTGGCATACTTCCGGCCAAAAAAACGGAGTCAATTTGAGGAAGATGTCGGCAGTTCTTGGCTACTTTTCGTATACCTCCATGGTCAAAATAGACTTAACGGCTCTCCGAGTCGCTCTACGCGTAATATTCTGGAGGTAGCAAAGAATTTCTGAAATTTTTCAATAAATGTTTCTGTTTCTTGTCTGGTGTTAATGTCAACGTCAGAGCATATTAATTCACGAATCGCAATTTCAAATCATTTCACTTACGACGTAATTTGACGTCACTTCCTGTCTATCTAGCAGCCATTTTTGTGGTCCCGCTGTTAAAAAGTGAGAAGAAAATTGTAAAACATGATTCTCTACATATATGCTAGCTCGTTGCCTATACATCCTGACTTCCGTTCGAATAATAATTGATTGCGATTGGTCTTGGTTCTGGTTAAATCGAAAATGCATAATTCGATGTCGAAATGCAGTTAACCCCTGGGTTCCGTTATTTATTATCAGCCGTCAGCACTACGCAATCGTTGCCTTTTCAGAGTCTTTTTCATTTCGCTGCCGTTCTGGTTCTGGTTGCACCAAAGCGGATTGGTTAAAAATCAGGTAATCTGTCATTTTTATGTCAACCAGAACCAGAACCGGTGCGAAACCAAAATGACTTTAAGCGTGAAATTTGAAGGAACGCTTCAACTGTGCTTGACGCAGCCAATGTGAATTCGGAATTTGGCCCATGATTTGACCCTTGTCAACTTTGTCAGTTGTGTTTGTCCATCAAGAAAATGGGTAAAAACTATTACTCAATATTAAACATACCCAAAGGCGCCACAGACGACGACATTAAAAAAGCCTACCGGAAACTAGCGCTCAAGTACCACCCGGATAAGAACAAAGCCCCAGATGCTGAGGAGAAATTCAAAGATGTGGCCGAAGCCTACGAAGTGCTATCCGACAAACGCAAGCGGGATATCTACGACCAATACGGAGAAGAGGGACTTAAAGGTGGTATTCCAGGCGGCGGTGGTGGTGGTACCTTCCAGGACGGCACTGCCTTTTATTCGTTCCACGGAGACCCTAGAGCCACATTCGCGCAGTTTTTCGGCAGTACCAATCCATTTGAAGAGCTGTTTTCTTTCGGTAATGACTCGGTGGTGTTTACCAATTTTTTTGACCACCCTAGCGGCAGATCGGCTCCGTCTTCGAGGAACCAAGACCCACCCATTGAACACGAGTTGTTCATAGCTTTGGAAGAGATTTTGAGTGGGTGCACCAAAACCATGAGGATCACCAAAAAGGTGCTCAAAAGCAATGGACAGCTGCAGAAAGAGGACAAGATTCTGACGATTAATGTGAAGCCCGGTTGGAAGTCGGGCACTAAAATCACCTTCCCGAAGGAGGGAGATCAGGGGCCCAACAAAGTGCCTGCAGATGTAGTTTTTATAATCAAAGACAAGCCTCATCCAGTGTTTAAACGAGAAGGCAGTGACATTCGATACACTGCGAAGGTGTCTCTGAAAGAAGCGCTGTGTGGTTGTGTGGTCAATGTGCCTCTTCTTGGTGGAGGAAGAACCGCTTTAAAAATGACAGAGGAGGTGATTAGACCGGACAAGGTGAAAATAATTGGAGGACAGGGGCTGCCTTACCCAAAGGAGCCCTCTCGAAGGGGGGATTTGATTGTGAACTTTGACATTGTTTTCCCTGAGAGAGTCGCGCCTCAGATGAAGAGAAAGTTGGCGGAGATTTTGCCCTGAAGAGTGTTAACGTGCCTTAGTTGTAGTTTAGATTAAACGTAATGTAATAATAAAGTGTTGCGCAAGTTGTCGGTTTTGCGGGCTTATCTATCAGTGGTTTTAGCTTGTCAACATGAAATAAACATTGCTTATTAATGGCATTGTTTTTTTGTGCCAAAGCAGCGTATTTTGTTTATTAGCTTAGTTGTTTAGCTGAACGCTGAACCCAAACACCCTTTGCAGCAATAAAACGTTGATAATAATAAAATGGTTCCGGAATTATTTGTCTCTATTTATTAAACGGCGTATGTTGACTTTGGATTATATCTGGTGATACAATTACCATTACCTATCCGCTATTATAAGTAGTAGGTATCAGGGACTATACCACATTCACTTATTTTTGTCATCTTGTTACCTTTGAAATCTTTTTTTATACCTATCCTATCTCTTTTCATCACATCTTGAGAACGTACAATAAAAAAAAACAAAGTCAGATTTCCAACGCCATACTTGATGATAATAATAAGTGAATGGTTTAGATGTCGACAATCTCCTGAACTCATATGGAATACAAAAATATTATAACTTCCTATACATTTTTTGTCTCTTGGCTTTTCTACTAAAACTTTTGTTGACTTGTTTAGGTCTGTTTGAAAGGACCAGTTTTACCCTGTATGGTAGCACCATACTTATTTTTTTAAGTAGTGGACCGTTTTCGCCAAAAAAATATCTTGATTTCGGTTTCATAGCAAAAATTGAGACAAAATTGTTCTGATAAACAGGGTGTCTCAATCCCATTTAGACGCTACATCTCACTACCCTGTAGATTCGAGGAAAAAAGTTTCGACAAAAAGGTGCTGGACAGGAAAACTGTCTCATTATCTCCATATGTCATATACTAGCTCGTTAGCATTAGCATTGTCTTTATTAGTAACCATTCAGGATTTTTTGGCATCTTAGTAGCCTTGAAATGTTCATTTTTTTCTATCCATGTCCCTTTCGCTCATGTCAAGAAGATTGGCAAACAACGTCAAAGCCAAATTTCCAAGGCTAACGAGATGCCAAACTTTTGTGAATAGGTAATATATTCATAGTTTATCAATGTTTGGTTAGTAAAAATCCTCATTACTATTACCCTCATTACTCCTCATTACTAACACCGGTTGTGGCGACATCTATGTGAGTTTCGAGAAAGCTCATTAAATAACTCTGTTCCTTATATGAAACTAATGATATTAGGTTATAGCGTTTTCGGATGGCTATTTTTGATCGCTCTTAGAGTATTCCTATCCTTCAATTCTTATTAACAAAACAAAAGATGGGAATACTCTCATACCGCTTTAGGCTGTCAGCCGAAAACGCTATTGCAGTTAATAGAGTCCATTTCAAATAAATATTCATCTAGTAAGCTGAGAAATTGACATATAAATGACACATTTACATGGTTGGAATAGGAAGAATCTGTCCTCGCGCCACTGTCACTGACTAAAAGATGGCTTTAGATTAAAGAGTCAGGCAGGACTATTGCCTTTTACTCTATCATCGCTGTAGGACCAGTCTGTAACAGAAATTTCAACCACCCGTCTCCATTCTCAACAATTGTGAAGATTCTTTAGTCCTGAGCAAGGTGGCCATTTCTGGGTCTTCTTAGAAGTTACCCCGCCGACTTGGGCTCTTCAGGCGCTCTTTTTGTCTTGAATTCTTCTTTTCTTCGTCAGCTGTCTTCCTTGCGGAATGTCTTGTTTTAAGGTGTGGTAAATAAAACAATAGTGGAGAACTATTGCATCTTTACCCCACCTTAAGGAGTTTGGGTTTGGACTGTGGGTATGGGAAGGAAGCACCCCCCCCCCCCCCCTACTGAGCAGGATTACGGAAAGAGCTGGTTAGCACCAATTATCCGCGGGAAGGTTATACCCAAGCTTTGAGGGTCCCCAGACTCTGCCCGGGGGGGGGGGGGGGGTATTAGTGGGGTTTTGTCCTGTCACTTCTGGCCTCTGGGGTGGTCCTGGTTTCTTGTAAAAGAGAAAATAAGATAATTAGCATCTACCCGTTATCTAGTAACTGGAATTTCGCGGCCTTTCTACCTCGGGGTCGTAGGCGGTCGCCGTCCTCATCAGCTGGTTGGGGTGGTCCTATCTCTTCTGGAAGGTTTTCCTCGCATGGCTTTTTATCCTCTCAGCGGCTGTGGTGTAGTTGAGGTCCCTTTGTATATCCTGATTACGGACATACCAGGGCGCTCCTACTGCCATCCTGAGGGCCACATTTCCGACTGTCTGAAGGCTTTTCAGGTTAGTGTCTTTGCCCGCATATCCCCACGCTGTTGAGGCTAAGTTAGCTGTGACTGGATCACCTGTTTGATCAGTGTGACCTTGTTCTTCAAAGCCAGTTTGGAGCGTCTTCCCATCATCGGGTAAAGCTTGCTTTTTGTCATCTTTGTCTTGTTTTTGGTCCTGGTGATGTGTGCTGTCCAAGTGAGGCTTTTGTCCAGCTCCACACCTAAGTATGTGGCTGTCTCTTGCCCAGGCATCGCTTCGCCTTTAAGGACGACTTGATTGTCTAGCCTGTGATTGCGTCGCTTCCTGAAAATTATGGCCTGCGTCTTGTTGGCATTCAGGTCTATCTTCCACTTGGCACAACACTCTTCTAAGGCTGTGACTTCCTCTTGATGGTACTGTGATAGTAACCTTGTACTGAGAGATCTTGCCATTATAGCTGTGTCATCAGTGAATAATGCAAGTCCGGTCCTGTCTGTTCTGGGAGGGTCTCCTACGTACAGGTTGTACAGGAAGGGCGAGAGCACCGCTTCTGTTTCAATCATCCTGTAAGCAGAGTATTGTCCGTCCAGTTTCACCCTGAAATACCGATTAGAAAGGAAAGATCTGATTAATTTAATAAGGGATACAGAAAATCCGGTGTCTAGCAGCTTAACTAGCAGTCCTTTGTGCCAGACTCTGTTGAAGGCTTTGGCTACGTCTAGCAGGATGGCTCCTGCTGCCTCTCGTCTGTTGAATGCCTCAGTGATGTATTCCACCATCGTCAGCACCTGCAGTTCGGCAGACAGCTGGGCCCTAAAGCCAAACCGGACGTCCGGTAGCGCCTCTAGCTGCTCTGCTTTGTCCTTTAGTCGTCTCAGGATGACTCGTTCTGCTAGCTTCCCCTTGGTAGGCAGCAGGCTGATGGGCCTGTAACTCTGTGGAAAAAGAGGGTTTTTACCTGGTTTGGGAAACAGAATAACATCCGCCTGCGTCCCCTGGTTGGAAAGTGCCTCAGTCTTAACATTACATTCAGAATGTTGACCAAGGCTGCAATCCCCCTGGGTAGCAGCAGCCGGAGTGGTCCGTTCCCTATCTGGTCACATCCAGGTGCCTTCTTCGGGTCTAGATGCTGCACAATGTCGGGTCTGGTGTGCGGAATGTGCTCCTCGTCGAGCATCCCATCCGAGATCCCATCTATCCTTCTGGCTCGTCATTCCACCATCTCTTCCCAGCGATCGGCATTATCGTCTGACTGAACTGACTCTCCAAGTGATTAACAAATGTCCAAGTGACTAACAAGTGATCTCTCAAGCTTGGTGTAGACAATCCCGTTTGGTTCGTGTAACGGCGGGATTGGTTTCCTTTTCTGCCGCATCCCAATTGTTCTGCCAGATCCCAATTTTCACAGATGCACAATGTTTTATGAGAAAACTGGAGACACAGCTCTGCATATAGCTGCTAGATTAGGCCATGTAACCACAATCGACCACCTCTTAACTGACTACTCACCCTGCATGATGGACATAAAAATAAGGATGACAAAACTCCAACAGTGTAGTGACATTGTGTTCATATAGCGCTAATGTAGATGCTTTAAGAGGCGATTGGACCCCATTAATGCTAGCATGTTTTAAACTCCTGCCTGTAGTTAGTCTTGAGTATTGTCAAGATGTTGGTAGATAAAGGCGCTTTTCCAGAGGCTCCGGTCTTGTGGGTCCACTGCCAGCAAGTGCTCATGCCGTTGCTCAGCTCTGACTTCATCCAGTGCAGCTTTGACTTGCCTGCTAAGGCGGTTATAGCTGTGTCTGTCCTCTGGTTGGCCCTTCTCCTTTCTTGAGTGAGTGCTTTGGTCTCATCCGGAATACCTGCAAAATAATTTTTGATTAGTGGCCTGTTTTGTGTTACAGTGTTACTTCAGTAGCATTAATAATGCTATTCTCCAGCACTGCAACAGCTTGATCAATCCCATCAGCGTCGTCTATTCGAAGAAGCAGCGGAAGGTCTCTCTGCAAGAGTGCAGAAAACTCTGGCCAGTTTGTACGTCGGCTCTTGAAAGTAGCCTCCTCCGGTGTTACCTCTCCTAGACGTAAAACGAAGAATCAGTGGGCTGTGGTCGGAGCAACCCTCATGGACAACTGTGAGCTCAGTTTCCATTTTTAGAGAACTATGCCCAGCACGTCGTTTCTTCCATTGGTGGCTAGATACGTTAGTTCTTTTGGCCCCATGACCGGAATGTCCCCTCTTCTGTCCAGGAAAGTCCTCATCGCTCTGCCATTCTGGTCGATAGCTCTGCTATTCCAGTCTGGTAATTCCAGTTGCGTTGAAGTCTACAATGGCGACGTGTTGTGCGCGTTGCCTCCTGAAAATAATTTCCTTCTAATTCATTGGGGTCTAAGTCTTGGCGTGGTTGATAGCAACTAGCAATTTTCAGTTTTGCCCTTTCGGTTTCCTCTTCAATTGCTATTACTTCCACTCGGCTGTTTGTATTGGTGGCAGTTGCACGTGTGGTACTCGTCTCCTGACAAGCAGCGTAACTCCTCCACCTCCTCGGTTTCCTTGTCCCTGCCTGTCCTCCCTGTGAACCAAGTATCCTGGTAGACTGAAGTCCTCAGTGTTTCTGAGATGGGTAAAGGTAAGGGCCGTGTTGCCATTTACACCTGAAACATGGGAAAGTTAGCCATCGCTGAGAATATTTTCTTCATCTGGTCTAACGCGGATTTAGCTGCACTGTTTCCTGCCTTTGTGGCAGCAGCCTAGCTTGTTCCATCCGAAACCGGACTGCCGGCGTGTTTGTCACTAGTTTCTGTTCCGTTGGTTTGGCCGTTGCTGTCTTCTTCAGAATCTGCCGTCAGCCTGCTAGATGAATATCTAGTTGAAATGAACCATATTAATTGTTAACGTATGCAAGTGGCGCCATCGGACGACGGCAGGTGCTTTCACTAAGGCATGGTAGGTAATAGTGAAGTGAAACAAGCCAGTTTTCTGCCGAAATTGTCGCTTCCCACAGAAAGGTGGCCGAGATTCGTACCTATACCGTCTGGGGACGACGTTCAGCAGAGTATCAAAGTAATTTCTCTATCAGGCAGAGAAACCATAGACCATATGTTTCTGGAACTCATCAGTATGGTATACCTCAAACCTGACAGAAATAAGAGTTCGAATGATACTTGGTCTCCTCTCAAGGCACTGTGTATGTATGCAAGTGGCGCCATCGGACGACGGCAAGTGCTTCCACTAGGGCATGCGGCATTGAGGTATACCATACTGATGAGCTCCGATAAGAGCGAAATCGGTCTATGTTTCCTCTGCCTCATAGAGAAATAAGTTTGATATTCTCCTGAACGTCGCAGACAGTTGTCCAGACGGTGTAGGTACTAATCTCGGCCATCTGTCTGTGGGAAGCGACAACTTCGGCAGAAAACTGGCTTGATTTCACTTCACTGTGATCTCGCATGATCTAGTGGAAGCACCTGCCGTCGTCCGATGGCGCCACTTGCCTACATACACAGTGCCTTGAGCAAGAGAGGAGACCAAGTATCATTCGAACTCGTATTTCTGTCAGGTTTGAGGTATATCATACTGATGATCTCAAATAAAAGCAAAATCGGTCTATGGTTCCTCTGCCTGATAGAGAAATGAGTTTGATACCCTGCTGCACATCGTCTCTAGACGGTGTAGGTACTAATCTCGGCCATCTGTCTGTGGGAAGCGACAACTTCGGCAGAAAACTGGCTTGATTTCACTTCACTGTGATCTCGCATGATCTAGTGGAAGCACCTGCCGTCGTCCGATGGCGCCACTTGCCTACATACACAGTGCCTTGACCAAGAGAGGAGACCAAGTATCATTCGAACTCGTATTTCTGTCAGGTTTGAGGTATATCATACTGATGATCTCCAATAAAAGCAAAATCGGTCTATGGTTCCTCTCCCTGATAGAGAAATGAGTTTGATACCCTGCTGCACATCGTCCCCAGACTGTATAGGTACGAATCTCGGCCATCTGTCTGTGGGAAGCGACAACTTCGGCACAAAACTGGCTTGGTTTCACTTCACTGTTACCTCGCATGATCTAGTGGAAGCACCTGCCGTCGTCCGATGGCGCCACTTGCATACATACACAGTGCCTGGAGCAGGAGACCAAGTACCATTCGAACTCTTATTTCGGTCAGGTTTGAGGTATATCATACTGATGAGCTCCATTAAGAGCGAGCCTGATAGAGAAATGAGTTTGACATTCTGCTGAACGTCTTCCCCAGACGGTACTATAGGTACGAATCTCGGCCATCTGTCTGATGTGAGAAGCGACAACTTCGGCAAAAAAAAGCTTGGTTTCACTTCATTAATTGTTAACTTTTATTATGATTATAAATTGCTACTTGAGGAAAGAAATAGTCTTGCCATATTTTGTAGGTCTTCCAGCTCGTAGCTCGTAGCTAGCACTTAAAACTTATGTTCAAAACCGCGCTATGCCCCATTAACCTCGACTGGTGGCTAGTGGAAATGGAGGAAGTTGTTTCGTTTAATGGAATTACTTGGACAACTACTTAGTATTTTCGCAATTAAATAAGGGCTAAATTTGCCTCGGCTCGGGCCTCTATGTTGCACTCTACAATATTCGTACAATTCACACGTAAACAACGGTGGCCTAGTTTAGTGGATCTATTCTCATCGCCTTTGGATTCCACGGTCTGGAACATGTATGCAATCCGGAGAAAAAATAAATCAAAACTGCCATTAGGAACGGGAAGTTGTTACAAACGGTTCGGGATTCAGGTCGGTGCATGTACGTGTCTGCATACATCTGCTACAAGTAGCTTTTATTGTTTAGATACAATAAGAATTATTGTGTGTAGCTGACGACTCACAAAATGGCGGCGGTTTTTTATGTACGTCAGCGGCCATCTTTTGAGGAATCAACTCGCTACGAAAATGGTACTAACAAGATGACTAGCGATAGTCAAGATTAGGCTGTGAGAATAAATTATGTACACAAATAGTCGATTTGGATACTAACAAAATAACTATCTCTGGTCAAGATTAGACTGTGCGGTACACACTTGCACTAATTTTATTAGCGTCTCATCTAAAATTGGAGGTGAGTGGTGAAAGTCGATAAAAAGGTCGTTAACCGCTCTTATTTTTGATTCATCATCATTGATGGTGGTACCAATTAAACTCGTGTCGACACTTTAGTGCACTCAACATGGAAACGAGTAAAGGAGCGGGTCTTTATTATTATTCTGCTCATGACAGATCGGTCGAAATGAAGGACATTCCAAGCTTTTGACTGGTCAAGTGCCACAAAACAATAGAGCTAGACCTTTCCAGCGTCTCGTCTCACATTCTAATGCATGATAATCAGGCAAATGCGAAGCGATAAAACAATAGCCAAACGATAACAGGAGCCGTCTATACTCTATATAGGTAGTAGACAATAAAGGAACAGCGTGTTTTAATGTTGCAACATAATATGCGTGTGTATGATGACAAAGAGAGGCGCTGATTGAGGAAAGTTTCAAAAACAAAGGACTGCGTGTTTGTTGCATTGTTAGTTCAATATTTGGCAACTTGATATGGTGCAGAGCCGGGTCGTTCACCGAGATACTGAGGATGCCCAACATGTTTTTTTTTACAGAGAATAATCCACACAACGGTTTCAAGTTGTGGCTTAAAAACAAAAACAAAACTGCTTAATAATTAGCCGGAATTGCACGTTATGGCGATGTCTCTTTGCCACGCTCGCTGCTTTCAAGTGGTACCTTCGACTCTCGGCAACGGTTCTTCTGCGGTTTCGTTATAGTCGTACCACATTATGTAACGTTGCACGCATGAATTGAATCAAGAAAGAATCGCGCAAAAAATTAAGTTTTTGGCCCCTTTGTTAACCTATACTCTACATAATGACTTTACTTTCCAAATGTATAATATTATGAATTGTTTATTAGAAAAAGTCATCAAGAAGGCTATGAATTTTTGACTTAATCAAAGTAAATGGACCTTCGTTCTTTCATTTTTTCTCTTGACATTTCACAACCAACTATATGGCCTTTTTATATGAACACCCTCTATAAAATGTTTGCACAGGAAAATCGTATCTGCTTGCTGAATTAATTGTTGTTTTTTCTTGTTTTAGGTGAGTACCATTCCATAATACCACAAAAGGAAAAACTGCTACGCCTTAATGCGGATTTTAAGGTAAATCCCTCGTGTATAAGTCAGGGAATCCCGGTGGCCAGTTGTCCGGTTTGCTCGAAGATACAGTCGCGCATTGAACGGTCCTTATGCAAGGCCCGGCTAGCTCAGTCGGTAGAGCATGAGACTCTTAATCTCAGGGTCGTGGGTTCGAGCCCCACGTTGGGCGAAAATTTTTTTTAACTGATCGGTCGTAAGTTCGGGCTCCACATTGGGTTATGACTTTTTGTTTTATTTTTTTCAAAAATAAATAATTTATTAAATTCCTACTTCAAGCTCACGTGTTTGAGTTGAGTCCCATATTTGACAACAATTTTTTTTCATAAATAAATTAATTTTCCAAATTTAAAATGTAATCAATTCGCTTTGTTCTTCTCTTTTTTGGCCACAATATATTAGACTGTTTGTCTTCAATAAACTCGTATATGAAGAGTTCCATAGTTGGGTTATAACGAGGATTGAATTTTTTTTTAAATTTTTTTCAAAAATAAATAATTTAAAAAATTCTTTTCTCAAGGTCATGAGTTTGAGTTGAGACCCTTATTGAGCAACACTTTTTTTTAAATAAATTAATTTTCCAAATTTAAAATGTAATAAATTCGCTTTGTTCTTCTCTTTTTTTTTTAGCCACAACAATTCGTTTATTGTCTTCAATAAACTCGTATATGAAAAGTTCCATAGTTGGATTGTAATGAGGATTGAAATTTTTTTAAATTTTTTCAAAAATAAATAAATTTATAAATTTCTTTTTCAAGGTCATGAGTTTGAGTTGAGACCATGTTGGGCAACACTTTTTTTTCATAAAAAAATTAATTTTTGAAATTTAAAATGTAATAAATTCGCTTTGTTCTTCTCTTTTTTTGGCCGCAATATATTTGTCCGTTTGTCTTCAATAAACTCATATATGAAGAGTTCCATAGTTGGGTTGTAATGAGGATCGAAAATTTTTTAAATTTTTTCAAAATTAAATAGTTTTATAAATTCCTTTCTCAAGGTCATAAATTTGAGTTGAGACCCATATTGGGCAACACTTTTTTTCATAAATTAATTTTCCAAATTTAAAATGTAATAAATTCGCTTTGTTCTTCTCTTTTTTTGGCCACAATATATTAGACTGTTTGTCTTCAATAAACTCGTACATGAAGAGTTCCATAGTTGGGTTGTAACGAGGATTGATTTTTTTTTTAATTTTTTTTTTAATTTTTTCAAAAATAAATAATTTAATAAATTCTTTTCTCAAGGTCATGAGTTTCAGTTGAGACCCTTATTGGGCAACACTTTTTTTTAAATAAATTAATTTTCCAAATTTAAAATGTAATAAATTCACTTTGTTCTTCTCTTTTTTTTTAGCCACAACAATTCGTTTATTGTCTTCAATAAACTCGTATATGAAGAGTTTCATAGTTGAATTGCAATGAGGATTGAATTTTTTTTAAATTTTTTCAAAAATAAATAATTTTATAAATTCCTTTTTCAAGGTCATGAGTTTGAGTTGAGACCATGTTAGGCAACACTTTTTTTCATAAAAAAATTAATTTTCGTAATTTAAAATGTAATAAATTCGCTTTGTTCTTCTCTTTTTTTGGGCGCAATTTATTTGTCCGTTTGTCTTCAATAAACTCCTATATGAAGAGTTCCATAGTTGGATTGCAATGAGGATTGAAATTTTTTTAAATTGTTTTAAACAGAAATAATTTAATAAATTTCTTTCTCAAGGTCGTGAGTTTGAGTTGAGACCCATATTGGGCAACACTTTTTTCATAAATAAATTAATTTTCCAAATTTAAAAAGTAGTAAATTCGCTTTGTTCTTCTCTTTTTTTGGGCGCAATATATTTGTTCGTTTGTCTTCAATAAACTCGTATATGAAGAGTTTCATAGTTGGGTTGTAACGAGGAATGAAATTTTTTTAATTTTTTTCAAAAATAAATAATTTAATAAATTCCTTCCTCAAGGTCATGAGTTTGAGTTGAGACCCTTATTGGGCAACACTTTTTTTCATAAATAAATTAATTTTCCAAATTTAAAACGTAGTAAATTCGCTTTGTTCTTCTCTTTTTTTGGGCGCAATATATTTGTTCGTTTGTCTTCAATAAACTCGTATATGAAGAGTTTCATAGTTGGGTTGTAACGAGGAATGAAATTTTTTTAATTTTTTTCAAAAATAAATAATTTAATAAATTCCTTCCTCAAGGTCATGAGTTTGAGATGAGACCCTTATTGGGCAACACTTTTTTTTCATAAAAAAATTAATTTTCGAAATTTAAAATGTAATAAATTCGCTTTGTTCTTCTCTTTTTTTGGGCGCAATTTATTTGTCCCTTTGTCTTCAATAAACTCCTATATGAAGAGTTCCATAGTTGGATTGCAATGAGGATTGAAATTTTTTTAAATTGTTTTAAACAGAAATAATTTAATAAATTTCTTTCTCAAGGTCGTGAGTTTGAGTTGAGACCCATATTGGGCAACACTTTTTTCATAAATAAATTAATTTTCCAAATTTAAAACGTAGTAAATTCGCTTTGTTCTTCTCTTTTTTTGGGCGCAATATATTTGTTCGTTTGTCTTCAATAAACTCGTATATGAAGAGTTTCATAGTTGGGTTGTAACGAGGAATGAAATTTTTTTATTTTTTTTCAAAAATAAATAATTTAATAAATTCCTTCCTCAAGGTCGTGAGTTTGAGTTGAGACCCATATTGGGCAACACTTTTTTCATAAATAAATTAATTTTTTCAAATTTAAAACGTAGTAAATTCGCTTTGTTCTTCTCTTTTTTTGGGCGCAATATATTTGTCCGTTTGTCTTCAATAAACTCGTATATGAAGAGTTCCATAGTTGGATTGCAATGAGGATTGAAATTTTTTTAAATTATTTTAGAAATAAATAATTTAATAAATTTCTTTTTCAAGGTCGTGAGTTTGAGTTGAGACCCATATTGGACAACACTTTTTTTCATAAATAAATTAATTTTCCAAATTTAAAATGTAGTAAATTCGCTTTGTTCTTCTCTTTTTGTGGGTGCAATATATTTGTCCGTTTGTTTTCAATAAACTCGTATATGAAGAGTTCCATAGTTGGATTGCACTGAGGATTGAAATTTTTTTAAATTGTTTCAAAAATAAATTATTTAATAAATTTCTTTCTCAAGGTCATGAGTTTGAGTTGAGACCCATATTGGGCAACACTTTTTTTCATAAATAAATTAATTTTCCAAATTTAAAACGTAGTAAATTCGCTTTATTCTTCTCTTTTTTTGGTCACAATATATTCGGCCGTTTGTCTTCAATAAACTTGTATATGAAGAGTTCCATAGTTGGGTTGTAATGGGGAGGGGAATTTTTTTAAATTTTTTCAAAAATAAATAATTTAATAAATTCCTTTCTCAAGGTCATGAGTTTGAGTTGAGACCCTTATTGGGCAACACTTTTTTTTAAATAAATTAATTTTCCAAATTTAAAATGTAATAAATTCGCTTTGTTCTTCTCTTTTTTTTTAGCCACAACAATTCGTTTATTGTCTTCAATAAACTCGTATATGAAAAGTTCCATAGTTGGATTGTAATGAGGATTGAATTTTTTTTAAATTTTTTCAAAAATAGATAATTTTATAAATTCCTTTTTCAAGGTCATGAGTTTGAGTTGAGACCATGTTAGGCAACACTTTTTTTCATAAAAAAATTAATTATCGAAATTTAAAATGTAATAAATTCGCTTTGTTCTTCTCTTTTTTTGGGCGCAATATATTTGTCCGTTTGTCTTCAATAAACTCCTATATGAAGAGTTCCATTGTTGGATTGCAATGAGGATTGAAATTTTTTTAAATTGTTTTAAAAATAAATAATTTAATAAACTTCTTTCTCAAGGTCATGAGTTTGAGTTGAGACCCATATTGGGCAACACTTTTTTTCATAAATAAATTAATTTTCCAAATTTAAAACATAGTAAATTCGCTTTGTTCTTCTCTTTTTTTGGGCGCAATATATTTGTTCGTTTGTCTTCAATAAACTCGTACATGAAGAGTTCCATAGTTGGGTTGTAACGAGGATTGAATTTTTTTTTTAATTTTTTTCAAAAATAAATAATTTAATAAATTCTTTTCTCAAGGTCATGAGTTTGAGTTGAGACCCATATTGGGCAACACTTTTTTCATAAATAAATTTTCCAAATTTAAAATGTAATAAATCCTCTTTTTTTGGCCTCAATACATTCGGGCCATTTGCAAGGCCATTTGTCTTCAATAAACTCATATGTGAAATTGGAAATTTTGAGCTCCATATTGAGTAATAATTTTTGTTTTATTTTTTTAAATTTAAATAACGTATTAAATTCGTAACTCAACGTCATGACTCATAAGTTTGAGTCGAGCCCCAATGAGGCTCAATAATGGGCCCCAATGAGCAACAATTATTTTTTTGAATTAATTGTCCAAATTCTAAATTCAATAGATTCTCCCTTTGTTCTCCTTTCTTTTTGACCTCAATACTTTCGTGCCATCCGTCTTCGAAGCTCGCTGGACTGACAAAGGCAGGGCCTAGGAGCGCGGTCCCTTTGGGGTCACCGGGATTTATCGGTTATGTATGCGGGAGGCTTCTTTGAGAAGCCCCCGGGTTCTTGAGACAGCCCGTTTTTCTTTGTGCTTTGACAAAGGATAGTAGGTATTTATTTACGATGGTTTTTGAGGTTTTTAAGAATTTCGTTTTGCGAGGAAAAGGATTTCTTTTTGGCGGAAAAGCTGATGGAAGGCGGTATAGAGTTAAATAGTGTATTGTTTTTATTTTTGATAAATACGCTAGCGCCACACGTTGTAACGAGATTACTAGTTGTTGTCAAAAAATCTAAAACAGTTATCGCTTGTTCAATATGTGCCTTGAAATCTAAGATATTTGGGGGGAATACCAAAGTACTTACTACAAAATTACTAAATTTTAGAATTTCCTTTCTTTTTTTGAAAACATCTTATTAACTGTCCACACTAAAACAAAATGTTGAACCCAAAAATGTATGGTAAATTTCAGGCAATCATTTGATATCACGGAAATAATTTTAGAAGAAATTTGTATTGCGCCACTTTTATTTTTCTTGAGTATCCAAATGGTTTTTGTTCTTTTTTGCTAAAGAGTTTGGCATTTTGTTTTTCATTTGTTTATAATAATATTTTAATTAACTACAAAGAGGTCAAAGTAATTGGAAGCACCGACACATTCAATCAATCAGTGTCCGGAATTTTCTGTCAAATCTTAGGGTATGATTTTACGTTAAAAACAAGATAAAAACTTTATTTAAAAGTGAGTTCAAAAATGTTCCTACAATGCGCTAGAGTTTTTCAAAAATAACTCAGAAACAGTTTATTTTTTATTTAAAAAACAGTTTTTTCTTAATTTTGATCTCTTTTTATTCAGGCATCAGTAGCGTAAAAAAAAAATAAAACCAAGAGCGGTGCTCTTATTAAGCTTTTAGGTACCTCTTGGCGAACTAGAAATGTACCCTACATGACTGCTTTTATCGCCATTTTTCTCATAAACTATTAATGTTACAAATTTTTTCAAAAGTACCTTTTTTTTATGAAAGTTGAAAGAAGTTTATTTTCTGCGAGGTATGTTAGTGATCGAAATTTTTAGCTTTTTTGTAGAAAACTCTAGTTTAAAATATGCAAAAAGGCAGTATTTACTAATTGGAAATTGAAAACTTATCTGCTTTCATTATTTCCAAAAAAATAATGCAGTTGTTAAGAACGAAAGATAAAAATACTTTAATATCTAAATTCTTAAAGAAGAAATCGTTAAAATGTGATGGGTTAATTTTAGCAAAGTAATGAAGCGAACGAGGATAAATTTAATAAAAAAGTGTATTAACATTTTCACTTCTTACTTAAAAAAAAAACATCTTTATATTGCGCAGTATATGTGGGAAGTAACACCTTATTTTCAGCTGACTTGAGCTCAGGAATTCAACGGTAAAGTCGAAATTTTAATACCTAAATTCCTAAGGCAGAAATAGCTAAAATATTGCAAACATGTACTAATTTAAAAGAAAATAGGGCGATAAAACCAATATATGAGGCTTAAAACCAAATCTTCCTTCTTGATAAATCTAAGAAAAAAAAATATTAATATTTTTTACTCATAACTTTTATTAAAAAAAAAAAATGTAGAAACTTTAGGAACCAAGAAGCATCGCTTCATTTTCAGCTAAATTGAGCTCAGGAATTCAGCAGAGAAATAAAAATTTTAATACTTAAAGTCTTAAAGACAGAATCGTTAAAATCTTGTAAAGGTGTGCTAATTTTAAAGGAAATTCATAATCCAACGAGGCTGCAAACACGCAACTTATGACGTTGCAAAAAATCTTTATAAGGAACTTTTTTCTTTTTTTTTGCAGTAGTTGTTAGAAGTAACACCTCATTTTCAGTTGCCTTGAGTTCAGGAATTCAGCGGCGAAGTCGAAATTTTACTTAAGTTACTGAGGAAGAAATCGCTAAAATCTTGTAAAAAAATGCTAATTTCAAAGAAAATTAAAAAATGTTATTGGTCCGAACACATGTGGCCCTTTTTCAGCCACTTTAAGTCATTCTTCCGATATTTCTTGTATTTGTTAATGGAATTTTCTTGTATTGTACAACTCTCTGATTTTTGAAATCTGAATGAAATTAATGAAGAAACTGTAATAAAGTCAACCAAACTTGTGTCAACAGGTTTCCTGTTGGGTTAAAACCGCCTCATAGAGATGAGGCTAAAACTGAAGAAAATACTAATAAGTTATATATTTTTGAAATAAAAAAAATATATATACAGGGTGTCTCTTTTTAAGTGTGTGCAGTATTGCTATCTACGAAACGGCTGTAGTTACAAAGTCGGTTAAATTAGCAAAAAGTTGACTTTTGTAGAGTCTGTTTAGAAAACGTTCACAGGGTTGCCACATTTCGAGTGGTTTCTGAAATATTTAGAAAAATCTAAAAAATGCCAAAAATTTAAATCTCTTCTATTTCAAAAACTATTGGTGACACAAAAAAAGTTTAAATTACGAAGTTTCACTACACTCTAATCTCTCTCGTATGACATCTCGATCAGCTTCGTGTAACGCTTACCAACCTAGTTACCAGTATAAAGTTAATTTTTTTAAATACGGACCTGGATTTTTTTTTCATAATTTAAAAGTTCTTTTTATTCTTAATATAAGGGCGTATTACACAATTAGGGTTTTAAACGTTTCGACCAGTTAAATCCATCATCAAGGTATTCTATCTAAATCCGCTCCTGTTTATGGAGTAATGAAAGTTAATACTGTGTTTTTCTTCAGTAAATGCGTCAGGATAATTACCATCAATACTTGCAATGTTTTTAGTGCCTTAAAGAAAATTATTACAAAAATTAAAAGAAAGGAATCTTATTATTGTGCTAATATGAACAAGATACTTATGTTAGAAATGAAGCAATGACTTAATATTTTGACCTATTTTGTAAACAACTATTGGTTTAAGAAATTTAAATGCTCAAATTGTCTTCCTTGGTTTCTTAGGCATAACCTTGCCTTCTTCTTAATATTGACCTGGACGTTTTCTAACATTTCTGGCGTAATTTTATTACAAGTCATTTGAATTTTCCTTTTCAAATCCTCCACATCTTGTGGCGCACTTTTGTACACATCATTCTTTATAAAACCCCAAATAGAAAAATCCATAGGAGTTATATCAGGGGACCTAGGAGGCCAATTAACTGGCAATTTTTTATCACAATTAATTTAAGAAATTTAATAAACTCGTCAACTAAATTAACGCATCACATAAAAATTACCAAATGTTTAATTATAATTTTTGGCAAACCTACTGAACGGATTTGTTTAATTCCTTTTTTGGCTGAAAAGTCGCTTTATTTAGAAATTTAATGCTTTCTTAGTTTTTGATTGAAATAATTGTTTTTGGAGTACAGGGAGTAACAACTATACCTACAAGGCTGTGCCTTAGAAACCAAGGATGACAATTTGAACATTTAATTTCTTAAGGCAATAGTGCCATGGTTTACAAAATAAATAGCATTAAGTCGTCGCTTCATTTCTAAAATAAGTATCTTGTTCATATTAGCACAATAATAAGGTTCCTTTTAATATTTGTAATAATTTTCTTTAAGGCACTAAAAACATTGCAAGTATTGATGGTAATTATCCTGACGCATTTACTGAAGAAAAATACAGTACCTATTAACTTTCATTACTCCATAAACAGGCTCGGATTTAGATAGAATACCTTGATGATGGATTTAACTGGTCGAAACGTTTAAAACCCTAATCGTGTAATACGCCGTTATATTAAGAATAAACAGAACTTTCAAGTTATGAAAAAAAAAAATAAGGTCCGTATTTAAAAAAATTAACTTTATACCGGTAACCAGGTTGGTAACCGTTACACGAAGCTACTCGAGATGTCATATGAGAGAGTTTAGAGTGTAGGAAAACTTCGTAATTTAAACTTTTTTTGTGTCACCAATAGTTTTTGAAATAGAAGAGATTTAAATTTTTTTGGCATTTTTTAGATTTTTCTAAATATTTCAGAAACCACTCGAAATGTGGCAACCCTGTGAACGTTTTCTAAACAGACTCTACAAAAGTCAACTTTTTGCTAATTTAACCGACTTTGTAACTACAGCCGTTTCGGAGATAGCAATACTGCACGCACTTAAAAAAGACACCCTGTATATTTTTAAAACGTGGGGAACGAAATTATGAAATTTTAATTACCATATTGGAAACGCCACAATTATTGCATTTTGGTTCTTAAAGGATCAGGGTTTAAGAGAAAATCGATTTTTAGGTTAATTTCCTCGGAATTTTTGCACTTTTAGAATCGCGTTTTTGGACAGTTTTTTAAAAAAAAAAACCCTTTAGAAGTTAATTTAATTCGAATTGAGTTTGTCACGTTTTTAGGGGATTGCAAACGAGTTATTCCGAAAAAAAAATCTGACATTTTTTTGAAAATGACCAAAGGAGGTATTACGACTTTTTTCTTAATTCTCAACTTTGACCGCCTGTAACGTGAGAACACCTGTACCGACTGGAGTGATTCCAACTGTTTTGTCCTCTTCTTTATGTCCTCTTTTACCTCCTACCATCGGAAGTTCCATAGGTGCAATATTTCCGGAGATCGACCCCTTCGGAGACCGATTTTTAGGCAGTTTTAGAATCGCGTTTTTGGATCATTTTTAAAAAACCCTCTTTAGAGGTTAAATTAACTCGTAACAAACATTGAGTTTGTTATGTTTTTAGAGGCTTGCAAACGAGTTATTCCGACGAAAAACAGCAAAAAAAATCCGAAATTTTTTTGAAAATGTCCAAAGGGGTTATTACGATTTTTTTCTTAATTCTCAACTTTAACCGCCTGTATCTTGAGAACGCCTGAACCCATTGTAGTGAATCTAACTGTTTTGTCCTCTTCTTGATGTCTTCTTTTACCCCCTACCACCGGAAGTTCCGTAGGTGCAATATTTTCTAAGGTTGACCCCTTCGGTGGGCGATTTTTAGGCACTTCTAGAGCGGCGTTTTTTGACCGTCTTTAAAAAACCTATTTTGCGGTTAATTTAACTCGAATTGAGTTTGTTACGTTTTTAGGGAATTGCAAACGAGTTATTCCGATCAAAAACAGCAAAAAAAAAGTTTTTCAAATTATTTTTCAAAATGTCCAAAGGGGGGGGGGGGGTATTACGACTTTTCTCTCAATTCAATGGAATTCAACTTTGAATTCCAATTGCTTTGAATTCCAGGTGCAATATTTTGCGGAGAACGACTCTTTCGGAGATCGATTTTTAGGCACTTTTCTCGGCACTTTTAGAATCGCGTTTTTGGACCATTAATTTGTTTTGGACCAGAAAACCGCTTTAGAGGTTAATTTCATTCGAATAGGGCATTGCAAACGAGTTATTCCGACCAAAAGCAGCAAAAAAAATCCGAATTTTTTTGAAAATGTCCAAAAGGGGGTAGTTATTACTTTTTTCCCATTTCTCAATTTTGGCCGCCTGTAATTTGAGAACGCCTGGACCGATTGGAGTGAATCCAACTGTTTTGTCCTCTTCTTGTAGTCCTTTTTCATCTCCCACCACCGGTTTTCACCTCCCACCACCGGAAGTTCCGTAGGTGCAATAAATATAAAACAAAAGACGACTATAAAAATTAAGCTCGCACTGTGATACCGATTAGCAGGTGGACAGAATAGTTCTTATTGGTGGTCAACTTGCGCTTGCGCCTGTGCTATCGTTGGGTGGAACTCGACAAGGACGCCGAAAACCTTGCAATCTAGTCTATGGGAAGCATTGTTGCCGATTGTAGCAATTTGGCGCAAAAATAACGATTTTTTTAACAATAAAATATGTAGCGACTTCTTAAAGAAAAATATCCGAGAGTAGCGACATTCTGAATAATTTGAAATTTTAGAATTGACAGACGGAAATAGAAAGAACAGAAAATAAAAAAAAAAAACAGAACTCTGAAGAATTACAAGAAATATATGAATTTTTATTACAATTCAATTGAGGACCAGGCAATTTTATGGGTTAAATTAATTTTTAAAAATATAAGTACTTAAGTGATTGACAATATTGATATTGAGCATTTCATTTCCAGCAGTAGCACCGGCAACACTGTTTGCAAGTTACGTGGAACTTGGAACAGCATAAAATAAAACCATAACACTCACTCATGAAAAGTCATATACGATAATCGACAAAGACAAAACATCGCCACTGGAATCTCAATAGCCATGGCTGTCATTTTATCAGAGAAATCTAAAAATAGGCTCAAATATTTCAATCGGCGGTTCAACCAATTAGAACAGAAAGAAAGGATCACCCGGCCAATCAAAGCGTTTAGTCTCGGTTTTAGTTTTATTCCACGTTGATTCTCAACGTCATCGTGCCTATACAGGGTGTCCCACCGGCAACTACCGCGGTCGATATTTCGAAAACTACAAAAGGTAATTTTTTGAAAATTTCAGGGTTGGGGCCTTCACATCTAAAATATTTTTCCTTTCGATGTACCACTGTAGGTACTCGAGTTGGTACCAACTTCACTGTTGTGTGTACCAACTTTAAATGTTACCCCACAATTTTTTTTGTATTTTTCATTTCTACGTTTATTTTTAGGGAAAAAATGCCAGGTCACCGCAAGGCTGTCTGAAGCAGATTTTGAGTTCTCTTTGATTTAAAAAAAATGTCAAAAGCATGCCAAATTTAAATCATAACTGTCAGTCAAGCGATTAAATTTTTTTTTAAATCCTCCGGTGGCAATTGACAAGAAGACATAAGGTACCAGATAACGCGACACGATTAAAAAAATAATACACCAGATCGTCAGAAAAACGTATCAAAAATTGACTTAAAAAAATGACCAAAAACTCGTAATTTTCAAATGGAATACCTCATTTTTTCTGGCTGCAGTGTCAAAAGGGTTAAAAATAAGAGACACTTTATATTATTGCTCCTATACCTATCGTTAGCTGTTTTCGCACAATTTTTAAAAATCGTTTTTAAAAAGCATTACTTTTTATAGTTTTCGAAATATCGACCGCGGTAGTTTCTGGTGGGTCACTCTGTATGGAGCGTAAATATCTACCAGTAGTGACAAAATGAATTATTCTTGGTACTGCATACCTGTTTTAACCTCGGTTTTAACTAACCTTTCCTATAACAACACACGAACTTCATGTATATTTCAAAACACTTTTCGAACTTCAAAGCACTTCAAGGTACTTCACATATTTTTCACTTCTAACATTTCTCAAAAAAAACTTTTTTTTATTTTTGCAATAGATATAGCTAGTGACACCTCATTTTCAGCTGCCTTGAGCTCAGGAATTCAAAAGTGAAGTCGAAATGTCCATACCTAATTTCCCAAGGTAAATGTTGCTAAAAAAAATGAAAAAATAAAATATATTGAAATATTAGATATAGTAAACATAACGTATGACTCTTCGAAACCCTCGCTCAGCTGTAAATAAAAAAAATTGCCATTTTTTTCTTGAACAAAATCAAATTTATCTTTGGTTGAAGAATGATATAGACAGCCACGAATTGGCCTCGACTAAAAACTCCATAAATAAACAAACTAATCAACCAGCAGCCTTGCCGGGAATTGGACACCCACCCATCGCACTTTGAAAAAATTGGAACCCATTAGCCCATGCATTACCTAATTATCGGACGTGATTTACGCTTGTACGCGGCCAATTATTACAAACATTCAGACAGTACCTCACACAAGTATAATTATTCCCAGTAATTTTAATCAAGTTCGGCCTTCGGGTCAGGAAAATTCAAACAGAACCGCGGTTTTGTTTCGTGTCACCGAACCTATATTATACTTACACGCAAACAATGGGGCCCAATGATGGTTTCATTCCCATATGCAAAGACAATCCATGTGTTTGTATGTATCGCCTAGATCGACCTCAAGACCCAATTTTAGAAGGCTTTAAGGTCGTTTTCGATTAATAATGAGTTGTTTTATGCGGGGTTGAGGCTTTAGGGTTAATTGGACTGCCGCGCCGCACAGTGGGTAAAAACTGAAGCTTTCCGGAAAAAAATGTCAAAGAAGTCTCTCTGGACTGGGTAAGCGAATTTACATCCAACCATGAAATTATCTAGTTTTCATTATTTTAAAGTATTGACACAGAAATTTTTTTTTCAGAAACAATATCTTAATAGAATATTATACAACAAGCATTTAATGAGAGTCGTTATTCTCGAGGGTAACCACGAGCGAAGCGAGTGGCAAAGCCCGAGAGATTAACGCTCTTTAAATGCTAGTTGAATACTATACTTTATCCACGAACAAGATTCCGAGTTTTCTCAAATATTATAGGTTATAGGTGCCACAAAGATAATTCACTATTTTAAAACGACGACTAGTTTCGCTAATCGACGGCGCGACGTTTGATGCATCAGATAGATGACGTTCTAGTCGCCCGTGCATGTTCATTTCAATGCTACGAGGGTGGACGATAAATGACTTAATTTTATGGCCTATTTTAAGTATTTTTCGGTGAAAAGTACAATTTCTAGTGAAAAAGAGGCACTGTAACCTACATTTGTCTCAATACATCCTAATAGAAGAATTATTATTTGAATGAACCAATGGTAACTATCGATTTCATGTTTAGGGCAGTTTACTTTTTGAGTTGCGAGTTGCCTACGATATGTTTCGTTTCCATGACAACTCATTATTCACAAGTGAATAAAGATTAGCATTAATCTTGAGAATATATGAAAATAATGTGATTCTTATAGTATGGTCGTGGATAAAAGAAAATTTCTTCCACTGTGCGTCGTCCCTCGTCGCTGATTTGCCGAGTGTGTGGGGCTTCGCGTGACCCCCCCTTTTAATTGGGTTGAACTCGATTCCCATACAACAATAATAATTTCGATGCCTTTACGAAGGAAAGAGCATTATTTATAGGGCTGCGCCCCGAGGCCTATTAAACTACTAATCCGGCCAAAATCCTTGATTTATGTCTACTTGAATGTGGTTAAACAAGCGTTCTTTTGAGACAGGCAAAGATGGATTATCTTCGGAGCGTCCGCGGCGAATGAATAAGTAATCACGAATGATGACCCAGATTTCCGTGACCCCAAGAAGTCGATTGACGACACCCACAATGGTCTGGGGTTTGAATGTAGTTTTGAAGCATTTAAGTATCTATTTGGGCAACGGTTTTTGAGTTTCGCTTCTTTCTCTATTTGATTCAGAAAAAATTCTTCTTTGTTACGTTACGGACGACTAATAATGTCGGTCTTCTTTCTTCAAGTTTCGTGGCAAATTCTAATGAATATCGGCCAGTAAAAATCATGTGCGTGCAGTGCTCAGGCATAATAATTATGCATTTATCATGTTTACCGCCTCGTCTTCCCATAAACCTCCTCGCGACCGCACGAAGCGGATTCTTATGGTGGAACTTAAACCGATTTAAATAAGGATTATTAATGCAAATTGCCCGAGACGAACATGTACTTTGCAGCCAATGCCATTAAGAAATAAATTTCCATACTTCATGCATGCACAACTTGCAGGTGTTAGCAATATTGCAGCAATAGTTCGGAGAAAACTTCAATGTTTCTCAAAGTTGGAAGGAACTGTATGCTATACTCTCTCAGATATTGGAGATTATTCCATTTTTTCATTTAGCCGATTTTGAATTTTCCTGGTTAAATGCCTAAATTAAACTTATACGTTTTTAAGGTGGATGTGGTTAAATTTTTGCAACAGAAGATCCTCCTTTTGTGTTCATATTCAGGATGCAGAAACAGTTGTCCATATATTTTAACCAGTGGACGATCCCTCTATTATTGTTGTTGTTGCTGAGTATGAAATTGATCTACCTTTGAATAACTCAACAAGGCAAGACAACGAGCAGCTCTCCATGGCCAAACCAACTTTCTTCTCGAAAAATTTTCCCTTGGATTGAAAGAAATCCTGTGAATACTACCAGCGAATATTGAGTATGTATACCAGCCACTATATCGGCGTTTTCTACACCCTTGGACATTAGGAAGTCTTTAACTATGATGGCGTATTTATTTCTGGGTACCCTGTTGACCAAATTTGCGACTTCTCAATGTACCAATAAAAATCTTTGACAGGTAATTGTTGACATTTGACTTGTTGCGTTGTGCAAGACCAAGTGGCATTTTTCTAAAAATTCCAAGTTTGCATTTTTAAAGTTTTTAAGTCGATCGGTCGAGGCGTTCTCAAGTAAGTTACCGGCGGTCAAAGTTGAGAGTTTTGTAATTCCCCTAAGAACGTAAAAACCTCAATTCCAAAGAGGTTACTTTAAAAATTGTCAAAAAACGTGATTCTGAAAGTGCTGAAAAATCGACTTTCGAAGGGGTCTTTCTCCGAAAATATTGTACCTACGGAACCTTCGATTCGGTGGAAGGTGAAAGAGAACATCAAGAAGAGGAAAAAACAGTTGGATTCACTCCGATCGGTCGAGGCGTTCTCAAGTTACAGGCGGTCAAAGTTGAGAATTAATATCCCCTCCCCCCCCCCTTGAACATTTTGAAAATAAATTCGGGAAATTTTTTTTCCTGTTTTTGATCGGAATGGCACGCTTGCCATCCCCTAAGAGTGATTCTGAAAGTGCTGAAAAATCGACTTCCGAAGGGGTCTATCTCCGAAAATATTGCACTTATGGACCCTCCGGTGGTGGGAGGTGAAAGAGGACATCAAGAAAGACAAAAGAAAAAAACAGTTGGATTCACTCCGATCTATCGAGGCATTCTCAAGTTACAGGCAGTCAAAGTTGAGAATTAAGAAAAAAAGTCGTAATAAACACCCACGGACATTTTGAAAAAAATTTAGGGATTTTTTTTGCTGTTTTTGATCGGAATGTCACGCTTGCAGTCCCCTAAGAACGTAACAACCTCAATTCGAATGAATTTAACCTCCAAAGGGGTTTTTTTTTTAAAAATGGTAAAAAAAAAAACGAGATTCTAAAAGTGCTGAAAAATCGACCTCCGAAGGGCTCGATCTCCGAAACTAATGCACCTACGGAACTCCGGTGCTGGGAGGTGAAAGAGGACATCAAGAAGAGGAAAAGCAGTTGGATTCACTCCGATCGGTCGAGGAGTTCTCAAGTTACTGGCGGTCAAAGTTGAGAATACCCCGCTTTGGACATTTTCAAAAAAATTTTGGATTTTTTTTGTCGTTTTTGATCGGAATGGCACGCTTGCAATGCTCTAAAAAGCCCAGTCCCAGAGCCGCCAACCGAAAACGCCATAAATGACGACGATTTTTGTCCTTCATTTGAGTAAAAGTCAACCTGAAGAAACTTTTACTAATAACGTTTTCGAGTGGTCGCTCTTGAGCGCTCTGGGAATAGTCTATCCTTCAATTCTTAGAGAGAGAATAGAGGACGGGAATACTCTCAGAGCGTCCCAGAGTCGCCACCCGAAAACGCCATAAATGACGAGATAGTCTATTCTTCACTTGAGTAAAAGTCAACTTGAAAAGAATTTGACTAATAGCGTTTTCGAGTGGTCCTAGAACGCTTCCAGAATAGTTCTATCCTTCAATTTTGAACGAGAAAATACAGGTTGGGAATATTTTCAGAGCGTCCCAGAGCCGCCACCCGACAACGCCATAAATGACGACGATTTTGTCCTTCACTTGAGTAAAAGTCAACTTGAAAAGAATTTTACCAATAACGTTTTCGAGTGACCGCTCTAGAGCGCTCTGGGGGGAAGTTCTACCCTTCAATTCTTATAGAGAGAAGAGAAGACAGGAATACTCTCAGAACGTCCCAGAGCCGCCACCCGAAAACGCTATAAATGACGACGTTTGTCCTCACTTGAGTAAAAGTCAACTTTAAGAGAATTTTACTAATAGCGTTTTCGGGTGGTCCTTCTAGAACGCCCGCAGAATAGTTCTATCCTTCAATTCTGAACGAGAAAATACAGGTTGCGAATATTTTCAGAGCGTCCCAGAGCCGCCACCCGAAAACGCCATAAATGACGAGAATGTTTATCCGTCACTTGAGTAAAAGTCAACTTGAAGAGAATTTTACTAATAATGTTTTCGAGTGGTCGCTCTTGAGCGCTCTGGGAATAGTTCTATCCTTTAATTCTTGTAGAGAGAATATAGGACGGGAATACCCTCAGAGCGTCCCAGAGTCGCCACCCAAAAACGCCCTAAATGACGAGAATGTCTATCCTTCACTTGAGTAAAAGTCAACTTGAAAATAATTTTACTAATAGCGTTTTCGGGTGGTCCCTCTAGAACGCCCGCAGAATAGTTCTATCCTTCAATTTTGAACCAGAAAATACAGGTTGGGAATATTTTCAGAGCGTCCTAGAGCCGCCACCCGAAAACGCTATAAATGATGACGATTTTGTCCTTCACTTGAGTAAAAGTCAACTTGAAAAGAATTTTACTAATAACGTTTTCGAGCGACCGCTCTAGAGCGCTCTGGGAATAGTTTTATCCTTTAGTTCTTGTAGAGAGAATAGAGGACGGGAATACTCTCAGAGCGCCCCAGAGTCGCCACTTGAAAACGCCATAAATGACGAGATTGTCTATCCTTCACTTGAGTAAAAGTCAACTTGAAAAAATTTTACTAATAGCGTTTTCGGGTGGTCCTTCTAGAACGCTCCCAGAATAGTTTTATCCTTCAATTTTGAACGAGAAAATACAGGTTGGGGATATTTTCAGAGCGTCCCAGAGCCGCCACCCGAAAACGCCATAAATGACGAGAATGTTTGTCCGTCACTTGAGTAAAAGTTAACTTGAAGAGAATTTTACTCATAATGTTTTCGAGTGGTCGCTCTTGAGCGCTCTGGGAATAGTTCTATCCTTTAATTCTTGTAGAGAGAATATAGGACGGGAATACCCTCAGAGCGTCCCATAGTCGCCACCCGAAAACGCCCTAAATGACGAGAATGTCTATCCTTCACTTGAGTAAAAGTCGACTTAAAAAGAATTTTACTAATAGCGTTTTCGGTTGGTCCCTCTAGAACGCTCCCAGAATAGTTTTATCTTTCAATTTTGAACGAGAAAATACAGGTTGGGAATATTTTCAGAGCGTCCCAGAGCCGCCACTCGACAACGCCATAAATGACGACGATTTTGTCCTTGACTTGAGTAAAAGTCAACTTGAAAAAATTTTTACTAATAACGTTTTCGAGTGATCGCTCTAGAGCGCTCTGAGGGAAATTCTATCCTTCAATTATTATAGCGAGAATAGAAGATAGGAATACTCTCAGAGCGTCCCAGAGCCGCCACCCGAAAACGCCATAAATGACGACGATGTTTGTCCTTCACTTGAATAAAAGTTGACTTGAAGAGAATTTTATTAATAACGTTTTCGAGTGACCGCTCTTGAGCGCTCTGAGGGAAGTTCTATCTTTCAATTATTATAGAGAGAATAGAAGACAGGAATACTCTCAGAGCGTCCCAGAGCCGCCACCCGAAAACGCCATAAATGACGACGATGTTTGTCCTTCACTTGAGTAAAAGTTGACTTGAAGAGAATTTTATTAATAACGTTTTCGAGTGGTCGCTCTTGAGCGCTCTGAAGGAAGTTCTATCCTTCAATTATTATAGAGAGAATAGAAGACAGGAATACTCTCAGAGCGTCCCAGAGCCGCCACCCGAAAACGCCATAAATGACGACGATGTTTGTCCTTCACTTGAGTAAAAGTTGACTTGAAGAGAATTTTATTAATAACGTTTTCGAGTGGTCGCTCTTGAGCGCTCTGAGGGAAGTTCTATCCTTCAATTATTATAGAGAGAATAGAAGACAGGAATACTCTCAGAGCGTCCCAGAGCCGCCACCCGAAAACTCCATAAATGACGACGATGTTTGTCCTTCACTTGAGTAAAAGTTGACTTGAAGAGAATTTTATTAATAACGTTTTCGAGTGGTCGCTCTTGAGCGCTCTGAGGGAAGTTCTATCCTTCAATTATTATAGAGAGAATAGAAGACAGGAATACTCTCAGAGCGTCCCAGAGCCGCCACCCGAAAACGCCATAAATGACGACGATGTTTGTCCTTCACTTGAGTAAAAGTTGACTTGAAGAGAATTTTATTAATACCGTTTTCGAGTGGTCGCTCTTGAGCGCTCTGAGGGAAGTTCTATCCTTCAATTATTATAGAGAGAGTAGAAGACAGGAATACTCTCAGAGCGTCCCAGAGCCGCCACCCGAAAACTCCATAAATGACGACGATGTTTGTCCTTCACTTGAGTAAAAGTCAACTTGAAGAGAATTTTACTAATAGCGTTTTCGAGTGATCGCTCTTGAGCGCTCTGGGAATAGTTCTATCCTTTAATTCTTGTAGAGAGAATATAGGACGGGAATACCCTCAGAGCGTCCCAGAGTCGCCACCCGAAAACGCCATAAATGACGACGATGTTTGTCCTTCACTTGAGTAAAAGTCAACTTGAAGAGAATTTTACTAATAGCGTTTTCGAGTGATCGCTCTAGAGCGCTCTGAGGGAAGTTCTATCCTTCAATTATTATAGAAGGAATAGAAGACAGGAATACTCTCAGAGCGTCCCAGAGCCGCCACCCGAAAACGCCATAAATGACGACGATGTTTGTCCTTCACTTGAGTAAAAGTTGACTTGAAGAGAATTTTATTAATAACGTTTTCGAGTGGTCGCTCTTGAGCGCTCTGAGGGAAGTTATATCCTTCAATTATTATAGAGAGAATAGAAGACAGGAATACTCTCAGAGCGTCCCAGAGCCGCCACCCGAAAACGCCATAAATGACGACGATTTTGTCCTTCACTTGAGTAAAAGTCAACTTGAAGGGAATTTTACTAATAACGTTTTCGAGTGGTCGCTCTTGAGCGCTCTGAGGGAAGTTCTATCCTTCAATTATTATAGAGAGAATAGAGGACAGGAATACTCTCAGAGCGTTCCAGAGCCGCCACCCGAAAACGCCATAAATGACGACGATTTTGTCCTTCACTTGAGTAAAAGTCAACTTGAAAATAATTTTACTAATAGCGTTTTCGAGTGATCGCTCTAGAGCGCTCTGAGGGAAGTTCTATCCTTCAATTATTATAGAGAGAATAGAAGACAGGAATACTCTCAGAGCGTCCCAGAGCCGCCACCCGAAAACGCCATAAATGACGACGATTTTGTCCTTCACTTGAGTAAAAGTTCTTGTAGAGAGAATATAGGACGGGAATACCCTCAGAGCGTCCCAGAGTCGCCACCCGAAAACGCCATAAATGACGACGATGTTTGTCCTTCACTTGAGTAAAAGTCAACTTGAAGAGAATTTTACTAATAGCGTTTTCGAGTGATCGCTCTAGAGCGCTCTGAGGGAAGTTCTATCCTTCAATTATTATAGAAGGAATAGAAGACAGGAATACTCTCAGAGCGTCCCAGAGCCGCCACCCGAAAACGCCATAAATGACGACGATGTTTGTCCTTCACTTGAGTAAAAGTCAACTTGAAGAGAATTTTACTAATAACGTGTTCGAGTGGTCGCTCTTGAGCGCTCTGGGAATAGTTTTATCCTTTAATTCTTGTAGAGAGAATAGAGGACGGGAATACTCTCAGAGCGTCCCAGAGTCGCCACTTGAAAACGCCATAAATGACGAGATTGTCTATCCTTCACTTGAGTAAAAGTCAACTTGAAAAAATTTTACTAATAGCGTTTTCGGGTGGTCCCTCTAGAGCGCTCCCAGAATAGTTCTATCCTTCAGTTTTGAACGAAAAAATACAGGTTGGGAATATTTTCAGAGCGTCCCAGAGCCGCCACCCGAAAACGCTATAAATGACGACGATGTTTGTCCTTCAGTTGAGTAAAAGCCAACTTTAAGAGAATTTTACTAATAACGTTTTCGAGTGGTCGCTCTAGAGCGCTCTGGGAACGATCTCCGAAAATATTGCACTTACCGAACCTCCGATGGATTTCAAGACATCAAGAAGATGATAAAACAGTTGAATTCACTCCGATCGGCCGAGAAGCTCTCAGGTTACAGGCGGTCAAAGTTGAGAATTGAGAAAAAAATCGTAATACCCCCCTTTGGACATTTTCGACAAAATTTGAGAATTGAGAAAAAGTCTTAATACGCCACCCTCTTTGGACATTTTCAAAATTATTATGCATTTGTGTAGGTATTTGGTTTTCTCTTCTAAGTTAGACACTTTCTCATTAGGTTTGGCAGCTATGGCCATATAAGCCAAAACGACAATTGACACTTTGCCCCGCCCGGACATCTAGAGCACCCTGAACACAAAATTAACCCAACAACGTACCGCACTGGTTTCTTTTTTTTTTTTTTTGTCTTTCTTTGGGTGTGTAAATCACGATGGCGACCTCGATATTGGCAGTGAACTGTGTTGTTGTCGGCCTCTTTTCGATGGCCTTCGAGTGCCGTCTGATCGCCGGAAATTATCGTTATGATGATGTGGGTATATGAATTTAGGGCGCCTTTAATTTATTTTCGCTGAAAATTAAGCATGGAAATAAGGCCGGCGAGGCGTCAAGGGTCGGCCTTGGACGGGAGCCATTAGTTAGTGACGTCAAAAGACTCTATCCTAGAGCTCTGACGACACTCGACACCCCCCAATCCGTGGGTGGACTCGTTTAGCAGAGAAAATTCATTCAAAAATTAGATTTCAAAAAGCAAAAACTTATTGTTTTTTACTGTTAGTGGAGTGATAGAGTAAGGCGGTTGAAGTAGGGCTGCTGTAAGGTTCATTAAAAAAAAACTCAAGCAGGCCATGGAACTAGAACTGTAGGGCTGAGGTGACTTCATAAAAACAATTGAAAGTCGAAAATGTCATGAAATGTACGATTTTAATTTTTTTTATGAAGTTATCTCGGACAAGATTTTTAATTCCATGGCTTTTTTAATATACACCCTATATTAAAGCGACTTTTACATGTTCACATTAAGCTTTCGTTTGAAGATAAATGAAAGATTTTGACCGAAAAACAATGTAAATTACGTCAAATTTGTCTGTCAGTTTAAACTTCGGGTAGAGTTTAAACTTGACTTGTAAAAGTGACACTTAGACAGTCGATGTGATGTACTTTAAGGGTATCTGGTGATTTTTGACCTAGCTTTTGACACTAATAATTAGTAGGAATATACACTATAACACATTTTATCAAACGTTATACGGGGTGTTCATTATAAAAATTCATCTAGTTGGCTGTGAAATGTCAAAAGAAAAGGATGGGGAAACAAAAGTCGATTTACTTTGATTATGTCATCTTTTTCTGTCAAAATTTCATAGCTTGCTAGATGAAGTTTTGACAGAACAAAAAACGTTTTATCAATTTATCAGTATAACTTCAAGGGAGTATTCAATGAAGCACAAAATGTTGCAGCAATAATTTCATTCAAGAAAGGTCAAGGATCACGTTAATCCTTAGAAACAAGTTCTTATTATAGAAACTTTTACTTTCTTTCACTCTGTAGTACTGCGTCAAAGAATCACTTAAAAAGTCAACAGTGGGTAATTAAAGAGTCCATTAGGTGATCGTACTGTTTTACTTTCAACAGGCGACTAGGAGTACCGCGTTGACGTTTATGGCTCTTGAATTAGACTGGTTTCTCTTGTGTAATTTCTATCAAGATCCTTGAAATAGACAAGTTATCATCAACAAGAGGGTTTGGAGTGTAAAGGTTGAAAGAACTAGCGACTTTGATGCCACATTGTTGCTATAAAACACGGTTCTTAAGTAAAACAGGCTGGCGGTATTGGGACAGTTATAATTCGGAACTAAACAGTAGGTAACACATAAAGTAAAGTTCACATCTATCACAAAAAAACACAGGAAAGCTTGTCAAAAGTTACTTGGAGTTTAGTGACTAAGATAAGAAAGTTTTCTAAAAAATGGATTCCTTAATACCAAAACCAATAAAAGTCTTATTCCAAATCCAAACTTAAAAACGAAAAATGGCTGATTAGTTACTGAAAATCAGTAGATACCCATTCAAAATGTCTATCTCTGCACAGAAAATATTTACGATTTTTTTCGTACTAATATACTTATGCGTCAAAGCTGACAACGTCATTGTTGAAACTATGACATTGTCAGATTTAATGTATAGGTAGCAGATTTGACGCATTTCATATTTGACGCATAGCAAAAGTCAACTGTCAAGGAAAAAAAACGGAAATTTTGTACGTAATATTTAAAAGTAAGAAAATTACCATTTCCTCGAGTGTTAGTTCAAGTTTTTAACTTAGTTGGAAAGAATTAGATGAAAATCAATATCAAGTCCATGAGTCTTCCTCAAAGGACAAACTCTCACTGCCTTTTACTCTCTTAGAAGATACATTAAGACTACACTTTTCTGCCTCAAAGGGCGTTTACAGTGTTGCCATGTGTGTGTTTCCAAGCAACTTTAGAAGAGTAAAGAAAATAATATGTAGAGCTTTGGCATTTTTTCGCCCTTTGAAAAGTCTAACCAACAAATCACTTTCAAATCATAACATTTTCTGTCACATTTTCACTTTGCTAACAAGTCATGAAAGAAACCAGAATCAACGAGCAACCTTCCACCAAGGACGTCGTCAAACCCTTGAAATTGGTGATCCACGGCCCCCCGGCTTCCGGTAAGACCCAAGTAGCCCAGCGCGTGTGTCGTCGCTATGGGGCCCTCTACGTGTCGGTGAAAACGATGATCGACGAAACTCTCGAGGAACTGAGACAAAACATTGCTAACGCGCAACAGCAGTCTTTGATCAAGCCGAAGGATATGGCCGCTGATGAAGAGATGGCTGAGGAGGAAGAGGATTTGGAAGAAGAGGGCAACGCGATTTTTGATATTCATGCTGAGATTGAGCAGTACGAAGAGCAAATTAGAGATATTAACAACTTGCTGAGCAGCAGCCCGAATAATAGACTGCCGGATGATTACGTTGTGCGTCTCATGAGGACTTTTTTGACCAAACCTCGGTGCCAAAACTATGGGTATGTTTTGGATGGTTTTCCGAAGACTATGCAGCAAGCCAAAGAGCTCTTCGGGCAGGCTGCGGAGGTACCGAAAGATCCTGGAGAAGGAAAGGTTGGAACAGTGGGTCCTGAAGAGGCTCCTGGAGAAGGAGGGGCTCCTATTCAAGTAGGGGATTTAATTGGAAACGCTAGTGTTAGCATTATGCCGGACTTTGTGGTCAGTTTGCAAGCGGACGATGACTTCCTGTGCGAGAGAGTTATGAGGCTGCCGGAAAGGGTGATCCAGGGCACCCACTATGACGAGGAAAACATGATTCGGCGGTTGCTGGAATTTCGAACCAACAACACTCCTGACAATACTGTGCTCAACTTCTTTGACGAAGCCGAGATACATCCCATACTGATCGACATCACTGATGACGACACGCAGGACTTAGAGTGCATTCTCACCTATCTGTACAAGGTGTTCGGTCCTCCAATTCCTGGAGTGGGCCTGAGCGACGAGGAGGAGGAAGAGCTGAGAAAAATGGAGTTGGAGCAACGCAGACTGAAGCAAGAGGCCTATCTAATAGAAAAGCAGTTAGCTGAGGAGACCGCCCGCCAGGAGTACGAAGATAAGATGGAGAAGTGGGCGGAGACTTTGGAGAAACTTCAAATGGAGGAGGAGAAGATTATCTCTGCTGAAAGCGAGCCTCTGAGATTTTACTTGATGACCTACGTGTTCCCCACCTTGATCAGGGGGCTGTCAGAAGTGGCCAAAATCAAACCCGAAGACCCCATCGACTACTTGGCGGAGTTCTTGTTCAAAGAAAATCCCGAGGGAAAGATGTTCGACCCTTCGTATACGAGGAACGGCGAAGAACTACTGAATAGGGTGCATGAGAACATAGGCCCTAATGTTTGAGTTTTTCTATGGTTTTTTTAATAAAACTTCCATTTTTTTATGGCGTATAATAACTACGAAGAAAAAAGGAGGAGATAATCAACCTAAATAGATAAACATATGAGATAATGCTACTGTATGTAAAGTGAGCCGACTAAAAGGCAATTATTAGCTCTGTTGTTTCAAAGATTAGGTGACCTTTATCGGTGACGTCAGCATCGATACCGAAAACTCACAGGGTTTATTTGCTATGAATTAAACTGGCGTCAAGAGATTAGTCGTCTGAGCCAATACGAACTTTTACACGTGTGCCATTAACACCTTTATAAGGTTGATAATTTTGTGGCACTCGGTTCTATTTAGTTTTTATACTTTGAGGTTTTCCTCACAATAAACACAAAAAAACAGAGTAAGACAGTTTATTAGGTCGAAAACCACGTTTTTTTTTTAACCGAAATGACGGTTTTCTACTGTTTTTTTATGAATTTTTAATTTATTTTTCACTATATTGCTTAAATAAACATAAAGACAAAACATTAAACAAACAAGTGATTAAGTTCTTTAGAGAAAAATGATCGTTGAAAGGGATGGGCTACATTACGGGTTACCTGAATTTTCCTGGCTTGTAGGCATATATAGGCATTGAAAAATCCATTTCTTTCTTAGGCTTTAAGTACATAAATCTGTAGATTAAACATCCGAACGTCTACGTGTGTCCAAAAAAAAACGAGAATAGGCCCCACTGCGACGATTGGGGCCTTAATGCCGCCCTAACTCCGATCTAATCCCTAGAGCGCGGTTATCGACCCCGGGATTTTCAGCTATTGATACGATTTTTTGCCCTTTCTAGGTCGTTCTCTGGACGTGTACGAATCGTCCAGTAAATTTACATAATAAATATTAAAATACTCGTACCTAATGCAAGTTTCAACTGGATTTCAATCGGTCAACCGCCTGAGATAAACGCAACAAAATTTGCAGCAAGTCCAAACCTTTTACTTGGTACCACTACATTTCTCTTGACTTTAGCATGCAAAAACAGGAAATTTGGAGTTTGGACAAGTCTTCAATAGGTACCACTCTTCCACTTTAAAAACGGCGTTCGCAGAGCTCGATTTGTAGTAGTGCATTTGCTGGTTACCATAGAGGTACCACTAGGGGTTGTAGTGATGGCCAAAAGGGCTAATGTTACTAAAGTTTGTTTTCGGTCTCTAGTGAGGCGCAATGCCACGTTGGAGTTTTCTTCTGTGGTCGAAGTGGTGCCCAGCACCAGTTCGGCCGGCCCTTCTGCAGGCAAGAGGAGAAAGGTGGTAGTCAAAATGGTCCTGTACGTATAGTGTTATCAAGTTACTTTTATACTAACAGCCGCAGTTATGCCAGAGATTACAAGGTTGTAATAAATTATTTTTCATCAACTATAACCAGTTATTATGGCTAATTTACGCTTCACTTACTAAGTGCTCTCTTCTTTATAAGCTGCAGTTACTCAAGATTCTGAATCTTTTGCAAGCACCACCGAAAATTCGTACGTAGGGAAATACGGACAATGTATGACAAATGCAAATTTGCGTTTGGTACCAGAAATCCGTTGTTTCACAGTACAAAAACCCTTGATGATTGGTTCAAGCCTTAGGCAAGAGCATAGTAAGGTTGCCTTCAAGGGTCTAGCACCAATTTAAAAAATAATCAGTAATGTAATAATTCATTTTGTCAATTGAAATTGGTAATAGAGAGATTATTTTGTGTACCAAATTTTGAGTTTCTGCTATTGCTAGATGTCTCCATATTTTGTTTGTAGTGACACTTTTTTGTTTTTATGCGAGTGTATGCAAAGTGCAAATTTTTGTTTGGAACGTAATGTTACAACCCCATGTTTGCTCCAGCCGTTGTTGAGATATTGTAAAAAGACTGCATTGTGGCATTTAAAAAATGACGTTCTGTTTCATTGCACATTAGGCACAAAAATCGATTATTTAAAAAAAAAACACGAGTTTTGAGTTTATATTGTTGCCTGCTATGCTGCCAGCTGTTCTTGTGACGTTCTTTTGTTTTTATGTAAGTGCTATAGAAATTCTGGTATCTATAAACCATTCACTTATTATTGCCGTCAAGTAGGCGTTGGAAATCTGACTGACATTTTTATCGTATCTTCTCCTCATGTGCGGAAAAGAGATACGTATAAAAAAAATTAAGGTTTCAAAGGTAACAAGGTGCCAAAAATAAGTGAATTGCTCTCCTCATAATAGAAATCAGACAAAAATAATAAAATTCAATTGAAAAAGTGGAGGAAGAAAAAACAAAAAAATCACTAGAAGAAATGGCAACATTGCCCTAATTTATAAACTTTTAATAAGTATGTTTTCTCTAAACATGTTGATCGTTTTATACGAATTCTTTACTTTAACTAAAGCAATTTTTAATTGAAATTTGAGTGCACTTCTGCACATATTAAAATGGGTTTTTTCTCCAATATCTCGGAAACGGCTCTAGTAGGCCTAATGTTGTGATACCTGGTTTTAATTGATTACCACTTTTCCTAACAGCACTCAGATGAAAACAGCAGATCGTTACTAAAAGAAGTGGCAACATTGTCGGAGATCAAGTTCATAATTGGGTCTACTGGAATCAAAACCCACTAAATCCACTTTAACTAAATTTTCAGGAAAGCACAAGAACAGTTTAAACAATTTCTAAGAAAAACTATAATTTTGTTTTGAATTATAACATTTTTTAACAGTGATCTATACCGTTAGTTTCACTAATTTATATTTAAATTTCAAACTCAAAAATATATAATTAAAAATGCGGTTTTCACATTTTTTGACCAAAAGTAAATTTACGGGGTTTTGCTTCTAGTAGACTCAATTGGTACATTTTTTCTAACGAATTAGGTTGTTCGACATCTAAGAGTTTAACTATCAGCAATTTAAAATTGGTAATAGATTGCCATTTTGAAGATTTTAATTCGAACGTTATTCTACTTAATCTACATTGTTTACGTTTGTCTTGGTTTTCTTAGCTAATGACGTAATATGTCACTTGTCAGAGAATAGAAGTTGCCAACTGTCAACGAATTTACAGCGTTTTTCACTGGTTGCACTAGTGCGCACTGAGTGTATTTCCATCTTTATATTTAGCTTGAATTAACAAAGGATAGAAATACACTCAGAGCGCCCTGGTTCTTCCAGTGAAAAACGGTATTAGAATAGAGGAAAACGTTCGAAATTTGTTTAATTTTTTGGTTTATAATTCGTGAAAAAATTGTGGTCGTCCAAAGACCACATTAAAATGGTTTTTGCCTCCAATAACTTGAAACCCGAAATAAACTTTAGCAAACCTAATCTTAGTGATCTAATTTAGTGTTATGTTGTAATTAATTATATCTTATAGCTAGACATTAATTTTTATGTATAGCTAGTTTGGAAACTCATCTGATTGGTCAAGAGCTATGTCATGTTAGCTCTCGACCAATCAGATGAGGGAAAACAATTAAATCATACTTAAAGTTTATTGCAAAGGTTTTTAATTTGTATTTAGAATTTTGAATTTAAAACAGTTTTAGGGTGGTAATAGAGCACCATTTTTGATGCCCTAAATGGAGTTTTTCACAAAAATATCTCGATAACCGCTTGAGTTGAGGTACGTTTGCATTTTAAAGAAATGTTCTGGGGCAAAAATTCACTTTTTGGAAAAAAAAAACAATTAGGAAATTTAATTTCTTGTGCCAAAATCGATCAAAATAGTCACAGTTAATAAAAAAGTCAGTTTTTATTAATTTATTTTATCGTGGTAATTGGTTATAACCGTCACAATTCGTTCAATCAAAAGATCTAGTTTTTGGTTCAAAATTAAAAAAATACATTTTCGTTTAGTTAAAAAAAAAAATCACAAAAAAAACGTTTTGTAACGACCAAAACGCATTTTTTTTGCAAATTCTGATGAAACTCAATTTGTGGACTAAAATCTCAAGTTTTGCTCTGAAATCAACTAAAAAAATCTCGTTTTTTTTTTTTAATAAAATCGGTACTGGGGCAAAAATTCACTTTTTGGAATAAATAATTAGAAAATTTAATTTCTTGAGCCAAAATCAATCAAAATAGTCACACTTAATAAAAAAAAAATCAGTTTTTATTACTTTCTTTTATTGTCGTATCTGGTTAAAACCAACACAATTCATTCAATCAAAAGATCTAGTTGTTGGTTCAAATTCAAAAAAACTACATTTTCGTTAAGTTAAAAAAAATCACCCAAAAAACGTTTTGTAACGACTAAAACGCAGTTTTTTGCAAATTTTAATGAAACTCAATTTGTGGACTAAAATTGCAAGTTTTTCTCTGAAATCGACTGAAAAAATCTCGTTTTTTTAATAAAATCGGTACTGGGACAAAAATTCACTTTTTGAAAAATATAATTAAAACATTTAATTTCTTGAGCAAAAATCGAAAAAAATCGTTTTTATTCATTTCTTTTATCGACGTAATTGGTTAAAACCGTCACAATTTGTTCAATTAAAAGATCTAGTTTTTGGTTCAAAATCAAAAAAATACATTTTATATACATTACAAAAAAACGCATTTTTTTCTTAATTTTAACGAAATGCAATATGTAGTCTAAATTATCAAGTTTTGTCGACGAAAACTCGAGGAAAAATCACTTTATGTCAATTTTTGTAAATTGTAAAAAAAGTGTAGAAAGAATTATAAAAAAGTGTGAAAAATAGGTGTAGAAAAAAATGTTGGAAAAATTGTAAAAAAAAAGTTGTAAAAAAATTTAAAAAAAATGTGTCAAAAAAGTCTAGAAAAGGCGCGTTTTTTGAGGTGCGTTTAAAAACCAAAATAGTTTTGTAACAAAACAAAAGTCTAGAAAAGGTGCAAAAAAACGTATACAAAAGTGGTAAAAAGTGTAGAAAAAAGGGTAGAAAAAATTATAAAGAAAGTGTGAAGGAATGGTGTACAAAAAAGTGTATAAAAAAGCGTAAGAAAAAATGTAAAAAAAGTGTAAAAAAAGCATGTGTGTTTCTGAATGCGCACACCCCTACTATGAATTGTTTTTGGGAAAGTGTCGACTAAAAAATGGAAATCTATGAATATGAATGAATTAAATTGCACATTCCTATTTGGTATAAAAAAATAAAATAAATGCAAAAAAAAAACGCGTAAAGAAAGGATAAAGAAAAATTGTAAAAAAAGTGTAGAAAGAATTATAAAAGACAGTGTGAAATATAAATGTAGAAAAAAGTGTGCGAAAAATTGTAAAAAAAAAGATGAAAAAAAAAGAAAAAGACGGTGTAAAAAAAGTGTAAAAAATAACGCGTTTTTTTGAGGTGCGTTTTAAAACCAAAATAGTTTTGTAACAATACAAATAATAATTATAATAATAATGGTATTTATTTAGCATAAAGCTGTACCTATGCAAAAACTAATACAAAAAATAATTACATGTAGAATGTAACATAAACAAAACCAAAAACAAACAATGTAACATAAGAAATAACCTTAACAACTAAAAGTAGAATCAGGCAGAATAAAACTTGTAACTTTAAAGTAAAAATAGGTAAAGACAAAAAAATCTTTTACACAACACTATAAAATCAACTTTACGACTTTAATAAAATTACAACTATATTTAAATTGCAAAAACATAAAACTCAAATCTAAAACTAATAATTTAAAACTGTAAAATAAAATTTCATATTTTTCAAAATCACAATTTAAAACAGAATCCAAGCCTTAAGCTAAGAAAACTTAAACTAAGAAAGTTAATAAAAAAAATCAGTTTTTATTAATTTCGTTTATCGTCGTAATTGGTTACGTAACCGTCACAATTTGTTCGATCAAAAAATCTAGTTTTTGGTTCAAAACCAAAAAAACTACATTTTCGTTTAGTAAAAAAAATCACACAAAAAACGTTTTGTAACGATTAAA
Organism: Taphrorychus bicolor; assembly: GCA_951812265.1. Classification (NCBI taxonomy): domain Eukaryota; kingdom Metazoa; phylum Arthropoda; class Insecta; order Coleoptera; family Curculionidae; genus Taphrorychus; species Taphrorychus bicolor. The sequence goes on from OX638299.1 coordinate 3,359,184, forward strand.
ACGCATTTTTTTCGTAATTTTAACGAAATGCAATATGTGGTCTAAAATATCAAGTTTTGTTCCCAACTCGAGGAAAAATCCCATCATAAAATGTGTAAAAAAACTGCAAAAAAAGTGTAAAAAAAAATTAATTTTTTTTAAAGTGCAAAAAAAAAATGTAAAAAGGGTAAAGAAAAATTGTAAAAAAAAATGGTAGAAAAAACACGGAACGGAGCAGAAATGTCATAACGTCATTACACATGTCAATAACGTCATTACACACGTCAATTCCTATTTTAGCTTTTATCTGGTTGGTTTAAATTCAACTGTCAAATTACGCTCCGGTCCGCTTTTAACCAAATTCCGCTGTGTGTGACGTCGCCCTCAGTTTCAACCTGAATTTCTCCAAAAACCGAAAATTTTCAGTGTACGACGGTTTCAGTCATTTTTAACCGATTTTAGCTCTAATTTCAATATAAATTTACCAAAAGAATAACATTCATCGAAACATGATTTTTAATGTCTACTGTTTATTTTCAAAAATCTACCGTTCTTCATTCAGTTTTTCTATTGTTAATAAACAATTTCTGCATCTGGCAACACTGTACAGATGACGGTCTAGTCGCCCGCGCATGTTCATTTCAATGCTACGAGGGTGGACGGTAAATTACTTCATTTTATGGCCTATTTTAAGTATTTTCCAGTGAAAAGTACATTTTTTTTTAGTGAAAAAGGGACACTGTAATCTACATTTTTCTCAATACATCCTAATAAAATGATAAATATTTTCGCCAGTGAGGATATAAAGCCGAAGCAATTTTGGTTGTAGATTTTTGGTATTTTTTTTGTTTCTGAAGCTTATAACTCCTAAACTATCCAGGGCTTTCAAAAATGTGGTAGGTTTGGTGGTATATGCGGGGTGAGGGGGGGGGGGGTTAATTTTAGCTTATATCGGGCGAGTCACAAAAGTTTTTCTGTGCCACATTTTTGGTAAATTTGAATGTACTTTCCTCACATTTCACCCTGTAGATTCCACATTTATGCAGCAAAAAATCTGAAATAATTCAGAGAGGTAGCACACATACGGGCCCTCGACCTGGCCAAAAATCAAGGTCCTAGCCTTGAATTTGAATTTTTGACGAATTTTTAAACTTCAAACTGCCACTTTGAGGTCTATTTGTGCCGAGACCGTGCATCCAATAGAAAGGCTTTCTCTATCCCAGGTCATACCTTGAAATGTTTTCTTTTCGGCACTAAGGAACGACTTTTTCGCTGGGACGACGCGAAATGGTCTTAATTGAATTTCGAAACAAAAGGTGCAGATTTTTTTAACTTTGGCAAAATTTCCGGTAGTTTCGGCAACTGACGCTTGAGTAAAGGGGTAAACTGTGCGCTGCGATCGCATTTTTTTGACTGCGTAAATTTCTCATTTGACAGATCAAACATTAAACCCTTAGACCAAGGAAAATCGGCCGAAACGCGTGGAAAACTGTGTGGAAGGAGAAAATTTGAACATTTCTAGGAAAATTATTGGCAAATTTCCCAGTCCTGGAAAACGTTTTCACTAAGACTGGTCGAGTTGAAAATTTCGTGTCAGGATTCGTGATGGCTGATGACGTCGAGGCCCGACCACGCGGTTTATAGTTTGTTCAATACATTTTAACAATCCACACCTTCTTACCATAAGAAACACATTGCGCAATGCTTTTTAAATGGGAGGAATATAGAAAAGTTTGTATTTAGGGCACTATCGATGGTTCAAATTTGCATGGTGGGTACCTATGGGGTATGGGGGTACCAGGAATTGTGATGTAGCCGATATCTCTGGAACGGTTTGAGCTAGAAAGCTAAAATTTGGTACGTGGCTACTTTATGAGAAGACCTAGAGGTCTCTAAGGCCTCTTGGCACCTTGGCGCGGGTACCGAAACTTCTATTTTGAAATTTATTGAAACTTTTTTGCTACATTTTCGTAATTTTTTCTAAAGTGCGCTGAAACCAAATATATCCGACGTTTCGACTTTATGCTTACTATACGCCATCATCAGAGTTTTGTTTTTTATTACAAATATTGCTTTATAAATGTGCCACGCCTAAACAATCAAAATCAAACAAAATTTTTTCGTATATGACTGACAAAATAGCTTTAACGAGCACCATTCGACTGGTACTAACTGTTCGATTTTATCGTTTTTAGCTTCCGAGATTTAACTATTTAAATTTCTCATTGATAGGGGTAGAGTGTCACAATTAAGTGTGAGTCGCCTCAAATCCTTCTCAAAACGTTAATTACCATTGTGCTTAGTATTTGCACTGCTCATCCTCAACATCAATGCTCATCATCATAAACTCAGGAAAATACATTCACATTTCCACGGAGCCGTCGTCACGCTTTAGGTTCATCGTCTTACCTTGGCTGTGATAACAGTGAACGGAGCGGTCTCTTTGTGGTTCGCCAGTTCGAGATCATCGCGCGTACCTAGTCGTACTGCCGGTCACAGTACGGTCTTTTTTTTGGGATGTCCGTTAAATAAGTCCGGCAAAAGTTCCATATTATAATATACGAAGTTGTTTTCTGACCTGCATTTGGATGGGAAACATGACTGTGCCTGACGACACCAAGAAGTTAGTAGTTTTCTTTGAAATTATTGTTAAAGTTGGCCGTCGAGTCGTTCAAGTGAAACGTTTTAAGTTTTAACGACTCTATGTTGGCACGAAAGCTACTTTTATGTAGGAGATGGTAAACATGTTTGTCTGGAGTTTGAGGGGTAAAATATGTTTTTAACGAAGAAAACCAACATTCTACATTTTATTATTCATCACTCTCCTGGTGCAACTGGCCTTAATTACTTGACCTAGCCAAGTGAGGCTGTCTTACAAAACAATTAATAACACTCAGATAATAATTACCTTCACTTGCGAAAGCAGATAACGCTGGTTTTTACCAGGATATCCTTTCCTCTACGACATCACTTTAGTAGAATGAACTATGTATGCCATTAAGTCATTAATAATTAATTCATTATTATTAAGGTTATGTCTCTAAGTGACTAATTACCGAATTTTTATAATATTTACGCAAAGATAAACCTTTATCGTGCTTGCTTAACAATGGCCGAATTATTTTACCAACAAAGCCGACACGTTTTCCTAAAAATCCACTTCAAAAGCAAACACATTTTTCGCATTTTTCCTGTCTTGCCAAACCTTTGTTTTCTCGAGTACCACTGAACTACTTTCAGGAATGGGCGAAACACAAACTTCAAGTTTAATCAGAATGTTTGCTTTGTTACAGATCCGACGGTACGGAGGCGCCCATCATAGAAGAACCCCACGGTGGAGACAACTCCGACAAACCCAAACAGCTGGTCACTTATGGGGAACTGGTCATTTTAGGGTAAGTTCCCTTTTTGCTCAAAAATCGATCATTAAGACTGCTAATGTGTAGGCTAACGAGGCACGTGCTCGATCGAAAGGTATGTGGACCGTAAAATTACTATATTATCGTGGATTTCACATGATGCAGGTAAACAAGGTCAGTTAGTCCGGTACGACTTGATACCGTGCGTTTGGTTTGTACCGGTATAAAGGCAAATTTACATTTTGTAGTTTGTTTGTTTTTCGAGTTTATTAGGACGTGTCACGAAATTATTGTGCCACTTTTGATCATTGTACCGCTTGATAGAAGGAAATAGATAAAACTAATAGATAATGGAGATTATAGGGAGAGTTGAGTGAAATTCTTGGATGATCACATAACACTTAAAATAAAATATTAAATATATTCCTTCCATTTCCCTTCTGACTGCCAACCTGTCTGGCCTCGCGCAAACCTCCCTCACATGATGGCCTGTTTCCGGTGCCAGCCCCACACTGACACCCCCCCATCCCCCACTCCCCCCAGCCTAAATCTAACTAAATATAACCACCCACCCACTGAAAACCTTTAAAAGTAAGGTCCAACCTATCTACACCCACCTCCCTGCATATCAGATGGGTCTCCCTACCCTTTGAGCTATGCTCCCACTGACTCTGCCACAATTCCAGAGTTCTCTCCCTATTTTCCATCCTCAATATCTTCCTGTCCCACAACCTACACCGCTTCTTACTCTCAACCACCTCATCCCTCCTTCATCCCTTTCACGCCTCTATTTGCCCAACGAACCACCAATCCCACCCCAAAATTTACCCAAATCCTCCTAATCTTCCCCCTTATATCCCCAATCTTTCTACCCCGTTCACCAGCCTGACCGCTCTTATATTTTCATTAATTACAAATACAGGGTGTTCATTATAAAACTTCATCTAGTTGGCTGTGAAATGTCAAAAGAAAAGGATGGAGGAACAATAGTCTATTTATTTTGATTATGTCATCTTTTTCTGTCAAAATTTCATAGCCTGCTAGATGAAGTTTTATAATGAACACCCCGTACATTCCTAAGTCACTCCCGGACCCCTTATCTCAATCCTCTCCTCTCTTTCAACATTTGCCATCCCTTCCATCTGAACCACCCAGCCTGCCACCACCCTGCCCTCCCTCTCACTCGCAACCACATACACCTCCATTCTCTCTCCCTCATTCTCCCTTATTTTTTGGTGATAGAGTCACGGCCAGTGTTAGTTTTAGTTGCGAAGAAAGCACGAGCAATTGGACAATCTCTTTTAATGCTGATGTTATTATAACATTCACCAACGTTTTGGCAGTCTTTTTTCTGCCATCATCAGGGCTCCATTGCACAACAGCAGTGTTTGACTGGTTTTTCATTGTAAAAAACCAGAAATTGGTCTTGAAAGAAACGTATCAACGCCTCTGATAAACAAAATACTTATCGACTTCAACAGGCCACCAGACCACGATTCAGTGCCTTTCTGCAGTGATTTCTTTATCAAAAACGTTGATATGTTTCTTCCAAGACCAATTTCTGGTTTTTTACAATGAAAAACCAGCCAAACATTGTGTAATGGAGCCCTGATGATGGCAGAAAAAGGACTGCCGAAACGTTGGTGAATGTTACAATAACATCAGCATTAAAAGAGATTGTCCAATTGCTCGTGTTTTCTTCGCAATTCTCCCTTATGTAACCCCCCTAACTATGGGGCACAAACAATTTCTTCCCCTCTCTCACCCTCCTTTCTTCCTTCATGCCCATACTCACGCCCTATTCCTCTGCTGCCACTCTGCAGAGCTAGCGGGGGTGCTCCACACAGAACCCTAAGGGCGTCCGTAGACGTAGTACTTTAGGCCCTTGACATGAGCAGAAGGAAGGGCCTCTGCGCCGCATCCAATTGTTTCAGTATTCGCGTGTCCCTGCTTCTAACACTCCATAGCTCTGCCCATACAACATCGCTCCTACCACCACTCTTTCGTACTGGGCTTTTGTTAAGTCTTTATTAATGTCCCAAACCCTATGACAAAACCCTACAATTTTTCCCACCAATTCAATTCCCCACTTCTCTTTCTCGCCCCGTTAACATGTTCGATATAGTTCTTCTTCTTATCAATTGTGATACTTTTACTTATCGCACCAGCACATACCACTCTATCCTCCCCCCAATATAATTACTGGAGGCCTAATCCTTTCCCCCATCTCCATAAGCATCCGTCTTACTAGGATTATATTTCATCCTAGCTCCATCCTCCTATTACACACATATCTCTCTAACCTATTTCCCTGCGACAACCACCACTTGATCATCCGCATAGGTCAAGCCTACACAATCCTCTTCCCGACCAACTTTCTCCATTTTCCTAAGCCATCATTCCATCAGAACAAGCCATATGGAGGTGCCCAGGCTTGACCCCTGCGGGCAACCCCCGGCAATGGCCTCCAATGGCATTTCAACCTTTCCACTTTTTACCACCCTGTCCCTTAGGAAACTGCAGCATAACTCCCTCAGGCAACGCGGGACCCCATCCTCCCCCAACTCCCTATTTACCTCAATAGGCCAGCCCGAGTTGAAGGCATTTAAAACATCCAACTTTACTACAAGGGAGTGTCTACCCGTCTCTCTGTTGTTCCACAAAATGTTTTCAAGCCTCCTCAGTTCCGTCAAAGCATCCCTCCCCGCTCTAAAACCGAATTGGTTATCGTTCCATAAACCCTCCCTCTCATATAAACTCCTAAGCCTCTCATTCACAATCCTATCTAATACCCGCCCAAAGGCTGGTATTAGACTTACCGGTCTAACCCCTCCTCCCGGCTTCAGAATCCATCTCACCACTGTTCTCTTCCACACCCGAGGAAATGCCTTCAATTCCCAACAGCTTGAGTATTTTTCCTCTTTCATCGCCTCCCACACCTTCTCCGAACATTAAAATAGGATCTGATTTTCCCCCACCGCTTTACCCTTACCCAAACCCCTGATAGCCTCCCTTACCTCCTCCTTTATTAATCCCTCTTCGTAGCCATATCATATTCCTCCAACCTTTCCTGTTGAGACATCTTCGGGTGATATTTCTCCAAAAGAAAATTATCCCTATCCGCGCCCATCAACAGTCTGTCCCCTCCAAAGTCCCTTAAAGCAACCTCCCCATCAAAAATACCTTTTTTCCCCATGATTTCCCATACTTTTTCCCACGATTTTTCTCCCGTTATCTCTTGCACCTCTTTCGCTCAGCTTTCTATCTTCTTTTCTTCAATCTTTCTTTTACTCCCTCTTTTTCTCCCTCCAAATTCTTTCCTTATTGTCCCTGTCCCTTTGGATAACCTCCCATTGGATATCCCTCCTGCACGCCCTGACCTCCCTCCGAATTCTTTTCTAAAGTCATTCACCTTATATTTCCTAATATACTTCCTAACTAAATACCTTACCAATTCCTGCAACCTTAAAGCCGCTTCCTTCCACATCTCTACATCCCTTATTTCTCCAAGGGCAAATTGCCCCGCCTCCTGTTTAAAAACTTCCACCTTTCACTCTTCTTTCTGTCAATCTCCCAATCCAGCTCAAACGTAATTAACTTGTGATCACTCAGACTTTCTTCCCAATCGCAAACCTTCCACTCACATACAACCACTCCCTTACTAAATGTCACATCCACCCAACTACTACCATTCACGTTAAAGAAGGTGGCGGGCTGATTTAAGCCGTTATTAACCACCATTCCTTCCGTTACCGCCCAATCTAACCATTCCCCGCCCCTAGCGTCATTAACAAAATCCCCCACGCTTCATTTTTGGCTTTAATACTCACCCTCAAAAAATCCTTCGCGACTACCCCTCAAACCTGCCAAACACACCTCTAACTTCCTCATTCTTTTACTATTTCCCCCCGGTTGCAACAAAATTACCCCCAATACCCACCATGGCTACATTGTTTGTGCTATTATCAACCAATTCCCCCCTCAACTAAACCTAACAAATCCCTCTAAATTGTCATTTTCCCTAAATGGTTGCTGTACTAATTACTAATACTTTTTCCACCCCCATTCTCTAACCAATCTCTTTACCATCTCTAATGCCTTTCCTCTTCCCCTGTTGATTAGTACCACCTTAATCCCCATTGGTGGTGTTATTTACTTCAACCGGACCTCTTTTTTGTATCCCCCCCCCCCGCCCTTACCTCTCTCCTATATTTAATTGCATCCATTTCATATTCCATCCTTCCCCTAAAAGCTGGACATATTTTTGTCTAATGCCGAATGCATCCTATCTTCCTTTCGTACACCCCTTCTGTTGCAGTTAATACTATCTAGCATCCCACTCTTGCACTCCTTGCCCTCATGCTCTCCCGCACACCACTTGTGACATGTTGGACTCTTCACATCCCTTCCCCCTCTATGCCCAAACCTACCACACCTAAAACAAATTGTGACATCGGCATACTCACAGACATGTACCGATGACAAATCAAGATAAACCCTTCCCCTGCTCAGCAAGGCCTCCACCACATTCAACAATGACATTTTCAATTGTATCATACCTGCATTGGCGCCTAAAGAGCACCTTTGCCTCACTCATCCATTCCTGTTTTTTACCAACAATCATATCCTCATTCTCATATTCCTTCCATAACAATATAGTTTATTCTAGAATAATTTTATTCTACACTGCCCAAACCGAACACTCTCACCGAATAAGTCAACGTCGGGAAGCACGGGAGATCATTTCGCCCATTGTCTCATTGCCTTTGATAATGTCTGCTGCAGGTGTAAGGCGAAAGGTCAGGAAGAAATTCCATTGGACCACGGCTTCAAAGCTCGGAAAACGCTTTAGATTGTATTTTAACCGGTCGCCAACTTTCAACAGGAATAAAAAACTGGCCAATGTTCTACATCTATATTCCGATCTTATGTCACATTATCTTCAAACTGAAAATCTAGGTCAAAAATATTTGGAAAGAGTTGTTTACTTCTGAACAAAACTGTTCTCTAAATAGATCTCTATTAGGCAATCGTACATAAACATAATTTCTTGATAATATGGTGAATGTTTTTTTCGTTCACCATATTATCAAGAATGTATACCTTTTATTATCAGAAACATCTTTTATTACCAGAATAATTTACACTCAATCTTCTGGTTTATAATATATATTCCTATTGTTTAATATTAATTAATGTATTGCTATTCTTTCCTTTTACCTGCAGTGACTTTGCAATTACAGTGCAAGTTTCTGTGTTACTTTCACTTGACACTTGTCACCAAATAGTTGCGATTGTATAGCTCCCAATTGTACAATTTGTGCTTGATCTAACAACCGTGACTTGAATTTTTTTGTTATTAAGGCCAGCTTACTACACTAATTAAGTATATCAGAAAAACGTATTATTTATCAATTAATAAATTACCGTCATCGAATATGATGCAGTTTCACTTTTATAATTGCGCCAATTTTTTAAGGCCCTCATGGTTTCTTACAGCAATTTTAAAACATAGAAATTTGTCGATATTTCTATGGACTGTTTTTTCTCACATAGTGCACAAAGTAATGCAATTAAGTAACTAAGCCGTTTAACACATTGAGGCTTAATTCGAATTGTAAGCCAGCTTGCCATGACGCCTGGAGAACTCTTACAAAATAGCTGGATAATTAGTTACTTAACGGACTTGGATTTCATAAGTAACCGTTTCCTCTAAAAGGAAAACCATCAGGCAAAAAGTGACGTCCACATGAGGCGACGTGCCGCGACTCCCGAACGTCCTAAATAGGACAACTCACAGCCTAATGGTAATTTAAGCGACGGCTGCCTAATTAAGCTTTGACCACGCTTTATTGCACGCCTATGCGAAATATTTCTTAAGTTATTGCATTCAGTGTTTATTGAGGCCGCGACACCCACGAAGGCTGCACCAGTAAGACTATAATATTGTAATTTTTTAGGTACAATGGGTCTCTTCCCCATGGGGACCGCGGCCGGAAGCGCAGCAAGTTCGTGCTGCACAAGAGGCCCGAGGCCACGGGGGTAAAACGCTCAAGACACTATGTGGTCCAAACACCGCACGCCACAGAGGCCATACTGGACACTAAACAGCACTCGATTTCTTACACACTGAGTCGCAACCATGCGGTCATCGTGGAATATACCAACGATGAGGAAACAGACATGTTCCAGGTGGGTGATAGAGTGGAACGTTGTAAGACGTCTGAAAAACTAAGTAGCATTATAAGTGATTTTTCTGTAAAATTCAATATTGGGCTATGATCAATAGAAATCGTCTTGAAATGTCACAAAATGCTATACTTTTTGTTTAGTGCTAAAATTAGTAGAAAACTCGTAAGATGATTTAGTGTTTTTCCGGTAAAATTTAATGTTTGGAGCTAAGATCAAATAGAAAAAGTAGTAAAATGTCTGATAATGTCCTAAAATGCTTAAAAATGCAATATTCAACCTAAATTGCCGTAAGAGCAAGAACCTTTGCTTAAATATATGTAAAAATAATGTATAAAATAAGAACGTCTTCTCTATTTCGCAGATGTTAGCTTTACGTGTGAAAACCACTTTCAACTTTATTGTGGAGATCCTTCATATATCCATTTCAGAGCGTTCAACCTTTATAGGGTGGTTAAATTTGCTACTCGTCATAAAGTTTGTTCCAACCGCCAGGAAACCGTTCCAGAACCAAATTTTCATCAAAGATGAAAACCTGAAATCGAAATCAGCAGTTTAGATCCTCAGAAGAATTCCTGAATTTTATAAGGGTTGTTTTAACCCTCCAAGGAACCCATTCTAAAATGTTTGCAGAACCACTCTAGGTATAGGCAAGCACATTTTTTATTTTAATTTCAAATTTATAGTGCTAATCCAGAATGATTCTTCTAACCCGTTCTGGGACGGTTTCATGGTGGGTTGGAGCAAACCTATTATTAAAAAGGATCATTGATCTACCCCCTGATTACTTCTAACCAAATTCAAAGATTTAATTGTCATTGTGCGCTCAGGCAAAGGAAATTTTATACTGGTATCAAACAATATTTATCGACGGAAAGTACTAAATATCTGGTATTAACTTTAACGTTATGTAAATTACAGGTAGGCAGATCGTCTGAATCTCCCATAGACTTCGTAGTAATGGACACGAAGCCGCCGGGAGATCAAAACGGCGAACTGAAGGCGAACCAAAGCACCATCTCCAGGTTCGCCTTTAGGATACTGTGCGAACGCAACAATCCCAAAGTGGTCAGGGTATACGCTGCCGGATTTGACACGTCCCGGAATATATTTTTAGGAGTAAGTTCAAGACTTAATTCCACTTCTTGTCGTCTAACTTCGTTTCACTGTGGCAATATAAACAAGTCATATTTTAATAATAAAGTACCTATAAACACTGCCCATAGCTAGAATATTTTTAGACGGTAGTATAGGCATTATCTGCCTTCGTGAAATATTGTTTTTAAGGCTTTCTTTGAAGAGGAAAGTCGAGATGATATGAAACAGGTTCGTGAGCCGTTCATGAGGTTGGTGAATTTTTTATGAGGGCCTCGGGGGACCTTTTTAATGAAGAGACCTTGTAAAGAGCTGACAGGCCCAAGTACTTAAAATTCTTTTACGTACTTGGGAGAGGTAAAGAAGTCTGTAGCAAAAAAGTAAATATTTTACTGTTTAAAAAATTCCTAGATGTTTATAGATCATTTGTAAAGGCTTATGAAAAGAATATTATAGGCACAGTAAAGGTAGGAACATGAGAAGAAAATGATGTAAAAGGAACGGAATCAAGGAAACCCTTTGTTTTGTCTTGAAAGTGCTACATATCTGAACCCTCGAATTATCTATGATTTGGTACAGAAGAAAGAATTCGTTTATTTATGCCTGTTGCTAAGCTTCCATATTTAAAGCTTCATATTCGAATAAATCAGCACTCTTTGAAGTTACACTTACCTCAAGTTTTAATCTCAGTTCCAATATTTAACTGAAGTTTTTTTTTACAAAAAAAAAACGTTCTCTTTGCTTATTCTGCTGGTATCATATCAGTACAATCTGCCCAAGCCGACAACGTCGGAATTCCGTGATAGTTTGGAACTGATTCCCTGATAGTTTGAAACTTCGTTCCTAGATGGCGTTGGCGCACCGCACGCGTGTGTGACGTAGCACAGTGAATTCGTCAGTGGCCTTCATCTGATCGATATTATGTTCACTAGTTGTAGGTTACTGACTTGATGCGTTGCGTGTAGATGGCGCCAAGGCACTGACGGTGCGATGTGAATAAATTTTTGTGGATTAAACTTCTATAAAATTGAAATTGCAATTTGAGCTAAGCTTATGCTTACGTTCTGACGAATTTCTTTTTGAAATTTCTCTAGAGGGGTTGCATATGTGGCCCCGTTTTTTACTAACAAAATTTAGGATGCATTATGCAAGGGCGATTGTATGTTGTATGTTACACAAGTGTGGCCACAGTATAAATACATGGTGATTCACAAGTACTTTAACAAACTTCAGGAGGTGATTACTGGCATTATTTTAAGAAAAGTTCTAATAAACGAGGGTCCTTAAGAGCATCGTTACGGTTAAGAAGATACATGGTGTTAAAGTTTTATTAAAAAATAAAATATCTTCAAAACCGCTTGAAACGTTTTAATAAAATTTTACAGATTTTTTTTATTTATATATTTTTTTTAATTTTTTTATTTTCAAGTTTGAACTGAAATAATATGTTCCATCTTGTTGAGGTAACGATTCTAAGATGTGCATTAAATTTGTATGTTTTTTTGAAAACTCAAACTAGGATTAAAGCCAAATTAAGTGAAAATGACTCAAGGAGGGTAAATATACAAATTTGGAGGCTTTGAAAACATTCAAATTAAGATTAGGTACGGCCAAAATCAGTTGAAAATTGATCAAACAGTAAAAAAAATGATTAAAACTTTCGAGACAAATTCGCGTTAGGATCAAATTTAAATTGACAGTTTTTCAAAAAAATGTCAAAGCTAGAAAGTAAAAGAAGAAAATATGAAAAAAACTAAAAAAAAAATATCAAAAATTTGCAAGCAAGGAATAAATTTAATATATTTTTAGTTTTGTACCAAATTTGTCTTACTACAATATATATTACAAATTAGCGTACATTCCAATTGGCCATTCCTTTAAAAAAAATCAATTTTATGTCAAAATTCTCTAAAAATGAAAACCGATATCTTCTCTTCGATCTAAAAATCCAATTTAAACCGAAGAAAAAAAAATGAAAGGAACAAAACACTTGTACGAAATATAGCAACAAATATTTTAAAAGTGAAGAAAACAGTAAAACAGCAGTGAAATTTGTTTCGGTACTTTGTTAGTGACTTAGAGGAGAAACAAATAACTAAGTTGCCGGAATTTTTACTGCTGAATTGCCACAGCAAACAGGAACCCTGACAAAGAATAATAATAGAAAAATTATTATTACAAAAATGTACATTAAAAACCTTTTCTAGAGCAGAGAAAATGTTAAGTTTCAATCAAAAAAGTTTTGTTTTGATATTATTGATTTGATTTTTAGGTATGATGACACATCACCATACCTAAAAATTACAATTTTGATATTTTTTTAAAAAGTCAGGCCAGAATTAAGGCCAAACTATCTACAAAATGATTCAAAGATAGTAAATGTAAAAACTTGGAGGCTTTGGAAGAACTCAAATTAAGATCATGTCCAAAATCAATTAAAAAATACTAAAAGCATTAAAAATGCAAATTTGAAGTTTTGGAGAAATTTAGATTAGAACTAGAAGTGACATTTTTCGAAAAAACTCATTTTACTTAAAAATAACAATTTTTATGTTTTTTTTTGAAGTCAGACTAGGATTAAAGCTAAATTAAGTGAAAAATTACCCAAGGAGGGTAAATATACAAATTTGGAGGCTTTGAAAACATTCAAATTAAGATTAGGTACGGCTAAAATCAGTTAAGAATTGATCAAACTGTAAAAAAATCGTCATCAATAAATTTTTTTTTATTGCTTTACTTGAAAATCACGCCTCTAACGAAGAGAACTTAAGAGAGCTTTTTTGTTTAGAATTGAACAGAGAACAAAAGGGTAGAATTTATTTTTTGATGGACCAGTGGCGTACCTTAATTTTCTTCAAAAAGATGAAGCTTTATTGCGGTACGCGTGCCACTAATGGAACAAAAAAAATTTCGTTTAACAGAAACATGGCTACTCACTAGCTATTGACATCTGTAAAATTTTATTGAAACCTTTCAAGCGGTTTAGTTAGGAGATATTAATATTTTTTATTTTTTTTTATAAAATTTTAACACTCTGTATCTTTGTAACGAAGCTCTTAAGTAACTTTGTTTATTAGAACTTTTCTTCTTAAAATAATGCCAGCAATCACCTCCTGAAGTTTGTCAAAGTACTTTTGAATCATCCTGTATATTCTCTATACTGTGGGGTTTCTGTTACTATCGAATTGCTGAATGGTGACACTTAATTTCGATTTGATTGGTGATTGGTGAATTCACCAACCAAATCAAATAATCAGTTTTTTTTTGTTTCCTTGAATGCCACATCATCAACCTCTTAGTAGAGCGGTCAGTTGGGATTTGAGGGTTATTAACTAACAGTTCATTTGTTCGTTGCTCTCTGAAAAAATTGACCTACATATCCGGGCTTGGCTCAATGTGATTAATCAAATATTAATTAATCGACTTAGGTTCACTGTTACAACTTCAGTTTGAGGATAAACAAAAGATTTTGACAGATAAACTTTGTACAATATACGTAAAATCTTCAGTAGGGTGTAAAACTATAGATGTAAAAGGACCATTTAAGACACTAATATTCGGTTACAATTATTATTAGCCCCAATTAATGATTCATTATTCTTAAGTTTTCGTTTTTCCAGGAAAAAGCGTGTAAATGGCAGGAAAACGGCAGAGACATCGACGCCCAAACAACGAATGGAGTCCTGATCATGCATCCGCGCGGAGTATTTTGCGGCGGTGATGCGAAATGCGGACGGTGGATGGAGACTTCGGTGTGCGGCGGCATGTTCACTCGGAGAGAGTCCAGGTCGTCCCAGCAAAGGGGCCAAGTGGTAAGTGAAAAACGCGTTCAAACTAACGTCACAATGTTACATTATCCGTGCGTTTATTATCAACTAAAACTCGTGATTCAGGCAACAAACTTTATTCCACCAGAGAAAACAAACGCGAATAACTGAACACGACGTTTATATTCGTACTATTCCATTTTCGACACTTGTGGGATATTTTCCTTATTTTTTTACCATAAAGGTTGCAGTTTCTCCTAACTGGATGCTTTTTTTTGGTGAAATTAAAGATGTGAATTTTCATGATTTTCATATCCCTTTTGGTTTTTGAGGTACAGCATTGAATTGAAAATTATTGTATGTATTTTAAAATACTCTCTGTATCTCTGTTGTACTAAGAGTTAAACGAATTATCAAAAGGGCTATAAAAATTCTGGTATTTTAAAGTCTTTTAAAATAAGGAAAGATTTCCCCCCCCCCCCCCCCCAAATAGAGTACTTTAGTACCGACGGTCAATCAATATCAAGTACAATATCCAAATTGAAAATTTTAGAAGTTGTAAGACATTTTTAACCGGTTCTAGTCCCAATCCTAAACTGAACTTTTTCGCAAACTTCAAATTAGGATTTTTAAACACAATGTGAGTAATTTTTAACGGATTTTGACCTTAATCCTAACTTGAATTTTTCATAGATTTCCAAATTTGCATTTTTAGACACTTAAAATAATTTGTTAAGAATTTGGGCCTAATACCAACCCGCTTTTTTTCCACAATATTCAAATTGGCATTTTTCGAAGTTGTAAGACACTTTTAACACATTTTGGCCTTAAGCCTAACCTGTACTTTTCAATGATTCCAAACTGGCATTTTTTAACGCTTTAAGTCTATTTTTTATGAATTTGGCCCTATAATGCCCACCTGCTTTTTCTCCTAACTTGAATTTTTCCAAAATTGAAAATTTTAGAAGTTGTAAGACATTTTTAACCGGTTCTAGTCCCAATCCTAAACTGAACTTTTTCGCAAACTTCAAATTAGGATTTTTAAACACAATGTGAGTAATTTTTAACGGATTTTGACCTTAATCCTAACTTGAATTTTTCAAAGATTTCCAAATTTGCATTTTTAGACACTTAAAATCATTTTTTTAAGAATTTGGGCCTAATACCAACCCGCTTTTTTTCCACAATATTGAAATTGGCATTTTTCGAAGTTGTAAGACACTTTTAACACATTTTGGCCTTAAGCCTAACCTGTACTTTTCAATGATTCCAAACTGGCATTTTTTTAACGCTTTAAGTCACTTTTTTATGAATTTGGCCCTATAATGCCCACCTGCTTTTTCTGCAATATCCAAATAGACGTTTTTAGAATGTGTACGAAATTTTTAAATGATTTTGGCCCTAATCCTAGCCTGACTTTTTCCACAAACTTCAAATTACAATTGCATTTTTCGACACTTTAAGTAGTTTTTTTTACGAATTTACAGTCTTTTAAAATAAGCAAGGATTCCCCCCCCCCTCCCCCCCCCAAATAGAGTACTTTAGTACCGACGGTCAATCAATATCAAGTACAATATCCAAATTGAAAATTTTAGAAGTTGTAAGACATTTTTAACCGGTTCTAGTCCCAATCCTAAACTGAACTTTTTCGCAAACTTCAAATTAGGATTTTTAAACACAATGTGAGTAATTTTTAACGGATTTTGACCTTAATCCTAACTTGAATTTTTCAAAGATTTCCAAACTTGCATTTTTAGACACTTAAAATCATTTTTTTAAGAATTTGGGCCTAATACCAACCCGCTTTTTTTCCACAATATTGAAATTGGAATTTTTCGAAGTTGTAAGACACTTTTAACACATTTTGGCCTTAAGCCTAACCTGTACTTTTCAATGATTCCAAACTGGCATTTTTTAACGCTTTAAATCACTTTTTTATGAATTTGGCCCTATAATGCCCACCTGCTTTTTCTGCAATATCCAAATAGACGTTTTTAGAATGTGTACGAAATTTTTAAATGATGTTGGCCCTAATCCTAGCCTGACTTTTTCCACAAACTTCAAATTTGCAATTTTACACGCTTTGAGTAATTTTTAACTGATTTTGGCCTTAATCCTAACTTGAGTTTTTCCAAAATTTTCACAATTGCATTTTTCGATCGACACTTTAAGTAGTTTTTTTTACGAATTTACAGTCTTTTAAAATAAGCAAAGATTCCCCCCCCCCCCCCCAAATAGAGTACTTTAGTACCGACGGTCAATCAATATCAAGTACAATATCCAAATTGAAAATTTTAGAAGTTGTAAGACATTTTTAACCGGTTCTAGTCCCAATCCTAAACTGAACTTTTTCGCAAACTTCAAATTAGGATTTTTAAACACAATGTGAGTAATTTTTAACGGATTTTGACCTTAATCCTAACTTGAATTTTTCATAGATTTCCAAATTTGCATTTTTAGACACTTAAAATAATTTTTTAAGAATTTGGGCCTAATACCAACCCGCTTTTTTTCCCACAATATTCAAATTGGCATTTTTCGAAGTTGTAAGACACTTTTAACACATTTTGGCCTTAAGCCTAACCTGTACTTTTCAATGATTCCAAACTGGCATTTTTTAACGCTTTAAGTCACTTTTTTATGAATTTGGCCCTATAATGCCCACCTGCTTTTTCTGCAATATCCAAATAGACGTTTTTAGAATGTTTACGAAATTTTTAAATGATGTTGGCCCTAATCCTAGCCTGACTTTTTCCACAAACTTCAAATTTGCAATTTTACACGCTTTGAGTAATTTTTAACTGATTTTGGCCTTAATCCTAACTTGAGTTTTTCCAAAATTTCCACAATTGCATTTTTCGACACTTTAAGTAGTTTTTTTTACGAATTTACAGTCTTTTAAAATAAGGAAAGACTTCCTCCCCCCCCCCCCCCCCCCTCCTCAAATAGAGTACTTTAGTACCGAAGGTCAGTCCAGTATATCGGACTCATATAATTACATAATTAATACTTAAATATGCTATAAACATAACATTAGAAAGCGTAGCTGGAAAAACAAGGTCTAAAATCAACAGATGCTCATGCGCCGGCAGTCAAGCTCCATCCTTTAATTTTAAGAAAACCGAAAACGCTGTTTTTTGCTGAACGTATCCTTATGCATAAAGATGTGCGCCTTAGAAAAAGATTGGCCTGGTTTTGGTTTCCATAGGGTTACTCGATGCTGCATTTTCAATCTATAGCAAACCATTGACGCTGTTAGTATATAGGGTGACCGACCCAGTGATGAACACTGACCTAGTAATGAACGAAGTATCGATTTTAAACTGATATCGATCTGGTTACATCCCTATTATGTCATTTGTCAATAAAATATAAATGGCGATTTATTATCAGCTGATATTTTCCGTATTTTGATAGCCGGATCGTTCCTTGTTTTTGACTGTTAGACTTGATAGTACAAGTCACCCTCGTGAACTCAATGAAGTTAATTTGACAGCAATGCGATTCTTATGGGCGGCTTCAAGTACCAGTCGAGTTTAGCTGAACCCGACTTCGAGGGTGACTTATACAATCTGGCTTTAATTGGCGAAATAAAATCTATTTTTGTGTCACTCAGGTAAGTCACTATAGCTAACACATAAGTGCATGTAGAGAAACAAGAAGTTACTTTGTTTAAATTTTAGTCTCATTTTGGAGGGTGATTGGGACTGGTACTTGAACCCCCCCCCCCCATAAGAATTGCATTGCTATCATATTAATTTAATTTGTGACACTGCTGACAGCAATGCTTTTCGTATGGGCGAGTTCAAGTACCAGACTTTGAGGGTGACTTGTACAATCAAGCCTTAAACGGGAAACGGTCAGTCTTGAACATGGCGGGTGTCCAATAAGGAAACACTGATTTTTAGTAATGGTCACCCAGGTATAAATACGACAGAAGGACAGTATTAGATATATAGGAAAATATGTTCAGTTAAGTCTAAATTGGGACATGTTGGATTACTTACAAAAATGTTTAAAATTTGAGGTACCTATGGCACAAACACGGAATAAAGAAAATTCTTTGCCTACAGTGAAGATGATTTAAAAAAGGCTGTAGACGCTGTAATAAGCGTTATTTCGAAAAAAGCTGCTGCTCGAATACATAATGTACCCCGCTCAGGTTGGTGAGCAACTTGTCTCTGCCTACTGTAGGTAATAGAAAAATGGGCCCTGCCACTGAACTTTCTGAAATTGAAGAAAATATAATTGATAATTGGATATTAGCAATGGCGAGAAATGGATTTCCAGTTCATAAACAAAATCTTATTTTATTAATTAAAAAAATTCTTGAGGAATCTTATGGAAAAGAAACCAAATATTTTCTAAACAGAACATCGTTCCTGGTTCCAATGGTTTTTGAAAAGACATCCAAACATTAAACAAAAACATGCTGAGTCACTTCACAAAGCTCGAGCTGCTGTCAGGCAGGACAGAATTGAAAAATGGTTTGATGAGATCATATCGTTTCTTCAGGAGGAAAACTATGAAGACATTTTGAAAGATCCAGGGCGCATATTCAATGGGGATGAGGCAGGATTTTTACCTTGCCCTAAATCTGGGAAAGTTCTCGGACCTAAAGATAATAATGAAGATTTATGTCAGAGAAAGAACAAAGAACTTTAATAGCTTCCTTTTCGGCTGATGGGAAATATGTTCCACCAATGCTGATATTTCCTTATAAGAGGCAATTGCAGAATCAGTTCCTGAAGACTGGGCCTTAAGAAGATCAGATTCTGGATGGATGACGTCTGTCGTTTTCTATGAATATATTTCCAATCATTTCCTTCAATATCTGAACACAAATAACATTCAACGACCAGTCATTCTCCTCGTCGATGGCCACCGCTCACATATGACGAAAGAAGTCAGTCAATTGGGCGATGAAAATGGAATTATTTTGGTATCGTTGGTATCGACCTTATTTAAGCCCCTTAAAGCAGGTTGGACATCGGAGATAAGAGATTGGAAGTTCCCAAAAGAAGTAACACGACATACATTTAGCACAATTTTAAGATCTGTATTTGAAAAATATGCAAGTGCCAAAACTATTCAAAACGGCTTCAGGAAAAGTGGTTGGTTTCCTTTTAATAAAAATAATGTTGACTAAACAAGACACTTAAACAAGAAACTGAAAAAAGTCAACTATTAGCTGAAATCAATAAAAATATTAAAAATGTACTAATGGAAAAGCAACATGAGCCTCCTGAAAAACAAGATTCTCCTAATCTTAAAAATGATAAGGGTCCCCCATCTCCGGTTGCTGGTCCGTCAAGGTGCTGGAAAACTCCTGAAAGAAACGTCTTTATTATGAAGAGGTGGAGGAAAAAGGATATAAGGTACCGACACCAGTTAAGAAATGCTTTATATTTCCGAATCAAGAAGGAATTTCTTTGAAAACCCCAAAGCGAAAAACAAACATTTTTCCTGCTGTTGGAAAATAGTGGGAGTTTTATGAACAAGAAGCTAATAAGAAAAAAACACCAAAAGTGAGAAAAACAGAATATGATAGAGGCTAAAAATTGTAAGGAGGAAAATAGTTCCTCAGAGTCTGACGTGGAAGTTACCTACGAAAATGAGGAACTTGATTTGAGTGAACCGGGAAACTTAACTTTACTTCATACTGTATCATTTAGAACACTTTTACGTACTTGATTTTAATCCGGTAAATAGCTTTTTACAGGATTGGATATCGTAAAGAAATTTTACAGTATTGAGTACCGGCACATCTTCAATAAATCCATTGTATACATACATATTCGCCGCGCATAAAATGATTTTTTTCCTGTTTTTAATAAGTATGAAGTAAAATGTTGTACATCATACGTCCGGTAACGTATTACAGTAGTCCTTTCGACATTCCAGACTCGGCTAGCGCCTCGTCCGGAAACATCTTACTCCTACTGTAAAACTATATTTACCGGACTTATAACGTAAATAACTATTACAAATTAGTCAACATGCTATTGTTAGATATATAACCGACTATTACCCAGGTAACTTGATAAAAATTATTATTTTTATGTATTTTTACTTATGGTTGGCGACAGGAATGAAATACGACCTTGAAGGTGCTGAAATTAAGAGTATGATACGTGCTGGTGTTGATGCTTGGAAGTGGCCAACCAGAGAAGATGTGTCCTCCATTTTTTGTAATACTCTTTTTTTTGTAATAAAGAATTTTTATTATAACACTCCTATTCAAACACAAATGCACACAAAAGCTGTTTTTTAAAACTCTCCTTAACATTTACTTAGACTCGACCCAAACGTAGTTAAAAGCAGCTAAAAAAAATTCTTAAGAGTGTCCATTACTGGGTCAATCACCCTATGTAAATATTGTATTGTATTGTATTGTATTCAATGTGATTGGACTTATACAGTCTTCAACCGCGATGTGCGGTCAACTGTGTCGAAGTCTGCTAGCTCCATTAGTTGTCACCCGTTAAGCCCAGAACCTCAACAAATCTGATGAGTCTGTCGGGCGACACTGCGTTTGCATCTTGAGGTTCAATGATTGTGTTCCCGAATAGTGAGTATCTCGATCTGGCAATAGCCAAGCAGCCACATAGGGCGTGCTCAACTGTCTCGTCCTCCTCCAAGCACAGCCGACACTCCGTATCTTCGGACAGTCCGACTCTGTGCATGTGAGATCTTACGTGGCTATGTCCTGTGTACAGCGCTTCCCCTGATAATTTCTGGGAGTGTGATAGTCCAGGTAGGTTCTCTCACCAGTCCTGGGACTTGGCATTGTTCAATTTCTGGAGTTCAGCCTTGACCAGAGAGTATGAGACTCCCAGTGCAGGCTCCGGGCCTACGAATGCAGAGCCCGCCGCCCTCCTAGCTAGAGAGGCGGCCCTCTCATTGCCTTCGTGACCACGATTGCCTGAGATCCATACCAGTGTGACGCTGTTCTCCTGCGATAGGTTGTTTAGAGTCCCTTGGCAGTTCCAAACAGTTTTGGAGTTGCAGCGCAAAGACATCAGCGCTAGAAGCGTTGCTCGACTATCCGAGCAGATCTTTATTGATCTATTGTGTCCTCCCTTCAATAATAGGTGTCGGGCACACAATTCAGTGGCCTGTATCTCTGCCTGAAATACTGTGGTGAATCGGCCCAGGCTCTCTGCTATGTAGATGCCATCTGATCTCCCGTACACTCCGGAGCCAGCCCCTTCGTCGGTTTTGGATCCGCTCGTCACTAGTTGCAGCCCGTATGTCGCCTTCATTGCGATATTGTTGGTTCGATCCTTCTCGCTTTACTGGCGCTGAGAAGGGAGTCTGTAGGTGCATTATTAAAGGCCCCCTTCGAAGTCTATAAAAATACCAACTGCGACACCCTTTGAATCCAGGGTATCTTGGATTTTCACACCAGGTTGTGCAGTGCTGGTTCTGTTGATTTGTTAGCCTGTTCCTTGTTGCCTTAACTGTTCCGTATTAAGGGGGTACGCTGTTAGCGCTTCCTCTTTTATGAACAGCTTTTCCAAGGTTTTCAGCAGAAACGAGGTTAGACTTTGGCCTGAGTAATTTAGAATCTTTTCGGGAGTACCACACATGGCAGTATGCGCATCGGGCATACTTCATTCATAAAATCGACGTAGTTTTCATTCATAACTACTGGCCAATCAGGACAGGGGACAGGATGTAAACAATATCAGCTGATCGCTCAATCGCTCATCCAATTTATTTTATTCCATTGATAGTTATTTTTAAAAACTTCTGCTTTTAAATAATTATTTATTAAAAAGCATTTTTTTTTAAGTGGATATTATTGAATATGTATTTCAAAAATTATAATAAGTTAAATAGTTAATAGTTCTATGATGTGCATGGTAACAGAGAAATAAAAATCATCAAACATACCTATTATGAAATGAAAAGAAATGTTGGGCTTGGGCTAAAGTGGACTATCCGAATCAAAACATTTATAACAGGGCCTGGAAGAGCTGAAAGACGAGGAACTAAAGGCGATAGTGAGAAGAACTTTTTTTACTACCTACGTTCCTGTTCAGTTTCTGCATAAAAGGTTAGAAGGGACAAACATATTTTGCAAGCTACGAGTGTTTGGCGTCCCAATAAACTAAGTAGTAGGTGAATTAGCGGGATGGGGACAAATAACGACAATTCAGCTTTTATCAATTGCCAACGTTTCGACCATATATTGTGGTCTTTATCAAGGCTCTTGATATGCCGAAGTCCTGTACAATCTATTCAAAAACGTGTCCATTGTCCACGTCATGGGCAGAGTTGGGAGTTGGGGCACAGATGGGGGAGTTCTCACGATGACAAAAAAACACCAATAAATTAACATAAACAATAACGAAAACTCAGTACTGACCAGGCCAGCGACGAGCAACAGGACGACCACGTTGTCGTCCTGTTGGGGCCTCCGAATGCATAGAGCCTATTTTAGGCACAAATATTTTTACCTACACATGGGTTTTTGAATTCGAATCATTTTTATCATTGCAAGAAATACATACCTTTTGCTATAGTGTCACATGTTTAGATAATAATAATTCATGTTTTGTTTTAACATGGATGTTATTCAACTAGTTAAGTATAATAAGCTTATTGGTAATATGTGACTGGCTATTTATGTGTTAGTAATATAATCTGTTTCTCCATGAAAAAATTTGTTACATCTTTCAACAAATCTTATATTTAAATTGTTGCTAAGTAATAGTTATGTGTCTACCTACCTTACAAGATAAATAATATATTTACAATTATGTTATGTATATAAAATTTATTAAGAATAAATAGAGGATTGTCTATTGCATTTTCACAGATAGGCGTTTAGGGCATAGGTTGTATTTATTTATTCCCTTATCTTAGCTTAGCAATCAACATAAGTACATCATAAAGTAGTGGCAGAAACGACAAAAGAATAAAAGTCTATTTACTTGAACACATGAGGATGTGAATTTTGTTATTGATTTAATAGCTTACAGTTTGACTTTTAGGTGTTTGCACATGATTATGGCGATTTATTCCTTCTTTTTCCTTGTAGGTAGGGACTAAGCAAAATTGATTCTCACCCATTTTTAAACAACCCTAAAGGCTCAAAACTTCTCAGTTTCTATTCCACCCATTTCTATAGAATAATTGCCTTGGTCAGGTACCACTCAAGTTCAGTTGAACCACAGTTCTACAACTGACTCTAAAATGGTCCATGCAGTTTCTCCTAGGGCCCAGTTTTATACTTAAGTCACTCTGCCCCGAGTATTGAACTTATCAAGAAAACACAGCTGACTCTAAATTCACTCCTAGGGCAGAGTCAAGTTAATTCAAAGAAAATCTGCTGTGTTCATCAGCAAACACTGCTGAAGCTGAAGGTGATAGTATACCAGCTTCATTCAGTGATTTCAATTGTGTTTTCCAAAAATTGCTTTTACACACAGCAGTGATAGACATACATAAGAATGATGATGAATTGTAAAGCTTCTTGCGCAAAGATTGGGCTCTCAACAATTTAAAGTATTACCAGTTGCTGAGTGTATATTTTTCGGTAGGGTTATTCTCCAATATGCGTAAGTGTTGCATTTTTGAGTAACTAAAATCTTATTGTCCAAGATCAGCAAATATATGTAGGTATATACCTATTCTAGTGCCTCTTAACTTAATTCACTTATATATGATGAAACTAACCGCCACTTGCACCACTCAATTTTCAAGTACACCTAGTTAAGGCTTTCCTTACTACCATGCTTCGTCATGCTAATAGCTATGGCTTAGGGATCCTTAACTTTAGGTTTACCTAAATTTGTTTAGTGCAAATAGGGGTAAGCTAAGTAAAGTGTGCATGAACAAAATCATCAGGACTGATGAAGAATGGCAAGCAAGACTGATCGAGAATTAAACTAAATAGACATGGCACTATACTAGCTGGAAACCTGCGTCTATTTTCTTAATTGGTTGAAAAGAATTCTACTTTTTGTTCCAATATTCATAAAAGAATAGACACAATATGGTACAAAATCTGGCAAAAATAATAACAAAAACAAACTAACCTTAAAATTTCGTCAACTATATCTTTACTATCATAGTAAATTTAAGGACCGCCTCCAGTGCAAGGTTGCCGATGTGATATTTCTATCTTTAATCTACCGTGCGCAAAGGGCATAACAAAAACCAAAGTAGATAAAGAATAATAATAACGATTTCTTCTTCTCTATTCATTTTATTCTATTATTAATTCTATGGCCGAAGAAACGCATTTAGAACTTCTAACTGATGATTTTAACCACATGAAAGGAAACATAAAAATGCAATATAGATTATATAGGTATCCTAAAATGTCTATAATGATAAAGCATAAATTCATGCGTAGAGTATTACCACAGTTTAAGGAATATAACATATTCCTTAAAATGTGGTATCACTTAGGTAGGTACTCCATTTGCAGCAAATAATTCCCTTACATAGACGTTAGGAATGGGTTGGGCCTTAAGACAACGACCAATCCATAACTACATAACTTGTTTTGCTTGTTGGAGGAGCAAAGTTACACCTGGTTCAGTAGATATCTACATTAATTCTCGAAAATTGACAAAATCACATAAAAGTATATAAATTAATGTAATGGCTATTTTTTTTCTTACATCACTTATCAATTAAAACAATTGATAAATTAACGAAGCTTTATTATTTATATACGACTATTACGAATATACCCTATGTGCCGCAGAAATATTTGATTCAAAGAATTTTGCATTTTATATGTGGCAACGTTGCAAATACTGCCCTGTGCGCATACTGCTGGATGCAGCCATCTCATCTTTTCCCCTACATCCAATCTTTGATATGTAGACGACTCTCACCATGGACCAGCAGTTTGGAATAAATTTCCATACAAGGCTCGCTCTAAAGAGCTTTGTTAGTAGAGGTGCGAGTTGATCCAGACCCTGTTGTAGTAGTGCCGGGAACACTCTTTAAAAAGCCATAATCGTGGATTTTAGTAAGGTTGGTCTGACCACTTTTTTGGAGAGCTCCCAATCTGCCCTGTTGGGTCGTTTAAATCATCCCAAGGGGCTTGTGTTAGTTTCCAAATTTGTCAGCCGGCTACCCGGAAAATGACAGCTTGCGAGTATCTCTAACGTTTCACTACCAGTGGAGGTGTAGGTTCCATCGGACCGTTTTATCGATCCAAGCTCCTGACACGGCTCCCTGGAGAGAATCCTATGGATTCGGGCTCCTGTTGGTCACAGAACCTTCTCCAGGATTCTCTTTTAGCAGATCTGTATATTGTAGTTAGTTAGGGATTGTCTGTAGCATGTAGGATTATGTATCGAATAAACGTTTTGTACCCAACAAAACTATTAGGAAGTCATTCAAAAATGGCTAAAGCAGATACCAGATTAGCAGTCTCCAATTTTCCTGTTACTTTGTAATGCATAAATAACTCGATTATTTTATTTGTTCACTGTTTAACATGCGGTTTTAATTTTCAGATAGAAGACGAGACTAATATCCTACAGGATGGTTCCATGATCGATCTTTGCGGTGCCACATTACTGTGGCGGTCGGCCGAAGGTCTGGAAAAAACACCAGTAAGTTTTACCCTCCATTAAAAATTACTCAATTCTGAGAGTAAAACTTCATCTTTTACTAGTCGCAGCTTTGATTTGGACATCTTTTACTCGCCTTTCTGCTTTTAAATTGTTTTTTATTAGCAAATAAACACCTGGAAGACTTCTTTTTTTCCTCATTGCAGAGCAAACACGATCTTGAAAAGGTGATAGACGAGTTGAACGCCGGACGGCCCCAATGTCCAGTCGGATTGAATACGTTAGTGATACCGCGCCGCGTTTCGCCCATAAACAACCAGCAGCAGCCCTATGTTTACTTAAATTGCGGACACGTGCAGGGTTTGCACGACTGGGGCCAGGAAAATGACTCCGGCGATAGACGGTGTCCTATTTGCATGAAGGTAATTTTATGTTTCATTATTTACTTAAGAACTTATTGTGCAGATTAGGAAAATAATGTGCGCTACTTACGAAATATATTGCCCAAAGTTTCTATTGCAACGATCATCTAACTAGAATTTTGTTTCTAGTTGGGTCCAGTAGTGAAGCTTTGCATGGGTCTAGAACCGTCATTTTATGTGGACTCTGGGTTGCCGACATTCGCTTTTAACCCGTGCGGACATATGGGGAGCGAGAAAACCGTCAAGTAAGTAATTCCTATCTTATCTCTGAAATATGGAGAGGGTTCATTTGAAACCGTCATCTAATTGGCTGTGAAATGTCAAAAGAAAGGGTGAAGGAACAAAAGTTTATTTACTTTGATTATGACATCCTTTTCTGTCAAAAATTCATAGCCTCCTAGATGACGTTTTCTAATGAACTCAGGCCGCCGTCAAATACAGCGGAACGGATCGGAGCAGAAATGTCAATAACGTCATTACACATGTCAATAAGGTCATTACACATGTCAATTCCTATTTTAGCTTTTATCTGATTGGTTTAAATTCAACTATCAAATTATAGAATAGCTCTTTATTTAGCAATATTGCTAGTACATATACATTACATCATACAACTTAAAATGTTAGTTACTGATTCTATTTTACTACATAGAACAATTTATAGCAAATTTTGAAAGGCAAAAACCCTCTTTTAACATAATTTTTTTAATCCTATTTTTAAAAACTTTTATACTATTAATCTGCTTTATATCCTCTGGTAACGAATTATATAAACGAATACCATCATAAAACAACGACTTTTGTAATGCACTGGTCCTAACCAATGGAATATGAGGGTTAAGCCTGGATCGAATATTATAGTCAATTAACTCAGTTCTTCGTTCCAAATAACTGTTGCAATAGCTTGGATAACAGTGGTGCTCAATCTTATAAATAATATGAATGTTTGCCTTAGCGACAAGCTGCCTAACCTTTAACCATTGTAAAGTTTGTAACATATTATTAATGGGTTGGTACCTATCACAATTTAAGATAACTCGCATTGCCTTATTTTGAAGAATTTGAAACCTTCCAATATCCTCTTGGGTGCATGATATTAACAGTGAACAACAATAGTTAAAGTGTGGGAAAATTACTGTATTAAATACCAGCATTTTTGCCCATCGTGATAGATGTTCTGATAGCCGCCGAAAAAAACCTATTTTCTTCCCTAACTTTTTACATAAGTAATCCACTTGGATAGAAAAATTCAATTGTGGATCCAATACAACACCCAAGTATTTCATTTCCGACATCATCTGTATTGGAGAACCATTTATTAACAAATTTACACCAAAGTTAGTGTATTTCTGAGAGTTACCTCTCGACCCAAGTATCATACATTTAGTTTTCCCTACATTTAATTTTAATCTGTTTTTACATAACCAATCATATAATACGTCAAGTTCCCCATTTAAGCTATCTACCAAATATTTGACTTCTTTTCCTGCCATGCAAATAAGAGTATCATCTGCGAACAAATTAACAAATGATTTTCTCAAAACCAAATGCAAATCGTTTACATAAATAATAAACAACAAGGGCCCTAAGACGCTGCCTTGTGGTACACTATGTTCACTTCTGGTTTTTCTTGATACCTTGTTTTGCACTTTGGTTTTATGGTACCTGTTTTGTAAATAATCCTTAATCCACGCAAAGGCAGAATTCGTTATACCATAATGATAAAGTTTTTCCAGCAGAATGCCCCGGTCAAGGGTTTCGAAAGCACGTTGGAGGTCCACGAAAACGCTAACTATTACATTACCCTGTGAAATTTCCTTTCTCCACTCAGCACACACATACTGCAATGCCGATTCGCAGGAATGATTAGATCTAAAACCCGATTGTCCCAAAAACAACAAATTATTTGACTCAAAATGCTGCTTTAACTGACGACACACAACTGTCTCAATAACTTTATCGACTACAGGTAGTAAATTAATTAGCCTGAAATCCATTGGATGCACCGGCTTGAGAACCTTAGGCACTGGTACAATCATACTAATCTTTAGCTCAAGCGGAACCCGCCCTGTACTCAGTAGCAAGGTACAACAGAGCATATCCAACAAGACAAAATAAGTCTTTTAACATCACAATATTAAAGAACTCATCGCTGGTGCTTTTCTCCTTTAGCTCCATTATAATTTGTTTTAGATCGGTTAAACTTATCTTTGCAAAAGCAGAAAATTTGTATTGTAGCGGTTCAAAGTTGTAATCCCAATCTTTCTTTTCTATAGTGCTTGAAATTTCACGAATACTATCTTTGTAAAAGGCATTAAATTTTTCTTCGGCCGGTCCAGCATGAAGGTCAAACTGCAAGTCAGAAATATCTATATTCTGTTGTTTGTTCCCCAACAACTCTTTCAAGGTCCTCCACATTTTCTTGCTATCACCTTTGCACTTATCAATGCTTCTCGTCATCATAGTAATTCTTCTTTTCGGCTCTTATCGTGCTGGTAACTTTGTTACGTAGTTTTTAGGTCTCTATCACGATCATTTTGTGCCCGACGGACTATGTCCGTAATCCATGGATACTTTCTAGCCAGAACGGCTTGTTGAGGTGCTATTTTGTTAACTGCCATTTGAATAATGTTCATAAAGTCCTTATATATGACATCAACGTTAGTGGAAGCATAATTCCAGTTTGCACCAACTAACTCCTGGATTAACATTGAGATTGTATCCTCATTGAGATTTCGCCTGTATATAATGTCCCCTTTGGTGGCCAATTCGCTCAGTGATACAGTAGTGCCAATAATTTCGTGATCAGAAACTGCCGGATATATTCGTTGAGTCTCGGTGCATCCAAATTCATTGGTGATTATATGATCTATCATACTAGAAGTAACGTTGGTTAGCCTCGTAGGTTTATCGACTATCTGCTTGAAACCAGCTGCCTGAATAATCCTTTTCAAACTAACAGAATTACTGTCAGCCTTCAGTAGATCAATATTTAGATCACCTAAAATAAGAGTTTTTTTGTTCATGCACATTATCATCACTAAGATTTTCTTCTAAAAACTGAAGAAAATATCTGCAAGTCCCGTTAGGCGACCTGTAAATGGCTCCTACCACCAAACTCTCTAGTCCAAACTTGGCTTTTATCCACGTAGACCAATAACCATAGTCCACACTCTCATTTTTAATAACAGAGAATTTAACACTTGTTCTAACGTAAATAACGGTTCCTCCAGTATGTCTACTATTTGAGCACCAAACCACAGCCGTATATCCCTCAATTTGCAACTCACAATTTTGTATATCCTCAGTTACATGCGTCTCACTAACACATGCAAATTCTGGCTTAGCATCCTGCAACAGATTGCCGATTTCTACGAGGTGTGACAACAAACCCTGTGCGTTTATGTACAACAATAGAATATTTCTAGCCTGATGAGTTGTGTGATTTGTCTTTCGTTGCTATGTATACCGCGTTCTAGCCTTTACTCTCTCTTGCACCCTTTGGAAACTTACGCAGCTTTTGTCGAATACACTGTGTTTATAGTCGATGCCCGGAATTTTTTAAATGTCGTGTGCATATTTACAATTTGTACACTCTTTTACATTCGAAGTGCATTGCTCACTTTTATGGTTTTGGTTGCACATTGGACACACAATATTTTCCAGTTGACAACTTTCTGCTTTGTGTCCATATTTCCAGCATTTATAGCATCGCAACACACCTATGTATTCATATACAGGACAATTATCCCACCCAATAAAAAACCTCTTATTTTTTAAAATTAATATTAAATTACGCTCCGTTGCGCTTTTAACCAAATTCCGCTGTATGTGACGTCGTTCTCAGGCTATAGAAAGTTCTTAAAATTGATTCTGTGGTATGAGTTGAGATCTAGAACGTTTTCTTATGTTTCAGATACTGGGCGAATGTGGTCATACCTCACGGCACCAACGGCGTACGGTCAGTGTGTCCGTTCTGCGCCTCACCTCTAACGGGCTTTCCTGGCTACGTTAAGCTGATCTTTCAAGACAACGTCGACTAATCGCCGGTTAACTCCAGAAATGTACCATCGTTAGTAACTTTTTAATACATATTTTTACCGTGTTTTACCGAGTGCGAGACAGCCGAGAGTTGACATTTATTTCTTAAAGCAGAAGACTCTCTAGTGACTGAATTTTTTTATCGGAAGAGAGAGAGAGAGAGAGAAAGTCGACATTTTGGTTTCGAGTAGTATTTTAGCGTACCAAAGCTTTATTTATACTCTCAAGTTGTACGAGCTATTGAATAAGGTTTACTTGTGTCGGTTTGGTTATGAAAGATGTGGACGTTTACAAGGAAAAAGCTGAGGAAAGTGTTTCTTTGTTCGGAGCAAGACTGGGAGTGAAGTGATTTCAGTGGCAACAAAAGTCCTTTAAACCGCGCAGTTGTGTGAAAAACGTAAAGACTGGTTAGGTTTAACTTAGTATGTAAATCGAGTAGGAGGGTAAGTTGAGAGGTTTGGATTTAAATGATGATTTTTTTAAGCGAGAGACAACTTTTGGCATATTTTTTATTGGAATTTTTTCAACGGTAGTTTGAATATCAAGGAAAAACCACTTATAAACCGATCCGGATTATAAAACCCTCTTTGACATAGTTGAATAAATTACAAAATCGTCCTTTTGAAATATGAAATATTGAGACACCCTGTACACAAACAGTACGCAGTAAGTGAGGTGAGTTTTCTCAGGTTAGTTAAGAATTAAAAATCTTAAACCGGGATCGTGTAATTATTTGTCGCATTGGCTTTATTCTTATTTTTGTTTAGTTTCTATTATTATCGTTGGAAATGTGTTTTTTGCATTACTACTTACCGGCTTATCGTTATCTCTGTATTTAAAATTAAACCAGTTATATTATACTATTGATCATTGTAATACCGTGTAAATATGTAGCATAAAATTGAAAGTAAAACCGCTAGATGGTATATAGGTAGCCGAGTACAGCTTAAGGTATTTTTAACGGTTATATTCACACAAAAAAAAATGAATTTATCTGTGCCTGGATATTCACTAATAAATTGTAAGAATTATGTTCCATTTGTTTGGCCCATTATGTCATTTTCCGAATACTACAGCCAGATTCCTTTATTCCTATTTCCCCCTGGGATCTTAATCTGTGGTTAGTGATTATTTGAGCAGTTCTGAACAGAAAACAACTGCAGTTCTTAACGTGTGTTACACAACTTAAGAGTTATCGGCTTATAGTTAAAACAATTTAGCAAGTGAAACTAGTGGCTTGTTGTTCTTTTCCCAACGACTTTGCTTGTTTTAGCCCATTTTTTTAATCATATTGCTAAAAACTACCAACCTTAGAAACACCTCGGAAAACTACGGAAATACTTATGGCTTCTAAAGTTCGTAGTTCTACACAGTCCAAGCCTGAACTGTGTATTAGTTACAAAATGTCTGGAGAAGGAGAATTGCTTAGATTCTCGAAATTTTCTAGTCTAGTGATCAGCTTGTATAATAGACGGCATATGCAAGTCAGTGTTTCACTTATGTGACAAGAGACAAGAGCGAATTATTGGAGTATAACGCGACCGAATATGGAAGTATAAAAGAGGGTTCTAAAGTGTGTGTGTTGTACGTATACAACAGTGTTGTAAAGTGTGTGTTATACGTGTAAAAGAAGTTGTGGAAATAAATAGTTCTGTTTTAATTTATTTCGAAACCACAGAAGATCTTAACATTGGTGTCAGAAGCGGAATTTAGTGCGGGTTTATAGAGCATATATCGGAGTGTTTAGTGTCCCTGTATCAATAAAGATAGTGTAAATTCGTGGGATGGGGACGAAATAACAATTTAAGTCTGTTCTAATCGCCGATGTTTCGACTATATATTTTGGTCTTTATAAAGGCTGTTAATGGAAAGACGAACCTATGAGTGTAGATCATTTCCGTGTCCTTTACCTTTCTATGGGCCGAAGTTCACGCGGTTCAAAAAACGTATTGTTACGCCCGACCGTTGGTCCACAGAGATTCGGGCGCGACCCTGGGAATCCCTCTAGAATAAACGAGGACCGGGAACAGTCGCCTCCGTTCTCGAAAGTACGTTCACAAACCCCAATTGATGTTGGCTCACCCTTATAGTACCAGCGATGCTTAAAAATGAGAGTTGAAGTATGAGGCTTCTAAGCTTCAGGGTAAGAATGTGGACATCCAAGAGTGTCAACAAGACTCAGTTCTACTATTTGTCAATTGCAGGTAATAAAAATTATATTATGATAGGCAATATAATCAAACAAAGAAACAACAGCTATGGGATATCAAATATTACTTAAACACCTAACTGATAAAAGTTCAACTTATTCATATATTTTGAAAAATGTTCTAAATAAAAGGCTTAATTATCACAGTTTGCTGACCGGTTAGCATACAAAAACATTAGCTAGGACCTTGAGTTGCACCTGCACTGACAGATGCCTCCGCTTTGATAGATATAACACTAGTTGCCTTACTAATGATGACCTCTTCACTTGGTTTGCTTTCTTTAATCTCCCTCAGTCTTAAAGCTCTTTTCTAATTGATCAAAAAAAGTTTCAAATACAACAAAATTCTGCAGTTTATTGATAACTACCACTGTTGACACATACCTTCAACTTCTGACTCCGCTCATGCAGGCCTCGCATGTCCTTTTTAACAGCCTGCAGCTTGGCATGGTAAGACTTGACTTTAATGAACATGGCCTGCAGCTCCTGAGAATACTGCACTTCTGATATGCCCATATTTTCTCGGTGGAGCCGCTCGACAAGTTCTTGTTGTTTCACTCTTTACAACAACAAAATCAGTAATTCATCTTCATTCCTTTTTTCAGTAAGTAAAAGAAAGCCACAGAAGAACTTTTGTAAAGCAAAGAATATTTGTTAGATTAGGTTGTTTTTTTTTATTATTTGTTGGGCAGAAGCAGATGAAATCGAAACTAAGCCTCAAAAAAGAAAAACAAATATGGAATTATCCAGAAGAGCCCATCCATGTAGAAGACTTTAGAGGAGTATATATATATACATACTGAAGTTCATCCAGCTGGGCTTTGGTGTTTTTCAAAGGCGGTTCCAGCAAGGTTGTAATGCCCTTGCTTATTGTTTGGGAGGGGCGAGTGAAGATGTTTTCCACTGGCTGTGGAGTCGGTCTGTGGATTGAATAAAATGTTGCCATGCTACTACGATTTGAAATTTTTAGAAGGCTGCTGCCTTTTTACCTGGAGGGTTGTTCTAAGGCTGAGGTGATGTCCATTTGGGGGGGCCTAGATTGAGTGGTTTGGACTTGGACGGTTTCTTTTTTGCTAAATATATTAGCCGTAGAATGAAAGCTTTTTTGGAGATGAAACAATAGTTAAATTGTCTTTAATGTTTATATTACGATTTAAATAAAGCAAATATTAAAAGCTAAATAAATCAAACATTAACAAAAAAACAGGTTAAGTTTGTGATGGAGATTGAGGAGGTGACGTAAATCAAATGATGTTTTTTCTCTGTCCAGCCCTATGAGTTGAACAAGAGATAACCGTTTTGTGTTTCGTACAGTTCAGTTGTCACTAGCGCGTCAACTGCCAAAAATGTCATTTGTCAGGCTTGTCACCAACATACGTAAATAAGAATATACGGCAAACCAGCAAACAAACAGTTTTTTCAATTTCAAATTTAATTTTCAACTTACAACTACTTTTTAAAGAAATTTAAATAATTTCTAAGTCACTTAGAAGTAGTAAGATTTTTATATTTCTATTTCACATCGCCTATTATCTTGTGGTGTTCCTGTTGCCAGTTGCCACACTGATACTCATTCAGAATGTTGTGGTATGTGTTTAGTTTATTGTTATTTTGCATTTGAATCAGTTTACTAAAAAGTATTTTTACCACTTAACAATGTTGTTTTATAGATTATAGCACCTGTTTCTATGTTAAACGGTTTGATATTGGTCTTAGTTGACAAAAATTCACATATTTTAGTTCCAAACTATCTGCTATTAGTGAGTATGAACAGTCAAGCATCAGTCTATGGCCAATTGAGAGGTCCTAAGCTTCAGGAATTAATAATAGAGGTGTGTATAATTATTATACAATTATTTGAATATAAGGACATTAAAAATGTCTACTCTGAGAAGGGACATACATAATCTCAATCTGAGAGATGGGGGTAGTCCTGACTGTATCTCTGCAGGTGAAAACATCAGTTTTGCTCTCAGTATGTGGTGGTTCAATTGGAATGATTGGAACTTTCAAATATGTATGCCTTCATTATCATATATCAATGCCTTCATGTTAAAAAAAGGTATTCTTCTAAAGTAATGGATTACTCTCAACAACAATCTGCTTTTGTTTTCTTTTTGTGGTGTTTTGAAATGATGCTCTTCAGGCTTAAGGCACATTGTATACATTGAATGAACATTCTTTAGATTGTGCAAAAGATTTTTAGGACAAACATGTGCTATTTATGTCATTGGTTGGTAGTTTGGTAGTGGCATGTTTCTCACTTTGATCTGGGTCATTCTTGACAATGTGAAGAAAAATTCTCTGTCATTGCCGTCTTCTATGCAGTCATCTAAGGTTGCTTTATTCCTTTATCTGGTATTTTTCCAAGAGGGGGGGGGGGGGGGAGGAGGGCAAGTAAAATAACTATTATAATAAACTTTCATAAAAATAGTCACACAAATCTAGAACATCTTCCACATATTTTTTGTTATCCACATAACTATCTTCTTTAATTGTGTTTGGCTAGCTTGTGTTAAAACTTGTACGACATATTAATTTTCAGGGAGATTTAACCAAAGTAGTACTGGAACTTGGTTATTTTGAAGTGGTCAGTAGATATAGAGTTTATATTAGCCCTTTCCATAAGCTGTCATTTTTTCCACATAGAGGAAATTTTGTGTATATAAAAGATTTGGAAGCGTTTGAAGGGATCACTAATACTGCTGTTGTGGGAGTTAATACTACATTGAACAGGTTTGTGTTCCACTATTCTATTTGATTCAAATCATTCCACTTAGCAAATGCAGTTAGTCTATCCGTTGCAGTTTATAATCCCATTGATTAAAGTTAAGAGATTCTCAATGGGTTAAAAGCGGAGCTTTTATCCACTTAATAAAATAAGAATTTCTTCTTTGCCGCATGCTGGCTCTGCTCCTAAAAGAGACTTTGCCATGAATTAGAATAATTCTGATCCATGTTGAGAGACCCTATATATTTAGATGGATATTGTATTTTAGAGTTGAGCAACACCCTCAGCAAGAAAACTTAGCATGTTTTTACTCTTATTTTGTGGAAAAGGATTTTTACAGAAATGCTGATAATGTTATTATGATGGATTCGTACATAAGAATTGCAGAGTACTTAGGTGTTGGGACCCCAGCAGTGCAGGCCTTTGTCAAGGAATTGTTGAGCTTGATACAGGTCAGTAAGGAGAAGTGTCCACCAAAACAAAAAGATATTAGAAACCGAAGAAAACAAAAATAACACCCCCTAATAAAGTATGTACAAACTGACGACGTTTTGGATGTGTTTGATATTGATAAAAAAAAAGTTATACCTAAAGCAATCAAGCGCTCTCCTTCAGAATAACTATATACGGCTTTCGTTTATATTCACTCCTGTAGTGGTTCCTTTTCTTTTAGAACAACAATTATAAAATCGTCCAAATTCCTCCAAAAATAAAATTACCAAAAGACATCACACGGGTAAGCCATCACCGACGTCTATACTTGGAAGGGCCCTTAGAGAATAATCACGCTTTCAACGTTTATCCCAGCAAAGTGTCGGGAGAACGTCAACCCCAAGCAGAATATTTATGCGGGTAAGCCAAGTGGCAAGTTATTGAAAATAGTACCCCTTTTGTTTAGCATTTTAGTGATATCCCATTATCACGGCCGTTTCCTGCTGTACGATCCAAAGATTTACATTCATGTGAAGTTTTTCGCCGGCGCTCGGAACCTTTCCCGCTTCCACGACGCTTTGGTTATTATAAAAAAGCACGTTTTGGTCACCGAAATATTTAAAGACGAGCTAGCGGTACCGTTGGAGTACATTTTAGTGCACGAACGCGACGTCAGAATTGTTTGGTCTGGTGTTACAAACCGCCGAAAGCTGCCTTTTTACCCGGAAACTGACTCAGTACCCACTGAGTTTAAATACACATTTTATTTGTATATAAGCAAGAAATCTGAGGTAAGTGAAGTGTTTTTGATTACAGTGCTTTCAACAAAAGTGTTAATTAAGTGAATTATTACTGCGAGTAATATTTTGTGGAAAATTGTACCATAAGTCTTGATCCGATGGTGAATGCGCCTGAGCGAAGCGCTTGACCACTGGTAAAGATTATTTCTCTGGACCATGGTACATCCCTACTATCTTATGCCTATCGTTGGTTATCTCATAATATTCCATTAATGGGCTTTGTTGTCAAGCTCACCTCTACTGGTCCGTGATTACTCCCTGCTGTCTCATACCTGTTAGTGATCCCTACTTTTTATTTTTTCATTCAGCTGATTTTCAACAAATAGGATATGCGAGCCAATTCAGCTTTTTCGCGTTTCTGCCTATATACGGACTACATCTAGGCAGTACTGCATTAAAAATGTATTATGTATGTATTTTTTTATTTTAGGTTATTTTCGGTTACCAAGGCTCTCCTGAACTTTACCTAGAAACTTTAATATCGGAAAACTCCCGTTTTTCCGCGGCTACCCGGTTTTATGTGGTATTGCCCGAGGAATTGCTGCAACTTTCGGTAGTGTTAAGGGAACAAGTTACCTATCGAGTATACACGAACACTCGGCTGTACGTTGTTTTTGTTAATAGTTACGTTCAAGGTATTATAGTGGAAGTAGCCATCTGCGAGTTGGTCCATAAACCGCGTTCAAATCTTTTGTCATTATTGTAGAGGTTTTGACCGATTTCCTAATTCTTACGGTTTAATTGTTAATGATAAGATGTTAATTAAGTATTAATATACTAAAGCAATTAGACCATTCGAGATTAGGGATGTATAGTGGAAAGTTTCCATCTCTATGCCCAAGAAGATAAATAATTACAAAGGTCTACTTCCACTTCCTCTACTATCTTAACCCGATTACCTAATAATAACTGTTGTAAGTAAGACGATTTCGGTGTGCTTATTAATTGCATTTCGTAAGCCAAATTGATATTTTCCATGGAGGTAAATTAATCTCGTTTGTTGTCCAAAAATCCTCGTTTCTTTGTGAGCTTAGTGTTATTCGACGTAACTTCCTGCTTGTTGCTATTTATAAAAGAGGTCCCATAGGTCTAAAATACCTATAAACCAAGCCTATAAGTTTAAGCATACCAATTCGGGGTACCAAACGCAATTGCTTAAGCCGGAATCGCCCCTCATAGTAATTGGCTATAAAATATGTGTATTGTTTCAGTGAACGTACTGAAATCGCGAGCTATAAGGAATTATTCGCCCTGCGCGACATTAAAACTCTGCTAAAGTTGTCCCCGGATGCGGTATTTCAAGAGACATCTTTACCGACTCGTTTGCTTGATGCTTCGCCCCATAACGAAGTTTTGAGCGAATTCAGTGAAGCGAAGGATAGGATCTGCAACAGTCCGAATTACGGGACTCTCAGCTTCGAACTCGTTATTTTAAAGAAGACCATGCAGAGTAAAAAGTTTCCATCGTTTTATCCCACGAGGCACGAAAATATCCCTTATTTTGGAGACGTAGGTAAGTAAAAAATTGTGCTTTCGTGCACCCGCCAAATTAGTATTTCTACATCTTCTTCTCGTGCCGTGCGCATGTTCGTCGGTTGGCGGTATGTCTCCGAGTCTTCGACTCTTCTAAAAAGTTGCTCCACTTGGAGTCCGGTCCACTGGCGAATATTTCGAAACCACAAAAGCTTTTTACGGCCAATCCAGCTTCTTCCCTCCATTTTCCCGTGGATCAGCAATTTAAGCAGATCGTACTTGGGGTCACGAATCACATGGCCGAAGTATGATAATTTTCTTCTTTTGATGGTAGGCAGCAGTATGCGATCTGTGCCCATCCTTCTTAATACTTCCTCTTTGGTAGTATGTGACGTCCAAGTCACCTGTAACACCCTACGATAGCACCATAGTTCGAACGCTTCCAGCTTATTCCCTTAAAGTCCACGTTTCACTGGCAAAGAGCAAGACCGACTATTCGTAGCATTTCAACACTTTCTGACTTGTAGTCAACGTTAGATGTCTATTAGTTAAAACCGTTTTCCAGTTGTAAATAAATATAAATAAATAAATAGTATGCTTTATTGTCGAAACAAAAAAATGTTATTGACAAAGCCTATAAAATGACTACATGTAATAAATTGAAAGATAATGGAAAATTAAAATACAAGAAATATTAAAACTCAGTAGAAAAACAAAACATGTAAAAACATTGAGCAATAAAATAAAATCAGGGGGGGGACCCAATTCATTACCCCTCTTCCACCCCTGGTCCATCATACGTCCGTCAATCTCCCTGTCAAATTTCTCTTTTGCAAATGTGTACCTCGTTATTCACCTAAGGGAATCATACCTATTATATGCAAGTTTAATACTACACTTTGTACCCGGCTTAATTTACAATTTTTATAATCAAATAACTTGGTCTTCAACATGCGTTTTGTTTTGATTATCAGAGTTGAATTGATGTTATGGCGGCCATAATAGTTTGAACCTTCATTTGTTTCGTTTGTAATTTCCAACATGGCGGTGTCTGCATGCGATATCTTATGGAGTGTATAATGAAAAAACGAAAGGCGCAACGTGAATAATGAACATTATTTACGCCATCCTACTTCAAAGGGAATTACACACCCTATTATGTGTTTACAACCCGACATAATGTACAGGCTTGGATAAAAATATTTCTGTATTAAAAGAATACATTCCAACTAAAAAAGGCCGGAAACATATTGCTTCGGGCAACTGGTCTCTTCTGTCAATTAATATTAAAATGTGTTACATCTGAGATATATTAGAAGGAACAATAATTATTATTCGTCGTCGAACTATCCAAGTCCAACTCCGATTAAGTCATTCAGACTTATGTTTTAGGCAACTTTCAGCAAACCATCGTATTTCGAGAGAAGAACGCCAATTCGGAGGGACCTTCGACTCAGTTCATTGACGTGTACTGGGTCAACCGAGAGAACCACCTAATGCCCCTTGGCTTGGTCAATGGAGCCGTGGTTCGGTTGCACAGAGTTCAAGTCAATAAAGGAAAGTACGTCAAATCTTCTGTGTTCACGACAGTGGAAGTAGTGGGCTTCAAGCCCAGTTTCAGCTCTGCCAACTTGTAAGTGGAGAAATGTGTGTTTTTTTATATTCAGTGTCCGGAAACTAAACCGACAAATGAAAACAGCATTATATCGGATATATTTTCATTTGAGGTAAATCGTTTTATCCAAAAATGTCTTCTACAAGAGCTAGGGAGCTTTGAAGATGGCCCTTTAACAACATCTTATCTAGAAAAACAAAACTTAGGTTATGTGTTAATTCTTTCATCTTTTGTGCCTTATTGTCAATTCCGCTTTCCTGCAAGTAATATCTTGTATTATTCCAGTGTTCACCACGAAGGTTTTCTGGATTTTGACGTCAACGATTCTCTTACATTTCTCGGTGACTTGCCAAAGATTCCGGTCGATTGTGTGGTAGCCGGCACCGTCTTCTTCCTCTCCATCTTAGAAATCGGTGTCAAGGTGTATTGCGTCCATTGTAAGAGAGCAATATCGAAGTACAATGTCTGTTCTTGTCCAACGAAACACGAGGTTAAAGCGACCATGATGTGAGTGGTTAAACTTTGTCATTACTAGGATAATGAATTAAATGACGTTCTCAAGATACAGTCCCTGTGTTACTCCTAACAGTCAAATTTTTTTAGGATTCAAGTGAAGGACGGTTATAATAAACCGTTCATGGCAGAAATATCCGACATCAACTTTCTGCTAGATTTGCTCGGATTCCACTCGCAGTTGGCGCGCGCTGAATTTCTGGAAGAATGTTTTGAGTGGAAAAACTCGACAATGAATTTCCAAAAATTCCCCGAGGAAATCTTAAAAGAGGTGAGATGATTCTTCAATGATTAGATACTGCAGTACATTTTTCCACGGCCTGTTACGAAAACAAACATAACAGTCGAAGATAGTGGCCCCGAAACCTTATGCTAACACACGGTCGTGCGTTAGAAATTATTAACGCACGATCATGATCGTGCCATTGCCATTTCACGCTCATTTGTGATCATTTACAAGGCCAAGCAATGCTTGTTTTTTCTGTTTTTTAATACTGGATGGTCCATTTAATTTAAGAAAGCTTTATGTTTTGAAAACGGTGCATTCGGTGCAAACGGTGAAAAATTGTGTCAAACGAGCCAGTGTCCAGGGCGCATATAAAATGGCTTAATAAGGTGTTTGACTTTGACTATGTTTTCATAGATTAGGATTTTCAAATGGCAAGCTGTACTTTTATTTTCCCTAAACTTATATTTAATCTCGGAAAGAGGATACTTCTCTCAATAAGAATCGTCGTTCTTCGACAGGTATGGCCTTTTAGGAATAGTGTGTACAGAAAAGAGAAAAGTCAGTTAATAAGACTGTGAAGGCTTTCACGGCCCGTCCAAATAGATTATAAAGTGTTTTCTGGTGATGAGGCAGTGCGCGAAGTGATCTCCCGTGCTTTCCGACGTTGTTTTATGGGGGCGCGACCCCGGGCGAAAAATCTTCTCTGCAAGACACCGGACAGCCCCGCTCTGCTGTCCGGTAGTGTGGGATTCTTACCCACTAAAAAACCCCGTTTGTGATTGGGGATTCCGGGCCCCAAGTCCC
This sequence comes from Taphrorychus bicolor, assembly GCA_951812265.1. Lineage (NCBI taxonomy): Eukaryota > Metazoa > Arthropoda > Insecta > Coleoptera > Curculionidae > Taphrorychus > Taphrorychus bicolor. Next base: position 3,400,388 of record OX638299.1, read on the forward strand.
GGTCTGACTGGGGCTTTTGTCCTTCGAGCCGTTGGAGCTCACACCCGGCTTTTTGGCCGATGCGTTCCCCTGCGGCTTTTTTGCCTGCTTTGGAGTTTTGGAATGCGCTCGCACGCCTTTTGGGGTCTTGGGGCACCCCAGCCAGTTGACTGGGTGGCCTTCTGCCACTCAAAGTACGCACTTTGCGTTGCGGGTCACGTCCGCGGGTTTCGCGAGCGTGCACTCGGGTCCCGCGTGGTTTCCCGCGAATTTCACACATCGTTCCTCATGAAGGCATTTGGACTGCCCATGCTGTTCAATCTTAACAGAAAGACCAAGTAGTTTTTCCACTTTAAAAATTGTAGTGTCTACTGATTCGACTCTGGTGAGCTCCGTCGTATTTATTCTCCCGCCGTCGAGCTGCAGTGGAGGGACTGGGGTGGAGGTGGCGCGGGGTTTTGGCGCACTTGAAGTATGTCGTAGAACTCGCTTCCAGTCTGCATTTCGAAACGTAATTTCCTCCTTCCTGTGGAAATTGTTTAACTCAACGAGGTGGATATCTTACATCAATCGCAGCGTTTCTATCCGAGTCTAGCGAGAGAGGCCATTGAGATCTTTAAACACGACAACAATTTCAACAGAAAGGAGGAAATTACGTTTCTAAATGCAGACTTGAAGCAATTTCTACGACATAGTTCAAGTGCGCCGAAACTCCGCGCCTCCACTACCCGCACCCCAGTCTCTCCACTGCAGCGCGACGGCGGGAGAATAAATACCAAGGAGCTCACCACAGTCGAATCAGTCAACATCGGGAAGCACGGGAGATCACTTCACCCGCTGCCTCTTCTCGTTTGATAACGTCTGCCGCAGCTGTGGATGAAACATCGGGAAGAAATTCCATTGGACCACGGCTTCAAAGCTCGGAGAACAGTTTAGATGCTTAAAAAAAATTGCGTACAGAGTTGCCACACATGAACTCGTACGTGATTCGGGTGTTCAGTTTTCATAACACGGGGATGCCATGTCGCGCTTTGTTTCTTGTTGTGTGATGTTGCGATTTGGTTGCTACGCGATTTTCTATCTCTTAATAAGGAGTATAAAACCAGTCCCTTTTATAGAAATTTTTTTTTGTAACTTGGAAATAATTTCGAAATTCAAAAGCAACTTTTTCCAAATTTAAGCCACCGTGTAACCCTTACCGTTTTGGAGATAGCAATGGTGGGGAAACATAAAATTAACACCCTGTATGTAACAATAAACCCGGAACAGTTTCTAGTGACTTAAAGTAAATAAACTTCCAAAACCATCAATTTTATTTCATTATTTTCCAGATGAACAAAAGCGACGACTTGTTCGACAAAGTGATGTGGCTGTTGTATCATTGCGTCAACTACAAGATGAAAACACCGCTGAACCTTTTGTGCATAAGGCAAATCGGAAAGGGTCTTAAGCCTTATAAAGTACTCAGTTATAAGTTTGCTTTTGTGGATGATTGAGGCCGAAACCACGAATTTCGAGTCAGTTTCAAGTCTGCAGTATAGTGTTCTTGGTAATGATTAAAGATCTCTTCTACAGGGTGTCCTGAAAGGTCATAAATAGCAAGACGCACAGAGGAGGTCAAGATAATGTGTGAGTTTCATATAAAAAATAAATCGTATTTCACTTCGTTACCGACATATAGGGCATCAAAGTTACATACGTACAATCTTTGATACCCCGTATATCCCATTATTTTGACTTATGCCGTATATCATCGCCCTATGATGTTGAGTTGAGGTGTACTTATCTGTCACTTGCCAACTATCTGCCACTTGCCAATTTTTTTGACAGCGATGCATTTTATATGGCAAATGTTAAGGACCACCTTAAGCCGAGTTCGGTAATTCCATCCGAGCCCTCCGGACACAGACCATCTCCCAAAATCTTAACAAGCTAGAGTGAGATAGACTGATATTCCGAGCGCTGGCGATATAATTACAGCACCCAACTTATGGTGAACTTTATGGATAAGGTGTGCACACGGTCCTTATAATTCATTTCCCTAGAGAACTATGTGCTCGTTAAGGGAGAAGGTTTGATGAGAAGGCTGCACCTGCTGTGCTGATTATGTAAGTTTTTTAATTAAAAGTATCAAGCAACATTTCTGTGATATGAAGTGTGATGTAGGGGTAAATAAATACCGCAACTTTTTAATTTATTGTTTTAACGTTTAATTACAGGTGTAAACTGCTTATTTGCTATTTGCACCTACCTGCTTAAAGGGGAGTTTATACTAAGTATTGTTTTAACCCTGACATAATGTGACAGAAATAAGACAAATGTACCAGTCAAATTACGTTACGGACTAGTTCTGAATCAAAATGGAACTATATAGTACTGGATTGTGTGAAAGCGGATAACCAAACAATTACCACTTCTCACTGAATCTTACAGCGAACGTTCGGAACAAGATTCGTGACTGTTACGCCTTGCTCGTCACACCGACACACATTATTAAAAGCTTTTTTTATGGCGGGATCGTCTCTATTGACTATTCTCAGCCGTGATTGCAGCTCTTCCCTTGACAAAAAAGTGGTCACATCGCTCGTAAGTCCGCACTATGCCTACGTCACCATTTAATTCTCTCCTTGAAATAGCAGTGGTCCGGCCTGTTAGGTCAGTTATATTCTAACCTGAACATAACTAAGAATAAACATGCTTTTACCGATTTTTTTTCTTTTAGGATGTATATAAGGAAGCGTGTCCCATTTTCGATGTTTTTTCACACTTTGTCATTAATGTCCAATATAAGTTGAATTCGGTAATTACATCCCGAGCGCTCGGGATATTAGTCTATACTCTACCTTGTTAAGATTTTGGGAGATGGTCTGTGTCCGGAGCGCTCGGATGGAATTACCGAACTCGGCTTTAGAAAGTTACGTTTTCCACGAAGTGTCACTTGTTGACATTTGTCACCTACTTATTAGCTGTCATTTTGGGTGTCAGCTCTAGACAGGTCTGAGCGTATTCCCACCCTAACATTCTTATCAAGAAAACAAAGGATGAGGATACTTTCAAAGCACTCTGGAGCCGTCAGTGTCATTCCCGGACGTTTGACATGGTACTGTTTCGTGAAAACTTGTCGTGTTCTTCGAATGTTAAATCGTCGTCTGTGTAATGGCGGTCTTCTTCTCTTGTCACTGCGGCTGCGTCGTCTGGTCACCCTTGGTCGCCAATTGCTGGACGACCATTTGCAGAGCCGCCTACTGGAGACGGCGCTTCAGAGATGGCGCTACACCCGCCCTTATCATGATTACACGAAACAAGAGGGGTCTCAAAATTGTCAAGTTTTCAAAATTCCTTGGAATCATAAAAACAAAGAGTATCAGGAAAAATCGGTATGTACCTTCTATCTTCGATATAAAATGAGACAGATACCGGGGAAAAAAACATATAAAAAATGGGACCTCCTGTACTACCTATAGACGAGATAATCTTGTAAAGTTTATGACCTCTTAATTTTCAGGTTTTTCTTGTTTTTTTATTATTAGAATCCGTCATCTAGCCGCCTATGAAATTCATTTGTTATTTTGAAGCATGTCTTGCATTACTTCCTTCGACATTTCCTTCGGTCAAGTCAAATGTCCGGTGATGACACTGACGTCTCCAGAGTGCGTTGAAAGTGAACTCATCCTTTGTTTTATTGATAATAATATAAGGATGGGAATATGCTCAGACCTGTTTAGTGCTGCCACCCGAAATGACAGCTAATAAGCAAGTGACAAATGTCAACAAGTGACAGTGACAGATAATAGATGGCGAGTCAAGTTACGAGGTGCATTTATAACTCTCTTCTTTTCTATCAAAAAATTATAGCCAATTAGATTTAGAATATAAACATCTTTACATCGATGCAAAACGTCTGAGTTTAACAGTACTTGCCAGTGTACGTACTCATCGAATAAAGTACAACAAAATTATAGAATTAACGTTTGGGACACTTGAAAGCGTAACTGAACTTAATTTTAAATTAATCAAAAGAAAAGCATAACGGAACTAAGCTAGCTAAAGAAAAAGTGCAACAGGACTAACCTGAACTAACCTAAACAAAGGAAAAACCAACAGAACTAACCTAACCAAAGAAAAAGTAAAACTAGACCTCACCTTTATCAATAATACTTAACAGTACGTATGCAGCCGCAATTTGCGATTAAAATTACTATTGGGTTGGGAAAAGGGGCACCGGGCGCTGCAAAATAAACAAATATGGCACCGTAATGAGTAACATTGGAAATTACGTTAAATTTTAAGAAGATATAAGGTGGGTTTATACACCAAATAAAATAAAATAAGAAATAAAATATAACAGAAGGTGTGACGTTTATACAGTAAATAAAATAAAATAAGGAATGAATATTTGACCAATGAGATAACGCGTCATACGTCAAAGTTCAAATGTCAGTAATCAATCACCTGTCAATAGGTTGCGTTCTGTCATTCTTAAAATTTCAAATTTAAAATATTAAAATTGAATTTTGTTCAGTTTAACTTTTTTTGCCAAATTACTTTGCTTAATTGCTTTTCATGCTTATTACCTTGTGCGTTTTCGCTCCTTGTTGTCCCTCTAACAGCTACTAGATAGTCTAAAATATCTTCAAAATGGATGACGGACTTTTAATCGAAGATTTTCCCAGTTTCCTGCAATCTACGACAAAAAGAGCAGCTTGTTTAAGGACAAATTCTCGAAAGAAGCAGCTTGGACTACAATTGCAGCAATTCTAGAGGCTTCCCGTGAGTATTGCAGTATTGCGGAAACAGGATAGTCTATATTGAAAATAGAGCTTTCTCTATAGGCGACCGTTACTACTCTGTTCGGTATTGCAACTGTTGAGTCATAACTTTATTATAGTCATAACATTATTTTCGATAAAGTCTCTAGTTGACGTTTTTCCGTTGTACTCCCTTGAACAAGTATCCACGGCCACGCAAGCCACACGTTTTTAGGAAAAAAAGGAAAATACCGGTATTTGTTGGCTCTGTCCATATCCCTCAATTAAGAACGAGGGGTCTATATCGATATAGGTACCATTGAATTTCGCAATATTTTCTTCTGTTATGAGTAGCAGCGGTGTCTTCTGAGTAGATCAAAAGAAAAAAAGTGTGGATGAACCATATTTAACATCAAAAAATTAATCACAAAACAGCCAATTTATCACGCTTTACTATGCTAAAACTCCTCCCTCCATTATTCGGCTATACAGCGTTGCCGGTCGTCGCGCAAGATTAAATGTTTAAAAGAATAAATGCCATTACAAGCAAAATGTAACGTAAAATAGAAAATAAAGAAATAACAGAACTGGACCTGATCTAACCTATACTAACCAGAATTAACCTGAACTAACCTATACTAGCCTGAACTAACCTTAACTAACCTGCAAATTGCATTGCATCCTCACGTTACAATTTACAATTTCCCAACTGGCAACATTGCTTGCATCGCGACGACATAGCATCACTATGTAAGTATTGAAAGTTGCCTAGTTCAACAGGACGCCAAACAGAAGCAAGTGTATAGAATAATGATAGAATTAATACGCTTATAGAAAAAATAATTTTCCGTTACTAAATATGGTCCATCCACATATTTTTTTTTGATCTACTCAGTAAACACCCTGCTACACATAACAGAAGAAAACATTGAGAAATTCAGTGGTACGAGCCTTTAGCCAACTAGAGAGCTTCCTTATCGGCGCGGGCGCTCCACATCCTAGTTCCGCTACCCGCCACGAGGCTTCCCCGCAGCGCTGTCTGTCTTTTTTTTTGTTTCACTTGACTGTCTCTTGTCGCAGGTCGCAGACGCCAATCGCCGATGCAATCGAGAAAATGGCGTCCGAAAGTTTGGTGGTGGTGTTCGGTGCCCCGACAAAACATTGAAAATTCCCGTGAAAGTTCGGTGAAAATGCGCCCCCGCTGCGGGTAGTCGCGCCCCTCACCGTGTGCATCCCGAGTGCCCCAAAATGACGGCCAACATGTACCGTGTCGGAGGTAAGCCCTTCAATTTAATAATTTAACCGGCTTCAAAGAGTAGTCTTCCTCGGTAATAGTCGTACTGTTTGTCTACGATTCATTATTAATCAATTTTCGGTGTTTTATGTAACCAGGCTCGGGGGCCCCCAACGTAAGGGGCCATACACCGTGGCCGTGAGTGCGGTAATTTGCATTTTTTTTTTACTGCTGAGGATATGAGCAAAAGATTAGTGAAGATGATAAGGATATAGGTATTATCTAATTAATTAATATGGACACTCACATTGTGTAAACAGCCTCTGGTGCGCGACACCCAGGTGCAAGAAACCCCTCTTATAATCTCAATGGAGCCTTTGTTTATGTTTTGGTTTGAGACCCCTGCACTATGTACTTTTTACTAGAAATAAATAAGCAAGGTTTCTTTCGTTTTTATTGTGCCTAAGTATACCTACTGGTAAAGTGATTTATTTTTGGCATTCACTTGGGCTTGTGAGTTCAAGAATATATGGAATTGATCTAGGCTAATGAACTGATCTGACAATATCCAGAAACTGACAGTCGCCCTCAACATTTGTTGGTCTTGTTTCTATTATCGCACTTGAAAATAATTTTTTAGAGTCTTGCACTAGCTGCAATAATTGTCATTTAGACGGGATTCACCTTGTTGGCTATTTTTAGCTTTGGGCGTGCAATTGATATTGTTTATTTTTGCTAGATTAGATTCCTATACTTATTGATTCTCCAGGCTTTGCCAATATTTAGTTTCAGAAAGTTTATCATGAAAGAGAGATATTTAAACACATAGGAGTCATGTTTTCGTAAATCCCTTATTTTGAGTCAAATGAAAATGGCTCACCTCCCACAGATTTTTTGTGGTTTGGAATTATTGGTTATAGTTGAAAGAAAACATACTTTTACAATAAATTTTGGTAAAACATTAGAAATGTTTGTTGACTTATATTTATTTTTGCTTCAGTCTTTAGCTTCAGTTTTTGTCAAGGGTCAACTTACAATGCTCTTTCTGTCATTCCAATATGTTCTTGTTTCACCTGTCTTGGGCCATTCAAGTAGAAGCAGTTCGTTTTTCTTTTGCTAGTTTATGATTATTCTTTTTGAAACTGCCATATCCAAGTTCATATCTAAGCCACTACTTACCTGTGAACTTGCCTGTGAGGTGGGCTCTATTTTAAGAGTAGTAACTACAAACTTAGGAGCAATTTTTTTTTTCACATTTTCTCTGCTCTCTCTAGATAATGTCTTAGTTAAACTGTAGGTATTGCCCTTTTTTTGACATTTTTTATTACTATATTTTGATATAGTGAAATAAGAAAGAAACTTGGCTAAAAATACAGTGGGAAGAGATAGAATTATTAGAGCAGAAGTATGATTCCTTCAATATGCACAAAAAGGTTAAACAAATCGCTGGCATTTAAAATGCACGCCTAGTGGGTAAGCTATGAGATCAGCAAGGGAACATGGATATGGACAAAACTAAGGAAATTAACATCTGGACAGAATATATAAATAAGCTTTTTGATGACAGCAATTCAATACAACCACCTAATTTCACATCTTCTAACAATTTGCCAATAACAATCAGAGAAGTGGAAAAATGATTGAGACAATTAAAAGATCTCCAAGCCTTTGGACCAGATAAAATATATGCTGAGTTCACAAAGCTTTTTGAGGCAAAGGGCATGGTTAAAGTCAACATTTATTACTTTACCTAAGAAAATGAGCTCTGTAGTTGTGACGATTTCCGTAGGATTAGCTTGATGAGCTCCTGAAGCTGTTCCTAAAAATTATTCATCAGAGAATTTTACACAATTTGGATTTCGAAATAACCTAGGAACAAGAGGAGTCAGTCCTCTTCAGTATACAGGTGCTCGTTCAGAGATGCAGAGATGTAAATTGCAATGTCTATGCCTGTTTCATTGACTATGAAAAGGCATTCAACACAGTGAAACATGACAATCTTATGGAAGTATTAGCAGATATTGGGCAGCATACCTGTTATCTGAGAATTATTGGAAACCTGTACTGGAATCAAACGGCATCTATACATAGTAAAGCAGGAGATTCAGATGAAATCAAAATTAAGTGTGGGGTCAGACAGGGTATTGTCGCCTCTGCTGTTCAACATGTATTCAGAGAGGCTCTGGAAGATATTGCTTGATACTGGAATCAAAGTAAATGGAGAATGTATCAATAACATAAGATATGCAGAGGATGTGGTGGTTTTTGCAGACAGTTTGAAGGAACTTTGAGAAATATTGGTCAGGGTTGCCAAAACCAGTCAGACATATGGGTTGTCACTGAACACTAAGAAAACAAAATACATGATAATAAGATCCAGACCTAAGGACTGATTGTAAACAGTCAACAAATAGAGAGAGTGAACTGTGAGAGAGAGTCTTAGAACAACTGTTAATGAAGACTGGGACCACATGCTGAAAATTAGATGCAAGATAGAGAAAGCAAGAGCTGCATTTCAGAGGATGGCTAGACTCTTCAGATGTCATGATTTATCTATGCCCTTAAAAATCAGATTATTGAGGTGTTATATTTTCCCTGTATTGTTGTATGGAATGGAATCCTGGACTCTCAGTCTCAAGGACACTGCATGCGGAAAAATCTATACTTTTGAGATGTGACTATATCGACGAATCTTGAGGATACCATGACCATATTGACAAAAATTGGGAAGGATAAAGAACTACTATTGAAGATAAAAACATCCAAAATTGAATACTTTGGACACAATGTGGAATAGCCAAATATATGGAATGTTACAGTTGATTTTGCTGGGAAAGATAAATGATAAACAGGGTCCTAGAAGACGAAGAATTTCATGGCTAAGAAATCTACGCACATGGTTTAACACGACAATTATGGGCCTGTTTAGAATAGCTGCGAACAAGGTACAGATTGCCATGATGGTCGCCAACCTCAGAAACGAAAAGGCACTGTAAGAACAAGATATTTTGATATTGAAATTAACATTATTGAAAAAAAAGTCATCATATTAAGACCTTGGTTTGGAATGTATTCTGTATATTAGAATCCCAAATACTGTAGTGTTAATTACTAAATGATTGCCACAGCTCTGAAGTTAAATTTCTAAAGCTAATTCATAATTTCTATGTAACTTAACCTAGGCAAAATATCCTAGAGACATCACAATCTGACCTCCCAGCTCCACTCCACAGAGGACCTAATACGAAAGCCACAAGCTTAGCTTTCAGGACCCTAATGTGCTCGTCAAACCTCAACCTGGAGTCAAATGCCAGTCCCAGGAAGCACCTAAATGCTATACTGCCCTACCATGATTTCCTCCAGCAAAGAACCCCTAAATGTGACAATATACTTGTCAGCAGTGTTAAATGTCAACTTTTATTATCACTCTTACACTCTCTACAGATCTTAGCCAATACGGCAATCGAGTTTACTGACATCCTCATTTCTTCACTCAGTTTTACCGTGATTGATCTTGTAATTTCTGGGGGCACTATATGGGCCACCCATTTATTCTCAGACACATTATCCCCCACAGAAACTGCCTGCACATGGTGAGACGAAAAAGACGTCAACCATCTAAGCACCATATTCGTGAAACCATATTCAGAATCTTCCGAAGAAGTATATCCTGATCTACACAGTCAATTATCTTCGTGAAATTACCAAATATCCCCTTAATACTTCCTTCCTGTACATTCCAGTCAACACTTCCAGAATGCTGAAAACTACCTCTAAAGTACCGTGTCATTCTGCACTTGATTCAAGAAAATCCTCATGTTACTCCTTGACATGTTCAATAATTTGGGATAGTGGAGACGTCAAAGACAAGGAACAAAAATGTATACCCCCAAGAGAGAGTAAGCGTTGGCTTTGGAAATCTTATATGGAAAACGAGATTGAGTGATACCTCATTTTGAAGGTTTGTCCATTTGCCAAATGGCCAAAACCAATCCAAAATGGTGGCCAGTTACACTTTAGAAATTTGTAAATTTAACAGGCTTTGATTAAAGCAATTGGACTTGCAGCAAAATGGTTGTCATTTTCCTCTGAGGTTAGGGAGTCGAAGCTGGTCAAAAAGTTATTTCTTTGCCCTAAAAACTAAAGTAGACTTGTTTGAGCCATTTTTGCACAGTTGGAAGGAAAACAGGGTGAATCCTTTTCGTTGGGACTCCTTGTATATTGTTGATCGCGTCAAAGAAGTCATACTTGTTTACCCTAAAATTGTATTGGGTAACTCAAATATCGTATTGCAAAGTTAGATTTGACAATGAAAAAACTTAATTTTTATCACAACCCAATTACATTGTCAATTTTATATTAAATTGACACTTACACTAGACACACATAGACTTCAAGCAATCTTTACCATTTAATATTTAAGTGTTAGTACATTTCATTCAAATTCACTACATTTAGCTAGATATTTTTGTTTATATTTATATCACTTGTACACCTAGTCGTGTTTTCTTTAGATTACGTGTACTTTGAAACGTCGTCGACGTCGCCCTACCAAATCCGAAGGATCGAGGAACTAAACAAGACCCCTTCCGGCAATGTGGAGGCCAAGGTGATGTGCTTCTACAGACGCAGGGATCTCCCGCCGCAGCTCATCCAGCTTGCAGATAAACACCAATGTAAGTACCACAAGGCTATCAAAAATGCACTGTGTATATTCGTTAAATTTGTTATTGTCCTGTGATCCAGTAAAGTACTGGATCGAAGGCCAAATTCGTTCCCACCAAAAAGTACAGAGAATCAAACCCAATCCCGAAGAGTCTGAATTCTGCGCATTAATTGCTCTAAAGGTTTATGTTCTATATTTTTTATTTACGGTTGTACAATGACGCAACAAAGTACAACTGTTATAACTACACCACTCAAGTTCATTTCACACAATAAATATTACACAACTTATTTTTGCACTTTATTTTTTTTTATGTACAGTTACACAACAAAGTACAAAATTTAGTACTAATTTACTAAAGAAGCAACAGTGTTTAGATTCATTTACCATGGTTTTATGTACTGCTGTGGCTTATCGATCCTGTGACACAAGGTAGTAAATTTAGTACTAACGATACATTTCATCAGAATCATTTCCACCGAAAGACATCTGCAACTGGATGATTTGAAAACAAAAAACACCATATTTTGAGTTTTTTATTTACTAAAACCCAACATTGCCCAAATTCACTTTCAGCAACTAATACCAGTGGCTAAACAACTTGTATTATATATACGATGTACTAGATTCAAGATTTTTATTCAAATATACTGTTCAACCACAAAGTACTAAGTTTAGTCTACATGTAGTTAAACAACAAGACGATCGAGGATTAATCTCCAACAAGGCATGTGGGAGTTATTTTTAAAATTACTTAACTTTGTCTACTTACAGTTCTTATAGTTATAATCTTCAAAACATATTATATAATATAATGAGGAATTGAAAAACATTAACATTCATTCACAAGGTTTAAACAAATAAAAGGGGCCTTCTGTGTGGCAGAAGTGAGAGTACCTGTCTCACACCGTGGACCCGAACCGATCGGGTTCATTTTACGGTTCATTAAGTTTTTTTTTCGTCTCAGTCCCGATATGTATGTTTGCGAATAACAATGGGATGGCGACCACTTTTTGCACGTGTTTAATTATAAAAGTACAGTCCCCCGCACAAACAGGTCTTAGAGAATATGGGGCTAGGCTTTGTCTCCTCTCTCAGTTCCGCTACAAATAATAAACATTGATTATGGGGCGTGAATCTGGTATGTGCTGTAACAACAATGTTCATATTAAAAAAAAGTAAAGTTGATGAAGGTTGTAATGTCGAAACGTCGGAAGTCGAATCTAATCATGTCAGTTAAAATTTTTTGTTTTCGGTAGATTTACTTTTACAGCTTACAGAAGCATACAAATGTTTTTAAATTTTACATTTAAACTCAAACTGAAATGTACTAATTTTCTTACCTTTTTACCAATTAATTAATAATACAACACTGAGCTGTATGCAAGGCTACAGTTTTTCGGCAATCGTTCTTTCAGAGGGATTTTCCATGTCAAATGAATTGAGGTTAGTTCGAGTAAAGCAAATGAAAACACTTCAGAGCATCATTCAGAACTATCCTGAATCTTCAGAAAATTCTATAAGTTGAGCATGAGAAATTGGCTATTAAATCTTTTATTTTGCTTAACAAGAGTTCTGAGCTCTTGGACTTTTAAGAATTACAGTGTTGGAACCAAAATATAGAATTAGTCTTTGTCTATCTTTATTTGTCTGTCTGTAATACTAAATAGTCTTTGTAACAGTACTAGTTTCTGAGCACTTAAGTCTTCTGAATCGTCTGCATTAGCCACCTGAATCTTCAGAAAATTATATCAGTTATTAATATTATCCAAAGGTTTTCCGGGCTATAAGGCCGTGGTCCAATGGAATTGCTTCCTGACGTTTCGTCTACTACTGCGGCAGACATTATCAAAGGCGATGAGGCAGTGGGCGAAGTGATCTCCCTTGCTTCCCGACGATGACTGATTCGACTGTAGCACGCTCCGTGGTATTCGTACCGCCGCTGTCGCGTCGCAGTGGTGGGGCCGGGGTGGGGGCGGCAGCGCGGGGCTTCGACGCGCTCGACGTGTGTCGCAGAACCAGGGTTGCCAGATGCGCCGTAATTACGGTTTTTTGCCGTAATTTAGGAATTTTCTGAATTAAAAACCGTAACACCGAAAAATCCGTCAAAGCGCCTTAATTCGGTAATATGGGTTTCATCAGCTAAAATGATGAAAATATATGGGCAGATGACAAAGATTTGGGTTCACATTTTGTAGCATCGCAATTCCGTGAGAGCTTATTTATTTAGGTATGTGTACCACCATAAAAAGGGTCAAGATTCGAGTGGGCATACCAGTACCGTATGTTGCATCTATATGTGTGATATATTATCTAATGTGTTAGAAAGTGATAGCATCATATTGGTGCTAGTGACAGTTACAGGCTGTTCGTTGCAAAAATTCGACATTCGTCTCTTGAAGAAACGCGATCGCGACCACACACAATAACCATAAACCATAACCTCCAATTACCAATTTCTAAATTACTATTCGATTTGAGGATTTGATTGATATTCAATGGGTGATCTTGTTTTTGTTTCGTTTATTCCTTTTATGCTTTTTCAGAGTTACCCCTAGTCTCTATCTCTTGGGGTTCTACTCGGTTCTATAGTTGGTTCGTCAGGTTTGTGCATTGTTTGTGCCAGTTTTGAGTTCTGCCACACAGGTCGAGCGCGTCGAAGCCCCGCGCCGCCGCCCCCACCCCGGCCCCACCACTGCTACGCGACAGCGGCGGTACGAATACCACGGTGCGTGCTACAGTCGAATCAGTCATCGTCGGGAAGCAAGGGAGATCACTTCGCCCACTGCCTTATCGCCTTTGATAATGTCTGCCGCAGTAGTAGACGAAACGTCAGGAAGCAATTCCGTTGGACCACGGCCTTATAGCCCGGAAAACACTTTGGATAGTATTATCAGCGGCCGTGAAAGCCTTCTCAGTCTGAGTTATTAATATTGTTACGCCCGACCGTCGGTCCACAGAGATTCGGGCTGAAGCGGCAACGCCGAGCGCCAACCGCGACCCCGGGAACCCATCTAGACTAAACGAGAACCGGGAACAGTCGCCTGCGTTCTCGAAAGTACGAGAATGAATTTGAAAGAATTGCGATCGACGTGGCAGGTCTTTTTCCAGAAACGGATGATGACAGCAAATACATCTTAGTTCCCATGGGTTATTTCAGCAAATGGCCTGAAGCTTGTGAACTACCAAATCAGGAAACTAATACCGTAGCAATGGTCTTGGTTGACGACCAGGGACGGAATTTTTAATCGCAACTTTTCAAGAAGATGGAACGTCTGGGAATCCGTAAAACAAGGACAACTCCGCACTAACCGCAATCAGATGGCATGGTCGAGCGTTTCAATCGAACCATGGAATAATAGGTCTGCAAAATGGTAACGGACCACAAGAAAGATTGGGACAACAGCTGAGTCTCCAACTTGGAGGAGGTGTCTCCAAAACGGATCAACGACGTGGTATACAGGATCCAACGTTCCCCTAGAGCAAAGGTTCATCTTGAACGGTTAAAGACTTACAATCCTGGAGATTTCTCTGTTCGGGACGATCAGAGCTAAGAGGGGGGGGGGCAATGTTACGCCCGACCGTCGGTCCACCGAGATTCGGACCGAAGCGGCAACGCCGAGCGCCGACCGCGACTACGGGAACGCATCTAGAATAAACGAGAACCGGGAACAGTCGCCTCCGTTCTCGAAAGTACGAGAGTGTGTTCAGGCCGGGTATATAAACAGCAAGCCGCGCGAGATGGGATAGACTAGATAGTGCAGTGTAGTAAATAGGCGAAATAAGCGTACAAACGAACAGTGCGAATTGTTAGTAGAGAGTAATTATTGTGTTTTAATGGTATTGTAATAGTTAAAAGTAAATAAAAGTGTGTAGTTAATTGACGATAAATTATTGGTACCCGTATCCCGTAACAGTATGTTTCTGATCACCACATACTTCCATAACATACAGGACATTGCCGATCTTTTACATTGCTGGCCTTGAATTGCAAAAGCAGGGGATGGAAACACACTACCTCGCATTTTCTGCACATGCTGAAAAATGAGCGCCTTTTGAAAGTGGCACAGTTAGACCCTAGTGCAGCGTGCAGTTAGATTCACGTACTATCCACGAATTACGAACTAGGCCGAGAGCACTTGGTTCGTGATTCGTGACATTCAATGTTGCTGATACTTTCACGAATTACTCACGCACACGCGCATAGCGAGACGGATCCGAGCCTCCATATTATGGCCTCAAGGTCTCTAAGGAATGTCCTGGACGTATTGATGTACTTGCTGATCACTGACTTTTCTGCGAAGTCCCCATTTTTTTCACTAAGCATTTCTTGTCACAGGGTTCTTTCTGAGCATAAATTCAATATTCTAATATTTATTAAAATCTGAACAAAAACTTTAATCCACTACGTGAAGCACTAAGTTCTGAATCTTCTAAGCATTACAGTATTTGGTTCCAAATTTAGAGTCAGACTTTGATTACTAAGTGATCATTTTAGCATCCTTATTTACTGACATTTTTTACATATATACTGCTGGTTCAGAAAAATTGAGCGTAAACAATAAACAACTGCCAATCAAATAACCACCAATAACGGAATACTGCTGACCGGCACCCGTGAACCGGTGGCGTCAAAACTTTGGCGCCATCTGTTGCAGGCGCCGTAAACCTTGAAACTCTCATGGCGACACGCCGTTAGGAGGGGCGTAAAATTGGCGCTCAATGGAAACGGGCTGTAAAATTAAATCGCCGAAATGTGCAAACGATAATGCCCCTTTCGAGCCGAGTTCAAGCCCTTTGACACGCGGGGCGCAAAAAATGCGGGTAGTTCGGTGATTTTTGGCGCCCGAGGGGGTTGCGTGCCTAAGCGCTGTTAAGACTGTCATAAACGGCGACACAGTGAATGAAGAGATAGATATTCAGCTGTTTTCAGATCCAGGTTGCTACCTGATAGATGGTGAATAAAATAGTACGTTAGGTTAGCAGTCAGGGATTATGGGATTTTCAGTATTGCAATAGGATAAAAACAGTTTTTTAGTACTAATCGTTAGTTTTGAGGTTGTTCTTATCTTATCGCTCGATATTACGACTTGGGGTTCTATAAACTCACATTTCCCAGTAAAACATTATGAGTGAACTATCAGCATTTTATTTAACAGTTTGTATATACAAATTTCTTTAATCGAAATAATCAAATTGATTATGCTACATTATGATACAAAAAGCTACTAGGCAGACGTCTTAATTGAAAACAAGTACAAACTTCGTGAGTCTATTTTTAAAAATTTCACAATTGGTAAATATCTGCAAAACGGTTTGAGGTTTTAAAATATCAAATATCTCGAAAAAGGTTTGAGGTTTTAAAAACGCGATGAAACGGACATTTTAGTTGGAAAAAGTTAGCTGATAACGACAACAAACTTTATGGGTCTATTTTGAAACAAAGCCAAATTAATAAACATTGCGAGAACAGTTTGGGGTTTTAAAATAGTAAATATTTCGAGAACGGTTTGAGATTTATAATTTTGAACTAAAAACTATCGTTTTATTTGGCTGAAAATTAGCTGAAAACGAGTACAAACTGCAAGGGTATATTTTGCAAAATAGCAAAATTGGTAAATAGTATTACGAGAACGGAGTTGGAAGTTGTAAAATAGTAAATATCTCGAGGACTGTTTGAGATTTATAAATTTGAACTAAACTATGGTTTTATTTGGTAAAAATTTGCTGAAAACTGGTACAAACGAAAACAGGTAAAAAAACAATATATGAAGAAAAAATTTATAAAATGCGATTAGACAGACGTGCTAGTTGGAAGAAGTTAGCTGAAAACGAGTACAAACTTTATAGGTATATTTTGAAAAAAAAAAGAAAATAATTAAATAAAAATGGATGGGGGACGGTACGATTTGTTTCCTTCTTTATGTATAACTACAAGTTTTGGGATTTTTTTCTTTTTTTCTTTTTTTTTATTATTACTTTATTAATTCATTTTAATACCTTTTTTTTCAAGCGGACTAAAAGTACGTCATTTGTTTTCTCGATACTGCACACCTAAAGTGGGCTTTCTACTCCTGAGACCAAAAAAGTAGCAAAAAAGTCCTAGGCAGTAAAAGTAAAGTCAAAAGTCACCGTAACTGTCATGGTGGCGCATATATAAACCATCTTATTGCCATCTTTACATTCTTGTTGAAAAAACAAAGGATAGGAATACTCTCAGAGCGTTCTAGAGCACCACCCGAAACCGTTTTGTGTCGAAATCGCATAAGTTCTCGAATTCTGTTAAATGTCGTTGGTTGTCATGCGCGTCATCATATTTATCTGTCAATGTCATTTTTATTAATTTAATATTAATAATAATGCTACAAATTTTTAGTTTACCATAATTTACCTAAACCACTTAAACCATTGGTTATGATTTAATACCATTAAAACCATTGAACATTGAAAACCACCGTTCTAACACATTCTATTTATACACACCACAAATTGGATAAGTACCTAGACCCGCTTAAAGAGGATGAGAGAAAATTGCAAAATTGAATCACTCTGAAATAGACTTTCCTACATGCTTGAAAAAAAAAATAGTATATGTTACTCGGAGTAAAAGGTCTTTTTGTGCTTCGCCCAGTTGCAGGCCTCAGCTTCGCTTCGGCCTTCAATCTCTGGGCTCAGCACGAAAAGACCCACTTTTACTCCTAGTGACATAATCTACTATTTTTGCTTTATAAAATGAGCTTTGAAACAAACAGTGTAGTTCAATTCAATGCCGGTAGGTAGGGGTATTAGCCTTCGGATTCTAATTTCGATCACTAATCATTGAGGTGCCACTATGGTAGTACCTACTAGCGGTAGTAATTACTAATTATGTAATATTCATACTTGTGCCGCGAAAAAACAAGTAATCCATACTTTTTATTTTTAAAAAATCTTAAATTTTGTTCTTTTTTTATTTTAAAAAATAAAAAAATTAAAAAGTTTTAAACTTAAATAATATTTTTTGATAATGTTTTTTTAAAGATAAATATTAAATAATATGCATTTTTTATTAATAAAAAAATTAAAAAAAATGGAAATAAAAAATTTTCATAAAAAAAAAAATAAAATAAGAACAAAAAAAAATGAAAATATATTATTTTGTTTCTCTTTTTTGCGGAAACGTTTTTTAAACGATTTTTCTTCACTTTTTCCTGCAATTTTTGCTTACTAATTATAATCAGTTTTGAGCATTGACTTTTTCATATATTATAGCTGTCAGTAATAGTCAATATTATGAGTAAAGCCGTTTTATATTGTATTAACTAGCACAAAAACCGGTCAATCAGAAACTTTTATACCCGACTGCGTTCAGGTATCTATTACCCATTCAGCTATTTTTGTCATCAAGTTGCCTTTGAAACCTTAATTTTTTTTGTACCCATGTCCTTTTAGCACATGTTGAGAAGAAAATGTAAAAATGTCAAAATCAAATTTTTAACGCCTACTTGACGACAATAATAACTGAATGGCTTATAAGTCTCTCACGTATACAAGGTGGACCAGAAAAGTGTGATGTCATATAATGTAATATTTTTAAATAGGACAGCTTGTATTTTTTTCTAGATTTTGATAGATCTTCGAGTTTTTACCTGGCCATACAATGGTATTTCTGGGCTCATTATTAGCCTCAGGACTCATTATTAGCCTTTGAGGCACGAAATGAATTTCTATTGGCTACGCTTTCGGTAACCATGGTAACAGTGCTGCCAAGCCGTACCAAGGATTATTTCACCGCCAAGTTTATAGGATTGTCCTATAAATTGTACGTCCACCTTAGCAAAAAAAACCGAACAAATGGCTGAGGAATTTTCAGTAAAGATTAGGAAAATTAGAAAGCAACATTTAATAGAGCCTAAGTATCAACAGATTATTCTAGTAATTTACCAAACGGATAATTTTCATCAAAACAGATTTTTCTCCTTTTTGACTTCTTTTCCCCATCATTTTCAAGAATTTCAATATTTTAGTTTGAAAACAATAAAATATGACATATGGTTGGAACATGAATGCAGCTATTTGTTTAAAATTTTATGGAAATTATATTCTTGCCAGGACAATGAGGTAGTGGGTCTAAGAAGGTGAAATAAAAGCCTGCCACTCATTATGAGCCTTTGAGGCACGAAATGAATTTCTATTGGCTACGCTTTCGGTCACCATGGTAACCGTGCCGCCAAGCCGTATCAAGGATTATTACACCGCCAAGTTTATAGGCTTGTCCTATAAATTGTACGTCCACATTAGCAAAAAAAAAACGAACAAATGGATGAGGAATTTTCAATAAAGAAAAATTACAAAGCAACATTTAATAGAGCCTAAGTATCAACAGATTATTATCCTATAGTAATTTACCAAAAGGATAATTTTCATCGAAACAGATATTTCTCAATTTTTCCACCTTTTTGACTTTTTTCCCATAATTTTCAAGGATTTCAATATTTTTGTTTGAAAACAATAATTATATTATTTCTGGAAACTGGTATTTCCCATTCAGAATTTTATCATCTTAGTAGTCATGGAATGTTCGTTTTTTCTTTACCCATCGCCCTTTTGCTCATGACATGAAGATTGGCAAACAACGTCAAATGCAAAATTCCAGGGCCAACGACATGACAAACTTTTGTGAATAGATAATACAAGATGGATGCAATTGTTACCCTTATAAAAAACCGCTCATACCAACAAATCTCCAGCACGTTGCAAGAGGTGCTGGATGTTGTACAGGGTGTCCCAATAAGTGGTGCACGCGGCTGTTCCTCGGAAACTATTGATCGTAGGACTTCGGGAAAAAAATCTTCTTAGTAAATGTGGCCACGCGAAAATGCTGAAAGTTATTTTGAGCTCTCTAAATCAGCCGCTAAGGGGCGTTTCACTACCACTAAAATGAAAAATATCAGATAATTCTGAAATTTGCAAGGAGAAGCTATAGTAGAAATACCATAAATGCAATCTCCTGTTCTCTACGAAAAACTTTGCTATTTAACTTTTTTCTCTATCTCTTCAAATAAAGTGGTGGGGGTGGTGCAAAGTTTGCTTTCAAATAAATGGAATATCTCAGGAACGGTGGATCGTGGAAACTTCATCGTTGCGGCATTTTAAAGAGCATTTCCTACGGGGTGCCCTAGCAAAAAGTTCAATTTCCTTTTCACAGTCGCCGGTAGAGGGCGTTTTTCCCAAAATTCACGCTTTCCGCCTAGTTACATACTATAACTTTATTTTCACTATTCTATAAAGAATTTGATGGTCTATATTGCTGTGAAACTGCAAAACTCTATCTCTTCCATAACACAAAATATTAATGAAAAACTCTCGTCGTTGACTGTAGTACCCAAATATTTAAAACAAGAGACTTGTTCGATCTGATTGCCGTTAATCAAAATGGTTTCATCATTGTGTCGCCTGCGTATCTAATATTGGTGATACATACTCCATTTATTTTGATTCCTCCCATGTCTTCCGCTAAAGCTTCTTTGAAAATTGCTTCCGAATAGATGTTGAATGGGAGTGGTGACAAAATATAGCTCTGTCGTACGCCTCTTCGGATTGATGTAGTGTCAGATGTTCTTCCGTCTATTCTTATTTCGGTGATCTGATCTGAAATCAATGTAATATCTCTTTTGTCAATCCCGGTCACGGATAATATTTCTACCATCTTTTGATGCTTGACGCGGTCGAATGCCTTTCGATAGTCAATCTGCCCAAGATCTGGGCATAACGGGCGACAACTAGTGGAGCTAGCAGGAGCAAACTTTGCTGGTATCTTTTCGAGAATGCCACGGTAGGCTGCAGGTTACGGTGGAGGACTGTATAAGTCCACTCACATTGAATACAATACAATAATACAAGATACCCCATACAAGAAACTTTCAGTTTATTAATAAATTTCTCTTAAACTACTGCAGGCAACGATTACAGATTTTCAGGAACCCGTATTACCTATAAAAACTAGTAAAAAATAGGGGGTGTTCTATTTAAAAATATTACATCAGACATCACATTTTTCTGAATCACCCTGTATATGTAAAAATATTTTCTTAAAATAGACTATTCTATCGGTCCCTATTGAAACGAATTCTTTTACTCTACTAGTTCTCGAGATATCTCGTCTCAAGTTAAAAAGACCATTGTAACTGCTTTAAACATTCAAAATTTGCATTTTTAAAGCGACTTTTTGAAGTTCAAGTAAAACTTCAGATTGAAGATAAAACACCAGACTTGATGTACATTGCATTGTTTACCTGACAGATAAACATTCAATCTGAAGTTTTACTTGAACTTGTAAAAGTCACCCTTAGACGCTGAAAGTAATTTTTCACCAATTTTGGCCTCAGTTCTAACCTATTTTTTTCCATGGACTCCCAAGATACATTTTTAGATTCTTTGTTTCAATTTTGGGCGTAAATCGCTGAATTTGTCCATTCACTTGAAATTCGTGCTTTTACTTAAGTAATTGTTCACCAATTTTGGCCTTAATTTTAAATCGATTTTCCTTTAAAAATTCAAAATTTGCATTTTTAGTCGCTGTAAGTCAGTTTTTACCAATTTTGGCTTCTCACCCATTTTTTCCATAGACTCCAAAATTGCATTTTTAGATTCTTTGTTTCAATTTCAATCAATTTTGGGCGTATATCCCTGAATTTCTCCATTCACTTGAAATTTGTGCTTTTACAGGCTTTAAGTAATTTTTCCCCTATTTTGGCCCTAATTTTAAATCGAATTTCCTTTAAAAATTCAAAATTTGCATTTTTAGTCGCTGTAAGTCAGTTTTTATCAATTTTGGCTTCTCACCCATATTTCCCATAGACTCCAAATTTGCATTTTTAGATTCTTTGTTTCAATTTAAATCAATTTTGGGCGTAAATCCCTGAATTTGTCCATTCACTTGAAATTCGTGCTTTTACTTAAGTAATTCTTCACCAATTTTGGCCCTAATTTTAAATCGAATTTCCTTCAAAAATTCAAAATTTGCATTTTTAGTCGCTGTAAGTCAGTTTTTACCAATTTTGGCTTCTCACCCATATTTCCCATAGACTCCAAATTTGCATTTTTAGATTCTTTGTTTCAATTTAAATCAATTTTGGGCGTAAATCCCTGAATTTCTCCATTCACTTGAAATTCGTGCTTTTACTTAAGTAATTCTTCACCAATTTTGGCCCTAGTTTTAAATCGAATTTCCTTAAAAAATTCAAAATTTGCATTTTTAGTCGCTGTAAGTCAGTTTTTACCAATTTTGGCTTCTCACCCATATTTCCCATAGACTCCAAATTTGCATTTTTAGATTCTTTGTTTCAATTTAAATCAATTTTGGGCGTAAATCCCTGAATTTCTCCATTCACTTGAAATTTGTGCTTTTACAGGCTTTAAGTAATTTTTCCCCTATTTTGGCCCTAATTTTAAACCGAATTTCCTTTAAAAATTCAAAATTTGCATTTTTAGTCGCTGTAAGTCAGTTTTTATCAATTTTGGCTTCTCACCCATATTTCCCATAGACTCCAAATTTGCATTTTTAGATTCTTTGTTTCAATTTAAATCAATTTTGGGCGTAAATCCCTGAATTTGTCCATTCACTTGAAATTCGTGCTTTTACTTAAGTAATTCTTCACCAATTTTGGCCCTAATTTTAAATCGAATTTCCTTCAAAAATTCAAAATTTGCATTTTTAGTCGCTGTAAGTCAGTTTTTACCAATTTTGGCTTCTCACCCATATTTCCCATAGACTCCAAATTTGCATTTTTAGATTCTTTGTTTCAATTTAAATCAATTTTGGGCGTAAATCCCTGAATTTCTCCATTCACTTGAAATTTGTGCTTTTACAGGCTTTAAGTAATTTTTCCCCTATTTTGGCCCTAATTTTAAACCGAATTTCCTTTAAAAATTCAAAATTTGCATTTTTAGTCGCTGTAAGTCAGTTTTTACCAATTTTGGCTTCTCACCCATATTTCCCATAGACTCCAAATTTGCATTTTTAGATTCTTTGTTTCAATTTAAATCAATTTTGGGCGTAAATCCCTGAATTTCTCCATTCACTTGAAATTTGTGCTTTTACAGGCTTTAAGTAATTTTTCCCCTATTTTGGCCCTAATTTTAAACCGAATTTCCTTTAAAAATTCAAAATTTGCATTTTTAGTCGCTGTAAGTCAGTTTTTACCAATTTTGGCTTCTCACCCATATTTCCCATAGACTCCCAAGATACATTTTTAGATTCTTTGTTTCAATTTAAAACAATTTTGGGCGTAAATCGCTGAATTTGTCCATTCACTTGAAATTCGTGCTTTTACTTAAGTAATTTTTCACCAATTTTGGCCCTAATTTTAAATCGAATTTCCTTAAAAAATTCAAAATTTGCATTTTTAGTCGCTGTAAGTCAGTTTTTACCAATTTTGGCTTCTCACCCATATTTCCCATAGACTCCCAAGATACATTTTTAGATTCTTTGTTTCAATTTAAAACAATTTTGGGCGTAAATCGCTGAATTTGTCCATTCACTTGAAATTCGTGCTTTTACTTAAGTAATTTTTCACCAATTTTGGCCCTAATTTTAAATCGAATTTCCTTAAAAAATTCAAAATTTGCATTTTTAGTCGCTGTAAGTCAGTTTTTACCAATTTTGGCTTCTCACCCATATTTCCCATAGACTCCAAATTTGCATTTTTAGATTCTTTGTTTCAATTTAAATCAATTTTGGGCGTAAATCCCTGAATTTCTCCATTCACTTGAAATTTGTGCTTTTACAGGCTTTAAGTAATTTTTCTCCTATTTTGGCCCTAATTTTAAACCGAATTTCCTTTAAAAATTCAAAATTTGCATTTTTAGTCTCTGTAAGTTAGTTTTTACCAATTATCTGTCTCTGTTTATATGTATATATAAGCCATTCACTTATTATGGCCATGAAGTAGGCGTTGGAAATTTGACTTTGACATTTTTATCGTATCTTCTCAACGAAAATTAGGGAATGGATAATACCTATCTCTTAAGTTTTTGAGGTATTTTAGATTAATTTTTCTTTTTTACTAAAAATTTACAATTGAACTAAAAACACTGGAAAAAGTGTTAATATTGCTTCCAGAGGCAACAAAAAATTATGATTTTTAATTGATATGTAAACGGTATTTTGTAAATATATAATTTTTGATCATTTTGCTAAAAGAAGTTATTTTAAACATGAGATAATATGTAGGCTGTTTATACAAATTATGAAATTTATAAATATACGGGGTGTTGATTAGAAAACTTCTAGCAGGCCATGTATTTTTGACAGAAAAGGATGACATATTCAAAGTAAATGGACTTTTGTTTCTCCAACCTTTTCTTTTGACATTTCACAACCAACTAGATGAAGTTTTCAATGAACGGTCCAATCCGGTATATTAATATAATTATGAAAAATATACAAAATTATGAAACTTGTGAATTTGAATGTTTCTCCATAGCACTTACAGTTTTCGAGAAAAAATATAAGGTCATTTCTTGATGACCTCCCTGTTTGTATGTCTCCCATGAGAAACCTGTTAGCCGATGCATTTTATATGGGAGGAATGTCATACATAACACATAATTAGGGTACTATTGATGGTACACGGTTCAAATTTGGATGGTAGGTATCTAGGAGAATACCATGAATTGTTAAATAGCTTACCTACACCTCCAAAACTTCGTTACGTTATAATTTAGAGACAGTTTATGGTACATGATTCAACTTTGTGTTCTTCAACAGATGCCTATGATGGTACCATAAATTGAGAAATAGTTGACTTAGCTACCATAACTACGGTAGCTAGATTATAGTTGTTTTATGAACCACTGGTTACATCCAGTTGAAAATCTAATGGTACGCTTATATAAAATTTGCTAAACATTTTTAAATATTCAAGATGGCCGCCGGGGAAAGTGTGGTTAAATGCTGATATGTCTAGAACGGTTTGAGCTAGCAGGCTGGAATTTAGTATGTTGTTTCCTTAACCTTAAAGGATTAGCTGGTTTTATAGTATACTAAAGGACTAGCTGCTTAGCACCACCATAAAACAACCTAAGTCAAGATTTCTGCTAACCAACTTGTTTACGGCCATCTCTAGAAAGGATGAACATATAGAAGTAGGCGAAATCGAGCAAGTCTTCCTCCTCTTGTCGAGAGAATTCGTATCTTTCCCCCATTTTATTTAGCAAATTTTACACATTTATGGCTACCGGAAACCAGATGCAATTATCGGTCTGGTGTATACCTACTCTACATAATATACTACCTAACCATTGGGACTTCGCATCATTTATTGCCTACTACACACATTTAACTAGAAAATGCCGCTTAGTTTACAAAAAATAGAAAAGCTCGTTTCAACAACATGGACGATTTTTTTGTTGTTGCAAAGCTGTTTGCCTGCCAATTATCGGGTTTAATTACTTGGGAGCACCGAATGTGAAACGAATCAATTATTAAGCCTCTGTCATCAGCGCGGATAATTAAAAATCATTAAAAATATGCCCGGTGGAACTGCAAATAGACGCGTTAATAACTACAATAACAACAACCATCTATATTTTCCAAAATTAATTTCTTGGAAAGTTGCAGAGCGTAGGTAGGGCGAAAACTCTTCCCGATGCATCGTACATTATAGTACATTAAAAGAAAACCTGAAGTAGACCATGGAATTGGAGCACTAGGACTGAAAAAAAATTGTCATAAAACATTCCGAATTTAAATTTTTTATGAGCTTATCTCAGACATGAGTTTTACTTCCATGGCTTGCTACGAGTTTCTTTTTTTATGAACACCCTTTACAAACGACTCTCCGGGAGGGCTTTAAGTAAAAAAGGCGACGGTTTTCGCTCTGACAACAGGTGCAAAGGGATTTAGGAATCTCCCTTATCTGTTAACAATACAACGGTTTTTTACCAGGTTAAGAGGTCGCCCTACAAATTTAGTCCAATCCGGTTCTGATGAGTCAAAACAACAAACATTACAGTATATTATTACATAAGGCTCCGGATACCAGTCTCAGTTACATCAGAGTCACTATCAAAAGTCAAATACAGGTAATCTGGAAACCATCTTCGGTGTGAAAAATCTGAATTTTTATTCGTTCCACGACGCGTTGTTCTAGTAAATTGTTTCTTCGGACTTATTTTTATTTCGGAGGAGGGGGGGGGGGGGCTTACTGACACGTGTAAATCGACATCTATATTACGATCTATATAGTTGTAAGATGAATTATTGTGCCCTGGCCAGTGTGATCTCCAACCAACCGACAGCAAATAATAGACTGCATATGGGTAGTGAACCCAAGGTGGAACAACCTTCAGAGAGAGCAGCCTCATCCACGGTGTCTATCGGCCTTTTTTGCTTTGTTCTTATTTGTCGCATTACCTCGCACTAAAACTGGTTGCTTTTACCGTTAGGCCAGTTTTTGCACGAGTTTTATTGGTACTTGGAGTGGTGGGTGCTATGTACTAATCCGAAAATGTCCACAGTGGCAGGTGCTAGGTACCACTATCAAAATTTCAACCTCTTTATTGGAAATCTTTAACTGATTTTTAGCCAAATTATCGATGATTTTGCAGTTTAAATAACGGTTAATTCGTTATTAAGGCATTACTTTGTCTTTCTGAGTTTTCCCTTATATTACATTTCTCCGTATTTGCTTGTATTTTATTCGATTTAACAAGCATTTAAAGCTTTTGTTTCACTCGAGATCACTATTATTTTTCAGCCTCTCTGTACTTTTCAACGAGTGTTAAGAAAGTTTAAATAATGGCTAAAAAATAAATCAAATTTTTTTTTTTTGTGATTCTTTTTGCAGTAAATGTTGCTTAATATAAAAAATAAAAAAGCTGGAATCTTTTTCGCCACTTTTTAAATTTACCTGTATTTAACAAGCATTTAAAGTACTTAAATATACCCTTTAGCAAAATAAATAAATATGCCCTTTAGCACTAGAGAAAGCACATGTTAGCAAAGAGGTAAACAAAGAAAAACTAAATTTATTTAAGATGTCATTTTAGAAATTTGTTACACTACATTTTAAAAGTTTTTTTTTCAAAGTAAATCTGTGTTTAACAAACATTTAAAATATTTAAATACTGGTTTTCTTTCAAGCAACTGGTTCACTCAACACCACTATTATTTTTTAACCTCTCTGAACTTTTCAACGAAGTTTTCAACGAAGTTCTCAACGAAGTTTTAAGAAAGTTTAAATAATGGTTACAAAATAAATTAAAATTCTTTTTCTCTGTGTTTTTTTGTAGAAAATGTTATTTAATATAAAAAAATAAAAAAATTTAAATCTTTTTGGATCACTTTTTAAATCTACGTGTATTTAACAAGCATTTAAAGTACTTAAATATGTATGCCCTGTAGCAAAATGATTAAATACGCCTTTTAGCTCCAGAGAAAGTAAAGAGGTAAAGAACGAAAAATTAAATTTATTGAAAATGTCATTTTAGAAAATTCTTGGACTGCATATTAAAGGTTTTTTTGTAAGTAAATCTGTGTTTAACAAACATTTAAAATATTTAAATACTTTAAATGTTTTAAGAAAGTTTAAATAATTTTTACAAAATAATTAAAATTCTCTTTTTGTGTTTTTTTTTTATAAGAAAAGTTTTTAAATAATGGTTACGAGATAAATTAAAATTTTCTTTTTGTGTTTTTTTTTGTTTGTAACAAATGTCGCTTAAAAATTGGAATCTTTTTCGACCACTTTTTAAATGTACCTGTATTTAACAACCATTTAAACTACTTAGGTATACCCTTTAGGAATTTAAAGTACTTAAATATACCCTTTAGCAAAATGATTAAATACGCCCTTTAGCACCAGAGAAAGCACATGTTAGCAAAGAGGTAAACAAAGAAAAACTAAACTTATTTAAGATGTCATTTTAGAAAATTGTTGGACTACATTTTAAAAGTTTTTCTGTAAGTATATCTGTGTTTAAAAAACATTTAAAATATTTAAATACTTTTTTTTCTTTCAAACGACTTTTTCATTCAATACCACTATTATTTTTCAACATCTCTGAACTTTTCAACGGAGTTTTAAGAATGTTTAAATAATGGTTACAAAATAAATTAAAACTTCTTTTTTTTGTGTGTTTTTTTTGTAGTAAAAGTTGCTTAACATAAAAAAAAATAAAAAATTTGAATTTTTTTGGACCGCTTTTTAAATCTACCTGTATTTAACAAGCATTTAAAGTATTTAAATATACCCTTTAGCAAAATAATTAAATACGCTTTTTAGCACCATAGAATGCACATGTTAGCAAAGAGGTAAACAAAGAAAAACTGAATTTATTTAAGATATCACTTGAGAAAGTTGTTGGACTACATTTTAAAAGTTTTTTTGTAAGTATATC
The DNA here is from genome assembly GCA_951812265.1 of Taphrorychus bicolor. NCBI lineage: Eukaryota > Metazoa > Arthropoda > Insecta > Coleoptera > Curculionidae > Taphrorychus > Taphrorychus bicolor. The sequence goes on from OX638299.1 coordinate 3,428,397, forward strand.
TGTGTTTAAAAAACATTTAAAATATTTAAATACTTTTTTTCTTTCAAACGACTTTTTCATTAAAAACCACTATTATTTTTCAACATTTCTGAACTTTTCAACGGAGTTTTAAGAAAGTTTAAATAATGGTTACAAAATTAATTAAAACTTATTTTTTTGTGTGTTTTTTGTAGTAAAAGTTGCTTAATATAAAAAAAATAAAAAATTTAAATTTTGTTGGACCGCTTTTTAAATCTACCTGTATTTAACAAGCATTTAAAGTATTTAAATATACCCTTTAGCAAAATAATTAAATACGCCCTTTAGCACCAGAGAATGCACATGTTAGCAAAGAGGTAAACAATGAAAAACTGAATTTATTTAAGATATCATTTTAGAAAGTTGTTGCACTACATTTTAAAAGTTTTTTTTGTAAGTAAATCTGTGTTTAACAAATATTTAAAATATTTAAATACTTGTTTTCTCTCAACAACTGTTTCACTCAAGACCACTATTATTTTTCAACCTGTCTGAACTTTTCAACGGAGATTTAAGAAACTTTAAATAACGGTTACAAAATAAATTAAATCTTTTTTTTTGTGTTTTTTTTGTAGTGAATGTTGCTTAATACAAAAAATTTGATTTTTTTTGACCACTTTTTAAAACCACCTGTATTTAACAAGCATTTAATGTACTTAAATATACCCTTTAGCAAAATGATTAAAAACGCCCTTTAGTAGCAGAGAAAGCACATGTTAGCCAAGAGGTAAACAAAAAAAAGCAAATTTAAGTAAGATAGCATTTTAGAAAATTGTTGGACTACATTTTAAAATTTTAAGTAAATCTGTGTTTAACAAATATTTAAAATATTTAAATACTTGTTTTCTTTCAAGCAACTGTTTCACTCAAGACCACTATTATTTTTCAACCTCTCTGAACTTTTCAACGGAGTTTTAAGGAAGTTTAAATAATGGTTACAAAATAAATTAAAATTTTTTGTGTTTCTTTTTGTAGTAAATGTTGCTTAATATAAAAAAATACGAAAATTGGAATCTTTTTCACAACTTTTTAAATTTACCTGTATTTAACACAAAAAGAAAATTTTCTTTTTGTGTTTTTTTTTCGTAGTAAATGTTGCTTAATATAAAAAAAAATTTGAATCTTTTTGGACCACTTTAAATATTTCCTGTATTTAACAAGCATTTAAAGTACTTAAATATATCTTTTAGCAAAATGATTAAATACTCTTAAATACTCTTTAACACCCGAGAAAGCACATGTTAGCAAAGATGTAAAGAAAAACCAAATTAAGGAAAGATGTCATTTTAGAATATCTTCGGATTACATTTTAAGTGTATTTTTTAAGTAAATCTTCGTTTAACAAATATTTAAAATGTGTAAATGGTTGTTATTTTTTTCAAACTACTGTTTCACTCGAGGCCACTATTTATTTTCAACCCCTCTGTACTCTTCAATTGGGTTTGAATGTTTTCATTGTTTAAGAAAGTTTAAATAATGGTTATCAAATAAATTTAAATAATTTTTTCTTGTGGGCTTTGTGGTATATTGTCTAATATATAAGGTGTTAAGTCACGTTTGGGTGTTCCAACAATTCTTGGTGATAAACTTGGAGCTTTTAAAAACATTTGGCGCGCAACTTAGGACCCTAAGCATATGTAACATTTAATTTGAAGGAAACCAGCTAACGCACAGATTTTTTTAATAAAACGCCTGTAAATTAAAACTGTAATTTATATGTTATAAATTCTTTCGGTTTTTGTGACCATCATTTTTTTGGCGCCCAACACAGATATTTGGTTTTTTTTTCCAAGTAAATTTGGCTTATTGCGAAGATACTTAGGTCTTTTTTAAACAGTGTTATCTCATCTTTTGGCTCTCGGCCTGTGATATTTTTGACATTTTTTTAAATGTCTTTTTTTTTAAAAGGTAACATTTTCTGATAATTTTTGTACCCAAATTTGGACTTCTCGAGATAAATTACGGAAATAATGCGATAAAATAATTGAAAAAACCTAGGTAAAGTCTTTTGATTTTTGTTTTAACTTTATAGAATTAATGCAGATTTTTAACTCCGGATTAAAAAAAAAAATCTTATATGCGTTGGCGCCCAACTTGGGATTTCTTTATCACATTATTGATATTTTTCTAATATCCAGATTCCAAGTTTGAACAATTTTGTAGAAAAGTTATTTAGTAATGGAAAAACTGTCGACGCTGTGTTTTTAGCAAACTTTTTGGAAATTTTTGTTATTTTATCTACAATTTTGTGTAATAAAATCTCATGTAAATTTAGAGATATTTAATAATAGAGAAAAATTAATCCGAATCAGATTTTTTTATTTTTTTTTAGCAAATAAAGTCCAGACAGTTTCGAAGAAAAATGTTAAGGAAAGTACGAGACAATGTGAGCGTTTTTATCAAAATGTTTGCCGCCCAACTTTTGTCACCAATTTTCTTTTCTTTTAGAATGATTCTTTCTTTTGTTGGAGTAGTGGCTACAAACAAAAGTGGATATTTACGATTTATTTCTTGTAATTAATAAAGTATGCCTTTTTAGCGCCCGAATTAATGTTTTCAGTAAAATTTTGTATCAAAGCTAAACCATTTTAAATATTTTTAAAGGGAGACGATTTTGAAGGGCAAATATTAGGAGATCAATGGGAACATATTTGGCGCCGAGCCTCAGGTCGAGCGCCAATAACCAATGTTGGTTTAGAGGCAGCAATTTTTTTGTTTTTTTTTTTTGCGGGATTGCTGATCAGCGTAAACAAAAACATAGTTCGAAAATTCGGCAATTTGGCGGCCGTTCTCCGGCAGCCACAGCAGCATAACCGCTCTGTTGAAGCGGCGGGAAGTGGTCAGATTCGGCGGTGATGCACGGTGTTGTCGCGCCGCCCCCCCGCCGGCTAATGAACGTCGCCCCGCAACCCGCGGGGTCGGCCGCGACCCGGGGGCCCCGACACCCCGTTCTCCCCGCCCCTGCCCCCCGTTCTGGCGGGGGTGGGGTGGACTCCCGCCGCCCCCCCACCAGATCAATAGAATATATAAGAATGCAGAGCGGCACAGCTCCGGATGGATGGGTGCTGCTGATGTCCTCTGGGTGTGTATGTTATGTGTCTCTGTTAATTTTTTTCGGCAATTAAAGAGGTTTTTTTAAAAACCTTTTCATTACCGTTGGTTAGTGCATGGAGCTAAAGGAAAGTGGAAATATGGTGTTATCTTTAAGCTCATGAAAACCATCAGAAGAGCTAAGAGACTCGATAATAGATCAATTATTTCTCCTTGTTCCAAGCTCTCTCTTTTGTTCAAATATTAAAGTAAAGAAGTTTTTACCAATTCTATTACATTCTGTTGTATGTCGTAGTTCCTTAACTCAACCTAGATAACGTAAAAAAACGACTTATTTACAATATCCTGCGATTTATTAAAACAATACTAATAATTTAATATATTAATTCTCATAAATTGAAAATAGATTTCGGATTATTTAATGAATTAATTAATACGATTGAAGTAGATTTAAATTGACAATTTGATATTGTGGGTAAAGGAAAAATGTCTCTTATCTTTGAAATTAATGAATTAGTAAATTCTCTCTCAAACCATTAATTAAATTGCCTGTTTGAATTTTGAATATTATTTTATTAAATTATTAATTGAGCGGTATATTAAATTAGTAGCTGACAAAAGCGTTAAACAAAAAATATATAGGTGAATACTTTCATTGATGTAGATTAAACTGACAATATTGAAAAAAAGAATTCAGAGCAATTTGATTTCGGATTTATTAAATAGTGTAATCATTTAAAACTGATTTTGACATATTAAGTAAAATTCGTGTAAATTTAATATTGATAGGTGTTGTGATTTACAATGATTTATTAAACAATTTTTAATTGAAAGATCTATTAAATCAGTTTTAGAAGAAGAAAAATTGTTATAGTTTAAATTATTATTACAATTATTTCATTAGAAAACGTCACCTAGAAGGCTATACATTTTTGACAGAAAAGGATGACGTGACCTTTTCTTCGGAGAAACGATGTATTAAATTCCATATTTGTAAATTGAATAATATTTAATTAAACCGTTTTCGTTTATTAAATTAACATCGGCAATTAACAAAAGTTAAAATAAATGGTTATATTCTTTATGTGTTAAGGGTAATTTGTTATAATTTAATAATTAATATATTGAGTAATCCTCAATTGAAGAAGATTAAATTGACAATATTAAAAAGGAATTAACTGCAAACAAAATTAAAATTAAACTTCTCTCAAAATATCTTTTTTCTAGAGAATTAGTGATTTCTGAAGTTCTGTTTGACAACATATTAAATATAAATCCTACGTAGGATTATTTAATTAAATTTTATATAGGTATGTGTTGTAGCTTGGAATGGTTTATTAAATCCTGAGTTAATAATTTGATCCTGCCCAAATAATTTATTTTTTTCCCTTCAATTACACTTCTCATCCTCAATTATGCTTTCATCATCTAAAAATAAATGATTTATTATGTTACTCTCTGTTTGATGAATTCATTACATATTGTTACGGGATACGGGTTCCAATAATTTATCGTCAATTAAAGCACACTTTTATTTACTTTTAACTATTACAACATGATTAAAACACAATTACTCTCTACTAACAATTCGTACTGTTCGCTTGTCCGCTTATTTATCACACTGCACTATCCATTCGATCCCATCTCGCGCGGATTGCTGGTTTATATACCCTGCCTGAACACACTCTCGTAATTTCGAGAACGGAAGCGACTGTTCCCGGTTCTCTTTTAGTCTAGATGGTTCCCGGGATCGCGGTTCGCGCTAGGCGTTGCCGCTTCGGCCCCAATCTCTGTGGACCGGCGGTCGATCGTAACAATACGTTCTTCTCAACAAATAATATGTTGAACTACACTAACCAACTATAGAAAGAAAAATTACCAATTCTCAGACGATTTTTTTTGTGGCATTAGCGATATTTCAGCAGTTTATTTTGCACCTTTTTGCGGTGAGTTCAGACTTGCCTACGTGTATGATGAATTAGCTTAGTTTCCATTTATTTAAACGAATCAAATCCAGAAAAAAATGTGTTTTTTTAAGCTATAAAGGACACCTTGAATAATATGATAACCAAACCATCAAAACGTCGTTTTTTAGGCCTTAAAAGTATCATTCTGCTTCCCAGGAATCCTATATCGTGAGGTACTTGACATAGAGAGGTCAACAAAGTTGCTCTTTGTTAGTTTTCACGTATAAAACTCTCTTAAATGTATTGTTCTGGTAATGTTTATCATTCAAAAGTGTGTTGCCTAATTTTTCCAAATATTTGTTGTTTATCCGCACCCCACAATGCCGCCCCCCGGCTCAACCCTGGTCGATAAATCCCGAACACTACGCACATTTACTTAGTTTAGGAAAAATAATTACACCGACCCCACCTTCATATCTCCCGACACATCTGTCTGGGGTTGCTCCGGTCGAATCGATAACGACAGTACGTATTTTATTAAAGTCATGATAGCGACACCCCCCTCTCCACCACCCCGCCGACCCGGGTCATACTTGAGCACTGAAAAATTTCCGAAATTTTCCCCAATTCCGGAAACGGATTTTTCCTCTCTCTGTGTACCGCTTTAGACGTTTCGTCTATAAATTTAATTAAATTTTTTGCACCGCTGAAAAACGATCTCCGACCCTCTCGTGTGGGCCGGGGGTAGTGAGCGGGGGGCGGTGGGTGGTGGGCCACTTCCCGCCCCGGCAGATCAATATGTAAGAATGCAGACGCGGGGTGGTATTGCTGCCTGTTGGCTGGGGATAAATGATGTTAATCTTTGCCATATTGTTTATATTTTTTCAACAATCTGCACTTGCATTTATATTTGTCACTAATTTATTACTGTTGTGCCAGGGAATGCACCGTTTCGCTGAAATGATAAAAGTTAACTACGGAGCCATTATTAATAATTTACCGATGGTACTGCCCACTTTCCGATGGGTACTATCGCAAGGTTCGAGGTGGTTTCGCCTGGTTTTCTGATCGCTATTAGTAATATTTGCTATGCGATTCCACTGCTAATCTACACGTTTTTGCTCGACTTCCGCCAATTACGTCGAACCGTTATTTTGCCATTCGAGTGTAGTGAATTTGTTGAATTTTAATAATTTATTTAATGGCCGGTGAAGCAGTTTGTTTATTAACGACCGCACTTACAAATTAAAACCGAGGAACAGACAAAAAAAGAAAATTTGCTATTTCAGCAGTTAAAAACTACTCTCTCTGTCTCTCTATATACGTGGTACATATTGAATTCAGCTTAATTGTGATGAGACTGTACCGTGTGTCCTTAATAATCGCCCAAAATTGTCTCATCTTATTGTCTTAATTACTGTTTCAAATACATTTTGGACCTTTCCTACATAAGTTATAAGAACAACTAATTTATTTATGTACATAAAATGTTTTTTGTTGCAGGTGCCTTAGATGAAACGAATGGTAGTCCAATGTCCGATTCCTCGCTGACAAGCGACCTGTTGAGTCCAAAGCAGCGACATCAAATGAAGCACCGAGAGCTGTTCCTTTCTAGACAGGTGAGTTTGGTTCTCTAGTTAAGTCTGAAAATGTTTAACAACTTCCAAAAGAGCACAAGTTCATGTTGGTCCTTCGAGCCAAGTTTATGTTCGAGACATTAATGGTAGTTTGAACAGTAACACAGTGATAAAGTCCTATTGATTAATTCGGGCAACGTGGCCTAAAATAATTTCTATAGTTTAATGTACATGTGGTGATCCATTTCTTCAATGTTATCTCTTCTTGCTTTGTTGAAAGTTAAATTCACTTGTTTCTCAACATCCACAATACCAGTTAAAATGGTCGGAAAATCGGAATCTTGTCACTTCTACAGCTACGCCTCTTGATGTTTGATATGTAACGTCTCTTCTTGAAATAGTAATTGGAATTCTGGTCGATTTAATAGAGGGTGTTCATTTTAAAATGTCATCTAGTTTGCTGTGAAATGTCAAAAGAAACAGACGAAAGAACGAAAGTCTATTTACTTTGATTATATCATCTTTTTCTCTCAAAAATGTATAGCCTTCTAGATGACGTTTTTTAATGAAAACGGGGTACATCCTACTGGTGGAAGTCTGGAGTGCCATACTGGATTCACGAATCTCCAGGGACATTCTTTCAATATCTTCTCCTTCTCCTTGTTGGCCCTTCTGTTCTTTTTTATCACGGTCTTCAGATAATTGTGGTTTACCGTCAGCGATGTCGTTCTTTCTTTTTTTTCGTTTCCGGGTTTCCGGCACAAATTACTCTTTGGCATTCAGCTCATCATTTTCTTTTCAGTCCTGTGGCATTCCATCCGGTTTCTCTCTTTTGTAACTCGCTAACAGATGTTCTTTTTCGTTATCAGTCTTTCATTAGTGAATCTCTTTCGGTTCTTAAATAGTAGGGTTGGACCTGTCAAAATACTAAGTCCACGAGAGGTGTAAAAGCTCGAGGACATTACTCCAATATCTTCTCCTTCTCTCTCTCTATGTTTGCTCATCCGTCCTCTTCTATGTCTTCAGAGAATATGGCTCTCCTTTTTCAAAGACTCAAATTAATTATGCAGCTTTTTTCTCGTTTTCTCTTTAGTCCTTTGGATTTCCTGTAGCCTCGGTAACAAATCTTCTTTTTTTCCCTCTTAAGCTCTTACTCGGTTTTTCTCACCATTTTTTACAGTCAGGCGTCTTTTGTCCCTTGTTTTACAACGTTTAGTCTTGAAATATCCTCTAAGGTTTTAGTCTAATCGACGGGTACATTAATCCAATGGTGGAAGCCAACCTATCAGACTAAATCTACAAGATCCCCACTGTAGTTCTCCGCTCGAAGTCAGTTTACCATGCAAACGCAATCTCTCTCCTCGTAAGCCAGATTGGCGCAGCTGATGTAGGATATACTCACAGACACCAATATTTCCTCTTTGAAAACTGTGATATTCTACCTTTACCTTTGGAACGTGCCAATCAGTGCGTCAACGATTACATAACAATAGGGTTATAAATTTATATATGATATAAGACATAAGTAGAAAAAAAATGCTGGTCATTTTGGCGTCAGAGTCTATGCTGTGACGTATAGTCATGCTGGTATTTACAGCTACATGTTGCAATTTGATCTGGTTGTAAACTTGTTCTCTCCGCTATGCAGCTAAATATCTGTAAACTAAAACTTGATTCTTTAGGTGGAAACCCTGCCTGCCACCCACATCCGTGGCAAATGTTCCGTGACGTTGTTCAACGAAACCGAAGCCCTGTCGGCGTACCTCAACAAGGACGACATGTTCTTCTACTGCCTGGTGTACGACCCCACGCAAAAAACCCTGCTGGCGGACAAGGGCGAGATCCGCGTGGGCAGTCGGTACCAGTGCGACATTCAGCCGCTGCTGCGCGAGGGCGAACCCGACCCCCGAGACCTCACCGAAACGGAAACCCTGGTGTGGACGCCGAACCACGACCTGACTGACCGGCAAATAGACCAAGTTCTTGTGGTGTCGCGGAGTGTGGGTACGTTCGCGCGAGCGTTGGACTGCAGTTCGAGTGTGAAGCAGCCATCGCTGCACATGTCCGCCGCGGCCGCCAGCCGGGACATCACGCTCTTTCACGCGATGGACACGTTGCATCGGCACGGGTACGATTTGGCGAGCGCTATGTGTTCGTTGGTGCCGTCCAGTGGACCGGTGTTGTGCCGCGACGAGATGGAAGAGTGGAGCGCGTCCGAGGCAAACTTGTTCGAAGAGGCTCTAGACAAGTATGGGAAAGACTTCAACGACATCCGGCAGGATTTCTTGCCGTGGAAGACCCTAAAGAATATTATAGAATACTATTACATGTGGAAAACGACTGATCGGTAAGCACCTGAGCCATCTTGCTATTAATCCGCACACGCAGTAGTGTTGGCGATGATTTCAGGGTTGAGTAACGTTCGCCATTCCGTCAACAATATGAAATGACACCTATTTTTGTTAATCTGATTGGAAGCATTTGCATTGCTCAAATAATAGCCTAATGAATGACCGCACCTTTGCAGCATGATTAATATTTAAAAGTATATGATTTTTTTTCAATCCCAGAGGGAGGTACTGGAACATTTAAAAAAATATATTTAATCAATTATTTAGGGAACTTTTGACAACTGTTTCATAGGCACACTCTAAGTGTGCCTATGAAACACTTAGCACGGTTGTCATAATAATAAGAAATTCGGCAACAACGGCGTTTCTTCGACTGATCTCTCTACGTTTCAGATACGTACAACAAAAAAGAGTGAAGGCGGTGGAAGCGGAATCTAAGCTGAAGCAGGTCTACATTCCTAATTAGTGAGTTCGTATTAAACTTTTAAACGCCCCTTTCCAACCCTAACCACGTACAATTTCAGCAACAAGCCAAATCCAGCCGCCCTTAACAACAACAAGGGGGTCTTAAACGGTAACAGCAATGGTACCGGCGAGCCGGTGGTGTCATTGGGAGGCAAAGCATGTGAATCTTGTAACGGTAAGGGTTTCGTCAGAGCCAAGTCGATTCTGGGGAAGAAAACTTTCTCTGGGAGTAACGTCTATCTAACACCAGTTGCCTCAAAACGAAGCACAAACTATATTTTATTTACATCGTGATTGCGTCATTCTTTGGGAGAGTTCCACTAGCCGGTCGCAAGAATCTGGTAGAATTGAATCAGTGAAGTATTTTTTTAGTTACGGTGTCAAGCCAATGGTACGCATGGGGTCCGTCGCACATGCAATGCAGGCTGTGTCAGGTGTGCTGGTCTTACTGGAAGAAATACGGTGGACTCAAGATACCGACGCGATTCGGGGACTCCATCGACTTCGAAAGCGGTGGCAAGAAACGTTCCGGCAGCGACGTCGAAGACGACAAAGGAATGGGACATCGGCCGCATCGGTGTAACATCGCAGGATGTGGAAAAGGTATAAACGTGCACTTTTATCTTTTTGCTGGGCAGTAACTAAACAACTATTTTCCTGTAGAATTTAAGCTCAGAACCCACTTGGGACGCCACTACGCGACTGCTCATGGCATAACGGTCAGGGCAGGATCACCGCGACCTGTAATGAAAACTCGGACCGCGTTTTACCTATTGACGACTCCGATGACTCGGCTGTCACGTCGCTTGTGCCGGCAGATCATGCGGCCGCGACACGCCGCCAGGTGTCCCTCGTTCGCCATCAACATACAGGCTGTCAAGCAGGAGTGCGCGACGCAAATGGTGAGTCGACGCAGAGCACGATTGTTATTTTGCATAACATTCTGCCAACTCGAGATTTTCGGGAGATTCTATATTATTAAATGGTTCTGAAAGGGACGGATACTAACACGAAAACTTTTATTACAATGGTTCCAGTTCGTAAACTGAGAGAGTGATAAAGAATATCCGTTTGTTGCCCTTTTTGAAACCCCTTCATTTTGAAAAGCTCAACAAAGAAGGGGATTAGTCTCAATGCACCCTAAACAAACACATCAACACTACGTAGACAAGACAAGGAACTCATAAAATTACAAAAATACTATGTCAACATCAATGCCAATGCGTGACACCTTTTTCTTTACTTACGTCATAACAATTAGACCACCCTGTAGAGTCGCATATCTCATGATCTTTAATTATTAGTGAAAATATATAATCTCGCTTTTTTTTCAAATACGTCTATATCACTATATGCTTTGTTGATTATTCTTTCGCGTTTTCAAAGAAGTTTGTTGATATATTTTTGATTTAGGGAAATAAGTCGCAACAAGAACTCCAAGCGCTAACATTGTACAGGAAGAGGAATAGAGGGAGTGTGACAGCTATAGCGTCTCGATTAGGGCGACCCGGAAGTGCAACGCCACAGTGGCTCATTCTAACTGATAAGGTAAGTACCGATAATGACATTTTTTTCTGAAACTACGGTGCGAGAAATAGACTGCCAAAGTACAATCTATTTCTCGCAGCAAAAGCCGAAATCATTGTTTTTATCAATGTTTAATTCGTAGTTTAATTAGTTAAAATTCTCCCTACTAGATGGCGAGCGCCTTGAAAAAAAGCATTGCTCTAATTTGATAGCAATGCGATTCTTATGGGCGATTTCAAGTACCAGTTGAGTTTAGCTGAACCCGACTTTGAGGGTGACTTGTACAATCTGGCCTTACTCTCTCATTTTCTATTTCAATCCGGTTTTTAGCAACGATTGTGGCTACATCTAAAACTCTCGTAGTAATGTAATGTCTCAATGTTTCATGAACAGGGTGTTTCATATGTGCGAAAAAAAATCAGTAGGAACTTCAATACGGAGCAGCAGTATCACAATTTCTGCACCACTCTTGACATCATCTCTACAATTCACCCAGTAGTACCTTTCCCGAATTCTATCCAGGGTCTTATTCACTCCAAAATGGCCCCCAGATACTCCATTGTGCATTTCTCGCAAGGCATCTTTCCGTCTACTTTCTGGTATGACAGGCTGGATCGTGGCACTTTTCTCGTCGGGGTTTTCCCAAGTCCTCTTCAATAAACCATTCTGAATCACCAAGGAATCCCATTGAGCCCACAGCTTTTATTTCTGGGTTCTTATCTACTATCACCTTCCAATCAGGTCTTTGATTTTGTAATTTACATTGACGTATCAACTTCACAGCATTATCGGTTGTTTGTTCGACCTTCAGGCCGGCGTCACATACAGCGGAACGGAACTGAGCAGAAATCTCAATAACGTCATTACACATATGAATTCCTATTTTAGCTTTTATCTGATTGGTTTAAATTTAACTGTCAAATGTTGCTCCGTTCCGCTTTTAGCCAAATTCCGCTGTAAGTGATGTCGCCCTCATTTGTTCAGTGGTCCAATGTTCGTCGACGTCAATCCTGGTTCTAAAAATGCTTGGTCCTCCTCGTTGTTCTACTCATTGGCAGTGTCGACATTCCCCTTTACAAGGAGTGCATGATAATGCATCTGTATTATTTACCATGAGTTCAATTTAAACCAATCAGATAAAAGCTAAAATCATAATTGACATGTGTAATGACGTTATTGGCATTTCCGCTCCCTTCCGTTCCGCTGTATGCGACGGCGGCCTGAGTGCGCGTTCGCATGACCCCAACGAGCAAAACGGCGGAACGCGAATCTCAGTTGTGATTGGAGTTTGACCTATCATTTTTAAAAATTGAATATTTGGCGGTAATTCGTCGCTATTGCGCCGAGAGCTAATGCCGGCCGCAATTTTGATTCCCGCATTTTTGCCCGTTGCGCTCATGCGAACTTGCCTTGAGAGAACTGTTTGGACCATGCTCAATCTTGCCAGAGATGGTGAGGCTTCTTCCTCCCTGGCTGTCCAATCCTAATGATCCCGGGGCTTCCGTGGGGCCAGTCAGAGTTCGCCCCTTCACAGTGACTGGTCTTAGTTTTCCGGCTGATGTGTCAGTCCGCCAGATTGTCGTCGTGGCGGAGTCTGAGGGCGACGTCACGTACAGCGGAATTTGGTTAAAAGCGGAACGAAGCGTAATTTGACAGTTGAATTTAAACCAATCAGATAAAAGCTAAAATAGGCATTGACATGTGTAATGACGTTATTGACATGAGTAATGACGTTATTTACATGTGTAATAACGTTATTGACATGTGTAATGACGTTATTGACATTTCTTCTCTGTTTCGCTATATGTGACGGCGGCCTCAGGCGACTGTTCCCGGTTCTCGTTTATTCTAGATGTTCTAGTTCTAGATCTTCGGCCCAAATATTTGTGGACCGATGGTCGGGCGTAAACAATACGTTAAACTTTAACGCCCTGTATCTTTGAAAGGAAGCATTTCCGGACATATGTTCATAGGAGCGTTCTTTCTTATTTTTAAGCAAAAAAGCTCCTACTGATTTTTTTCGCACAGATTATGAAACACCCTGTATATGCCCAAATCGACAAATTCTGTATATTTATGCCCCCAGCGATCTTCCTAAAGAACGTTATCATTCACCTTTAGTATTTTATCACACAAACCTGATTTACATATTGTCCACATTTTTTATTAATCGTGTAACTTAATTTGCACATCCTTAGGCGTTACTTCCTCAACCGGATGTGGTAGCTTTTCCGAAACCGCCTAAAGCTCCAGATGGAAGTTTGCTTTACGAGAGGGTGCCCAATAAACCAGAGGCCGAAAAGATCCCCCTTAACAACATGTCACCGTCGCTCAAACGAAAAGCTTACGAAGAAATGAACGGTATTGATAGTAAGTATTATATGTATTCATTAACCATTAAATTTATATAATATATATAATTCAGGCGTAAATCGAATGCCTTCAAATGAACAATCAAGTGAAGGTGTTCTGACAGCTGAGCAAATTTAATTATTAATTTTGGCAAATGCTATTTAAGGATTGATCATTGCTCGCAATCAACTTGCGCCTGAGACCAAAATTTCAAACCTAGATGTAGTGATTTAAGTGCCTTATTAGAGTACTTGTCCGCGATTTACATTTGGAGTTATATTGTGATTCATTGCTACAAGCCATTCCAACAGAGAGTCAAAACAGTCCAAAATATGCCCAAGCGTTCCAGTCGGTTAGGCTCTGATGGTCCTGGATTGGGTTGATTCTTTGTTGGAACAAATACCAATGTTCAATTTGGGTTTGTAGATGACATTATTTTACCACATTAAAGGTGACTTTTACAACTATCAGTAAAACTTCAGATTGAAGATAAAACTCCAGATATAACCTACATCGCATTGTTTATCTGTCAGGTAAACAATGCAATTTACATCAAGTCTGGTGTTTTATCTTCAATCTGAAGTTTTACTTGAACTTGTAAAAGTCGCCCTTAGTATACAAATGTCTAAAAACCTGAATTCGATTGATACATACAAAATATTGACACTTACATTCCTTTTATTTAAATTGGCTTCTACTCCGATCTGGATTGGGACGACGGTGAGTGCTGTTCAAAACTACAAAAAATTGTTTCAAAAACGTCTGATGGGTGTTTAGTGAGACGAGCGAAACTTGGGCACACGACTGCTTTTCGAATGGTCCCTCGGGCTCGAAGGACCATTCGAATGACAAAGATGTTTCGTTCTTTTAACCGCCTTAACAGCTACAATCAGGGTAATCAGGGTTGGGCAATGACTCGTGGAAAATTACTATTCTGTATGGCGTAGAAAATATATTCTTCTAAATTTATACTTAATTTTATCCACCGTTAATTCTTGCTAACTTCCAAATAAAAACCAATATTTAACTTTAATGGTTCTTGAGATGATGCGTTGAATTTTTTTAACCATTGTTCAATGTTAAAATTTAACGTTCTTTAAATTTTAACCATATCCTGCCAAAATTCGCTTTTTTGTACCGGGTGTTCTAAATTAAGTGCGTACTATCGCTAACTTGTTTCTTAATAAAGATAGATTTTCGATTAAATTAGTCAACGTGTACGGGGTGTTTATTATAAAATTTCATCTAGCAGGCTATGAAATTTTGACAGAAAAGCATGACAATCAAAATAAATGGACTTTTGTTTCTCCATCCTTTTCTTTTGACATTTCACAGCCAACTAGATGAAGTTTTATAATAAACACCCCGTATTATCTCATTAAAATGGTTAAAACAAACAATAATCGAACATAGTTTTTACCACGATACCCAATTTTTATTTAAAATTTCAATTCCACTCTTAGTTCCAAGTAATTTTTGTCAAATGAACAACGGTTATCGCAAGAATGCGGTCTGAAAATGAGATGTGTGCGCACTTAGTTTAGAACGCTCTGTACACTTGTTCGTATAAAATGTCTATTTCTATAAAGTCGTAGATAAAGTATAGTACGAAATGCGGGTTGTAAAGCATTTACGTACTCATGGAAATAAGTGTAAACGCCGCTGCGCGGCGTAGTGCGCAAACTTTCCATTCGTACGTAATAAGGGTTGTAAGGAGCTTATTACGTACGAATGGAAAGTTTGCGCACGACGAGTACGTATTTCCATGAGTACGTAAAGACTTTATAACCCGCATTTCGCACCATACTTTATCTTATACTATTACATATTCATAAACATATTTTCTACGCCTACAATATGGTATAATTTTCTACCTGCCCACTCCTGACTGAAATGTGCATCAAAACCTAACCTTCCATTTAAATCAGCAACTTTTCACGCAGGTTCCTCCTTAAACGCCCCCTCGTCGAAGCGCATGGCCAAGGACTCGGTTCCTATATCTGGAAGACATCCGATCGTGGTACCTCCGGTCTTGCCGGGAGTGCCGCCGCTTCCCGGACCCATCTCCGTACCCTCGGCTGCCGACCATTATCAGGCGGCCATGATGGCGGCTGCGGCGCAGGCTCAGCTTCCCCCAGGGTTGATTCCGCATCGGCAGATGGCGCAGGTAAACGGCAAACCGAAGATTGCGCAGATGACACGATCCGGGTCGGGGCGCAAACAAGTGATCAGCTGGATGGACGCGCCTGACGATTTGTACTTCAAGGCGACTGAAACCAATAAGTAAGTCATGTCAAAAAAGTTTGAATGCTTATGTGGTAATAATGTTATGACTTTGAAGGAAATTAAGGCGTCAAATACCTTCTTCGGAGCTGAGACGAGCGGCGCGGAAACCATGGCGGATCCTCAAGACTAAACTGGACGAACTCCAGGTGCTTGTTCTCGATTGACAGTAACTGTCTTCAAGGTGTAAATTAATTTAAATCGGTTAACAGAGACACACAAGGCGCCCCGAGGGTGCACCATGCGAACTGAAAGCGAGCAACTTTGTGTAAAGCGTCGATGTAAATAGAGTGAGAAAGACTTTTTACACCATCATCCTCAAGCAAAAAAGCGGATGTCCTTTTGATTGTTGCCCGAAAGTTAACCGTTATTTTTTTTTCTGTACAATAGGACACTTGGACCATTGTTTCTATGATCGTGTTTAAAGAGAGAAATTATTGGGGAGTTGGCAACAACCCAAAGAGACATTCGAGGTTTTGAAACGAGATTTGCAACCTGTGCCTAAATTATGAATAATCGTTTTGTTTTAGTGACGCGTCAGTCAAAGTTGCGGTGAATTGTTTTTTATAAAAATAAATTGACAGTGCAAAATTTTCTCGTGGAACTTTGTAAAACTGTACTAATCTACCCACTGTGGTTAAGGAAGCAACAGAAAATCAACCGGTTGTAAATCTGGCTTTGAAGCCGGTCATCCTGTAGCAATATCGTAAACATATTGTGGAACACGATGGACACTTGGAAATGAAAATATTTGTGATCTAAGTGATAAGCACAAGTTTTTGTCAACTAAATTATGCAACTTTTAATTCATTTTTTTATTTATTAAGTATATTGTACAATAAAAACGTAATATACATCTTGCTGTTTCATTTGCCTATTTTTTTTCTTAAGTTTGAACAGATATCTAATAAGTTGTCGATGATCGCGTTAAAACAAATGCACTTTTCAACAGTAGTATGTTAAATGCATATAAAATTGCCGAAAATTTTGCATGAAGGTTTGTTGCCCAGAAACAGCTTGAATATAACAATCAAAACGCATAAAAGCTGTTTTTCAGGGCAACAAATCTGAATGCAAAATTTTCTAAAATTTTACATGCACGAAACATATTTTATAGACTATTTCCTGAAGTTAACGGCCAATTTGCTTACAATTGTACACACCAACAGAATGCAATTTTGAGTTAGGCGTGCAATTGTCTGCAGCCTTAATGGATGAGGAAAATAGTCAAATCAAAATCTCAGAATAATTTTGTGAAAAAAATTTAAAAAACGTTGACCTAAATAGTGCCGTAGCAACCACCTCTTGTGGTTTAAATTAATTTCCACCCAAAGGGCAACGTCGAAAACCGCCGGTGCGCAAACTTTATATTCCTCATTTGCTTATTTTTGACATCTCGTTACCTTTGAAATCTTATTTTTTTATACCTATCTCCTTTGCGCACATAAATGTCAAGTGAATGATTTATACGTATGCACGACTTTTACACTTGCTTTAATCAAATCAGACAAGGAAATATTTCCTGAACTAACAGTAGGATAATTACTAAAGTACTTCTAATTTCTCTTGAGTGTTACGTCATCGTTTACTACGTAACCACAATTTTAGGGTATGTCTTAATTTGATACATATGATTGACGCGTTTTTACAGGTAAGTGCTCGTATTTTCTTAATCGGCGTTAATAGATAAGTTAACCAGTATATTTTTTATTTTTAATAGGTGGTTTATTAGTATACGTTAATTTGAAATCAACTAAATAAATTACCTGCCCTATCTAAGAAATAATTAAGAATTATTTATTTATTTGGTTTTCTGACCACGTCAGGACTTAGTAGGCATGAAACTAATTAAACTGGGAGTACTACGTTTCACTTTATTTTTGTTAAAAATCACAAGCAGCCTAAAGAGATAGGTTCAAAGGAACTCCGATTATTAACATTTTTATTTAATGTGATATACAACACATCTACAATAAATATTGCTTTACAGCAATCTGTATTAAAAGGTGGGTACTAAATTTTTACTGCAGCATAGAGAGTTTAAAGAAGCAAGTACACAGTTGAAATTAAAAAAAAACGAATAAACAAGTAGGTCTCAAAAATACAAAAATAGTGATCAAGTTCAAACAAAAATAAGTTTTTAGTGGCGCACTAATTGTTTTGGAGCACTGTAGATAACGCAAAAGCAGCACATTTGGTATGTGCATGACGAGTAGTAGAGAAATAAATAAAACAGGTTTTCGAGAAAAAATAAGATACGTTGATGTAATCTTTTAAAAAACTCTCAATCATTTTAAACAGAGTACAAACGTTCTAACGGAGAACAAATAGCTAGAAGCAAACAAAGAAGTAAACAACATTGCGAAAAACCGGTGTAGAAATAAATGTTATTAATTATCGAATTCTTTCTCGGATTCACTGTCTTCATGTCGAAGATAGTTTTTCCATAACTCAGGAGTAACCTGCAAAAAGAGTTAGTAAGTTAAGTAAATATTTTTTTTTTAATTGAAAAACGATGCTTTTTCCAACGCCTCGTTTCATAAATTTAAAACGCTCTCGTTTGTGATTCGATGAACAGCATTGATTTTCGAATCACAATATCGCTTACACTGGGACCATACCATTTAGATGGGGTTAAAATGACAATGTAAGGAGGTAATCTTAATATACGATGACCATTTTGAAATGCTAGTTCGTCTACTCTAAAGGAAAAAAAACACCAAAACTAAATTCATGAATTGTCATTATAAAAGGGCGATTTTGGACATCCTACAAATATTATAATGTAGAATAACAACCGATATATTTTCTCCAGCATGTTCTTTTTTGCTATACCTAAAAGCTTAGCTTTCATTGCAAAAGGAGAAAATGTAATGTGATGCTGCTGCAACCATTCTATTAGGCAAAATTTGGACCACCAGGTTTGATTGGGTAACTTTTCTACTTGCATGGAGTGGTAAGAAGCATTGTCCATAATTATCAGTGAGGGTTCCTCCAAAATTAGGCAAAAGCTGTTCACAAAACCATTTTTCGAAATTTGCAGAGTTCATCGAGTCATGGTAGTTGCCTGATTTACTTCCCGCTTTGAATATTAGGCTGGCATTCTGGATAAATCAATCCTCTGGACCAGCATGCAAAACTATGTATCGTATAATCACCTGAGGAAGACTTTTCTCTTATCAACTTGTCCTAAATGTTCCTTTGAATGATGCTTAAGAAATAGATTAACATTAATAATAGCGTTTCTATACCTTTACTAAAAACCCATGTTTCATCTACAAAAACCGGTACTCTCTCAAAAACCTTATCCTTTTATGTATAATATTTGGTTGTTCCATTAGATAAAGTCAGTTAGACATTACACACTTCGTCCACTTAAACGTAAGTTTTTTCAAGCACAAAGCCAGGGAACTGCAAGGAATTATAACTTGTTCTATATTTTGGAGGTGGTTATGCAAAGACTGGAGTTTAACATGTTCGCCTGTAATAAAAAAAAAGAACTCAATAATCTTCGATATCTGTCGTGGAGATTTTTGTGCTGCATAGATTCGTCCCCTTATTATATGCTGGCAGACTTGTGGACTCGCAGACACAGATTTTGTGGTGGTTTCTTATACAATGTAGGCTCTTCAACAGCGTGATCTTTACTCGCTCCATTAGTTACAAGTCTCTGAATTGTTGTTAGGGACACACCTAATGCCTCGGCTACCCTCTAGAAAAATAATTATCAGATTTTTTTAAGTATTATTATTTGTAAGTACTTTTTATCACATATGCTCACATACATTTATTACACGGCATCTGAATAAGTAGAATAAATGGTGTTAAGCATTTTGCGTTTCTTGATTCGATTTAACAAGAATCGCCGCGTCCGTTTTGGCGGACTAAATGGGAGCAAAGCGGTAACTTATAGCAAAATCTATGAAGTGCCTATCGGAATATTTACGCATATGCATATTATACCTGTTTTTTTACCTCTCTGTTTGCACCCACGATTCAACCACACCGCTTAGATTTGTCTCCCAAAGAAAATATGCCGTAACTAATCTTTAATTTTAACGATATTAGGTACCTACTTACGTTATGTACTGCATTTAAAGGTATTAAACTCTCACCTGTCTCTTCTTCTCGTTGGAAATATTGAATTCATTTCAATATTAACACTTGTTCACCCTCGGAGAATGTTTTGCGTGGCATTTTTCGATTTAAGAGCAGATTTGATATTGCTAGAGACAATGTCAATGTCAAGTTTCAATATTCTTCTCCGACACATGTAGGTGACGCAAAACTTTTGTCTCATACGTTTAACGTGAGATAAAGTAATATGAAAGAGTAATGACGTAACACTCAAGAGAAATTAGAAGGACTTTACATATTGTACATTTACTTACCTACACGACACATATCAAATGGCTTTCTTCTTAGGTGTTTTATCATGCTTCTTGGAGCCAATAGACTGCTAGGGACCTGCTTGCTGAAAATCAAAAGTAAACTTTTTAGAAGAGACAATTAACACATAAACTGAAAGATTTATAGACAGAAAAGGTATCAGCAACATAATTAGCTTAAAGCAAACCGGTAGTATATCACTCATTACATTTAATATTTCATTATACATGACGTATAATTGTTTTTAATAGGAACCTCCAATCTTTGCGAATTAATAATAATAAAAATTAAGGTTTGTTTACACGCACATCCAAATGTATGAAAGTAGCACTATAAAACGGGTCTAATTTGGGTCCGGTGGATTTGGCCATTAAGTCATAAACAAAGAAAATAATTACCTCCCACGATGCGTTTCGCGGCCAATGCTCCAGTCATTTGGACCGGGCTACCACTCATACAATAACCAGCAAGAAGATTATTGAGAAAGGACGACGATTACGTGAAAAAATGAAAAACGGAAACAATAAAAACATTGTGAGGTTCTATTTGTTAAAAGGCAGAGATCTTTTATTTAAAAATAGCTCCTTAAATATTTAAGGGGAAATCTACAACTAATAGAACTTCAATATTATCCAGCTCTTGATCAATAGAACAACAATATTAACTGGTATTATATTTATTTGGTTTAAATCTCTTTTGAGGTTTTCTATGAAATGATTTCAAACATGTTTTTCAGTGTATTTCCATTGACGGAAAATCCATCGTCTATAAACTTTTCACTTATTGTTGTCGTCAAGTAGGCGTTGGAAATTTGATTTTGACATTTTTATCGTATCTTCTCAACAAGTGCTAAAAGGAGATGGGTATAAAAAAAATGAAGGTTTCAAAGGTGACAAAAATAAGTGAATGAATAATACTCAATTAAAAAGTATGTAACCTCGTTCACCAAACTGTAAAGAGCGTAATCTGAGAGCCAGAAAGTTGTTACAAAAACTAGACTTTCTCAGTGTAGAATGCAATTTTTGTTTGTATCCTTGCACTGGAAGTAAAAATAGAGTAATTTTTCAATAGAAATATGTTTTTTTAACTAATCGCATTGCAAGCTTTGAAAGACAGAATGGAACCCAAAGTTACAGAATTAAGAAAGTGACTGCTTTTAATACCTAACCACATATATAACTCATTCACTTATTTTTGCCATCTCTTTGCCCTTGAAATCTTTTGTTTTATACCATTAGCACTTATCGAAAAGATACGATAAACATGTCAAATTCACATTTTCAAAGCCTACTTGATGTCAATAATAAGCGAATGGTTTATATGCGTTAGGCTTAAACTAATTAAGTCTGCGGCTTTTAGCGGTTCGCTCCACCTTCTTGTTTATTACACACCAATTAACACTTCTCTCGTTCATTTTCAACGTTTGCGTGTTTTAGTTCGGGAAATTGTAAGCGCGTGCGCCGTAGTAATCTCCATCCAAAAATTATGATCCGGAAGACGCGTTTTCTCAACTTTTCGCTCCGCACCTCATGCGGCACGCTCCTGGACAAGACCCGCTCGAAAAGCGGGAATAAACGAGTTCTGCGATGATTTGTGGTTAATTAAGTAGTAAAAACTCAAGAGTTTGAAAGTGAATTTAATGTTTTTTTTCGTTGGAAAGAACAAAAAACTGTAAAAAGTTAACCAAGTTGGACTGAGGTTTTTGTTTCCTAGCTAAAAACTTGAACGTTGATCTGGACGCGGTAAGTGGAGATTTATTACTAATTTCGCAGTTTAGAAGTTTATGTGATAAACACTTTTCCGTCTTAAAGTTGCACGCTGCTCTTTTTAAACTTTTTTGACCACTAAGAACAAAAATTTCACTATTCCAGTCAATACTTAAAAAGTTTGCACTAATCAGTAGCAATTAAAGTTCTTAGAATGCTAAGAATATTAACTTGTTATTTTAACAGGCTCCTTCAGAATCATTTAAATAGGTTACTTCAGGAATATAAGAACCAAAAAACGGGCCAAGAACGTAGATACTCTCTGTCAATATAACACTTTGAGGCTGTTTTTAAAATAACAAGACCTTCTCCTTTTATGTTAACATGAGAAGATTCCTTTAAGTACATTTGAATAGGGTTTTTAAGTTTAAAAATCAAAGTGATACAACTAAAAAACTACAAAAGTAATTATAAACATTTTTATCAAAAGTTACGTACCTACTAATTTTAAGTCGGTATGACTGGGCGATGTGACAAGTAATTGAGTTCAATTGTTAATAAAATCCATGACCTACTTCTTGCTTTGTGCTTTCTATGCAAATTTATATCATAAAAAAAAGGAGATTTTAAAAAATCGATTTTAATAGCATGTCTATGCCAAATTGTAATAATTGCACTCCACAGGATGTTACACATTTTGTGCAAAAATACGCAGTATAGTTGTCACACCCTGTAAGTACTCAAAAAAAAATTATTACAATCAAAAACTAAAAAAGCAGTAATTTTCGAAATAACGAACAACCGTTACCTATCATGCAATTCCATCAGAATAGTTGAAGCTGTTAAGATGGCCGTTTAGGCTTAAAACTAGTAATCATCGAATTTGTTAGTCCCGGTTTAAACCATTTTTTAACCGTTTAAAATTATCCCTTATATTATATCAACGTTTTAAATTTTAAAGATAAAAAAAATATATACTCACATTAATCAAAATTATTTCTTATTTAAACGCTTTTTTAACATTTAAAGATAGTCCCTTATAGGATTAATTGAAAATCTAAAGATGCAGAAGCTCTAGTCATCACAATTAAACCTGTTAAAGCTGTAAAACTAGTAATGATCAAAACTGTTAGTTCCGGTTTAATTAAACAGTAGTCCTGTTGTTTAAATAGTAGTCCCTTACAAAGCACTTTGAAAATCTAAAAATGCTCTAAACACTCTACTCGTCATAAATGAAGCTGTGAAGGCTTTCACGGCCGGTCATAATACTATCTAAAGTGTTTTTCGGGCTATAAAGCCGTGGTCCAATCGAATTGCTTCCTTAAATAGTATAAATGAAGCTGTTAAATAGCTGTTAAGGCTGTAATACTAGTATTAACCAAAGTAGTTAGTTCTGATTTAAAACCATTAGAGTCAAACATTGTCCCTTATACTTAACTTTAAAGATTCAATAATTTTTTTCGTGACAATTGAGGCTGTTAAAGTTGCGGTTAAGGCTGTTAAACTCAATGATTGAAATTGTTGGTTTCAGTTTAAACAGTTTTTTTAACATTTAAAAGTAATCCCTTATAAGTACTTTGAAAATCTAAAAATTCGCCAATTCTAGTCGTCACAAATGAAGCTGTTAAATAGCTGCTCAGGCTGTAAAACTATTAATAACTAAAGTTGTTAGTTCTGATCTAAACCCATTTAACAGTCAAAAACTACCCCTTATAAGAACCTTTGAAATTTTAAAGGTCAGATAATTTTTTTCGTGACAACTGAAGCTGTTAAAGTGGCTGTTAAGGATGTAAAACCAGCAATCATCGAAATTGTTAATTTCGGTTTAAACAGTTTTTTTAACGTTTAAAGGTACTCCCTTACAAGGCACTTTGAAAATCTAAAAATGCACAAACTCTAGTCGTCACAAATGAAGCTGTTAAGTAGCTATTAAGGCTGTAAAAGTACTAATAATCAAAGTTGTTCTAAACCCATTTTTAACAGTCAAAAATTAACGTTTAAAAGTAGTCCCTCATAAGGCTCTTTGACAATCTAAAAGTGCATAAACTATAGTCATTACAAATGAAGCTGTTAACTAGCTATTAAGGCTGTAAAACTAATAAAAACCAAAGTTGTTAGTTCTGGTCTAAACTCATTTTTAACAGTTAAAAATTACTCCTTATAAGACCCTTTGAAGTTTTAAAGATTCAATAATTCTTTTCGTCACAATTGAAGCTGTCAAAGTGGCTGTTAAGGCTGTTAAACTAGCAATGATCGAAATTGTTAGTTTCGGTTTAAACAGTTTTTTTAACATTTAAAAGTAGTCTCTTGAAAATCTAAAAATGCACAAATTTTAGTCGTCACAAATGAAGATGTTAAGTAGCTGTTAAAGCTGTAAAACTAGTAATAAGCAAATTGTTAGTTCTGCTCTAAACCCATTTTTAACAGTCAAAAATTGCCCTTTATAAAAAACCTTTCAAATTTTAAAGATTAGATTCTATTCGTCACAAGTGAAGCTGTTAATGTTGATATGGATGTTGTCGAGCAATTGCACATATGGACTGAAGTTACTGTTTTGAAAGCGTCTACTTTGTTATGTGCGTAAAACGTCAATGAATTGACATTCTGTGTTGATTTTTCTTTTTGTACATAAAAAAAAGAGATAATAATAACCGAGTTTGTGGCGGTAGTACTTTCACACGTTTTCCTAGAATAGCATGTAGTTTCTTTACTGGTGGATACACACGTTCTCTTCAATAATAAAGCAAGTTAGCCAGTAATTAGCCAGTCTTCGTTTTATTCCAAAACCTAAAGCTACGCTTGACAACGACTAACTACGACGAATTGATAAAGCGCTACTGGAAAGTCAGCAGTTAAAATGGCTATTAAGGCTGTAAAACTAGCAATGACTGAAATTGTTAGTTTCGGTTTAAACAGTTTTTTTAATATTTAAAAGTAGTCCCTTATAAGGCTCTAAAAATCTAAAAATGCACAAATTCTAGTCGTCACAAATGAAGCTGTTAAGGCTGTAAAACTAGTAATAACCAAAGTGGTTAGTTCTAGCCTAAACTGGTCTAATAATTGCTCCTTATAAGAACCTTTAAAATTTTTTAAATTAGTTAATTCTATTCGTCATAACTGAAGCTGTTAAGGCTGTAAAACTAGTAATGATCGAATTTGTTAGTTTCGGTTTGAACAGTTTTTTAAACATTGAAAAGTAGTCCCTTATAAGGCTCTTTAACAATCTAAAAGTACACAAACTCCAGTCGTTACAAATTAAGCTGTTAATTGGCTGTTAAAGCTGTAAACCAAAGTTGTTAGTTCTGGTATAAAATCATTTTTAACAGTCAAAAATCACCCCTTATAAGAGCCACTGAAATTTTAAAGAATCGATAATTCTATTCGACACAATTGAAGCTGTTAAAGTGGCTGTTAAGGCTGTAAAACTAGCGATGATCGAAATTGTTAGTATCGGTTTAAACAGTTTTTTTTTAACATTTGAACGTAGTCCCTTATAAGGTTTTTTGAAAATCTAAAGAAGCACAAACTCTAGTTGTCACAAATAAAGCTGTTAATTGGCTGTTAAGGCTGTAAAACTAGCAATAACCAAAGTTGTTAGTTCTGCTGTAAACGAATTTTTAACAGTCAAAAATTGGCCCTTTATAAGAACCTTTGAAATTTTAAAGATTAAATAATTCTATTCGTCACAATTGAAGCTGTTAAAGTGGCTGTTAACGCTGTAAAACTAGCAATGATCGAAAATGTTAGTTTCAGTTTAAACATTTTTTTTTAGCATTTGAAAGTAGTCCATTAGAAGGCTCTTTGAAAATCTGAAAATGCACAAACTCTATTAGTCACTAATGAAGCTGTTAAGTAGCTATTAAGACTGTAAACCTGGTAATAACCAAAGCTATTAGTTCTGGTCTAAATCCATTTTTAACAGTCAAAAATCGCCCCTTATAAAAACTTTTAAAACTTTAAAGATTCGATAATTCTATTCGTCTCAATTGAAGCTGTTAAAGTGGCTGTTAACGCTGTAAAACTAGCAATGATCGAAAATGTTAGTTTCAGTTTAAACATTTTTTTTTAGCATTTGAAAGTAGTCCATTAGAAGGCTCTTTGAAAATCTAAAAATGCACAAACTCTAGTCGTCACTAATGAAGCTGTTAAGTAGCTATTAAGACTGTAAACCTGATAATAACCCAAGCTATTAGTTCTGGTCTAAATCCATTTTTAACAGTCAAAAATCGCGCCTTATAAGAACTTTTAAAACTTTAAAGATTCGATAATTCTATTCGTCACAATTAATTGAAGCTGTTAAAGTGGCTGTTAACGCTGTAAAACTAGCAATGATCGAAAACGTTAGTTTCAGTTTAAACATTTTTTTTTAGCATTTGAAAGTAGTCCATTAGAAGGCTCTTTGAAAATCTGAAAATGCACAAACTCTATTAGTCACTAATGAAGCTGTTAAGTAGCTATTAAGACTGTAAACCTGGTAATAACCAAAGCTATTAGTTCTGGTCTAAATCCATTTTTAACAGTCAAAAATCGCCCCTTATAAGAACTTTTAAAACTTTAAAGATTCGATAATTCTATCCGTCACAATTGAAGCTGTTAAAGTGGCTGTTAACGCTGTAAAACTAGCAATGATCGAAAATGTTAGTTTCAGTTTAAACATTTTTTTTTAGCATTTGAAAGTAGTTCATTAGAAGGCTCTTTGAAAATCTAAAAATGCACAAACTCTAGTCGTCACTAATGAAGCTGTTAAGTAGGTATTAAGACTGTAAACCTGGTAATAACCCAAGCTATTAGTTCTGGTTTAAATCCATTTTTAACAGTCAAAAATCGCCCCTTATAAGAACTTTTAAAACTTTCAAGATTCGATAATTCTATTCGTCACAAATGAAGCTGTTAAAGTGGCTGTTAGGGCTGTAAAACTAGCAATGATCGAAATTGTTAGTTTCGGTTTTTTTAACATTTAAAAGTAGTCCCTTACAAGACTTTTTGAAAATCTAAAAATGCACAAACTTTAGTCGTTACAAATGAAGCTGTTAAGGCTGTAAAACTAGTAATAACCAAAGTAGTTAGTTCTGGTCTAAAACCCTTAGAGTCAAACATTGTCCTTTATAAAAACCTTTAAAATTTTAAAGATTAAATAATTATTTTTGTCACAATTGAAGCTGTTAAAGTGGCTGTTAAAAAGGTCCTTTTAAATAAATTACTTTCGTTCCTATCTTTCCATTAAGAAAGGAGTAGGTTTATTTCGCCATTCAAAAATGACAGCTGTCAGAAAATAACTGACAAGCCCAGCTTGATCAAGTTAACATGATCTACAACTTTCGTATTCACATCATTTTGATAGAACTGAAAGTCTGCTTTAAGTCTTTTTAAATAACAATTTTTTTCTTTTCCAAATTTGTTTTTGCTAATTATCTAGTGTGGCATAAAACTTTTCAAAAATGTTTAAATGGTTTTGAATTGACCTCCTAAAACTGCAATTCTTTCCTTATTTAAACTGTTTTGTAAGTTTGCTGCGTTTCTGAGATCTCTTCACTAATAATCGAGAACAAAAACTCGCTCTGCACACAATTATTGCCAATTATACGAATAAAATAACACCTGTATAGAACTAAATTAATCTCCTACTGACAGAGACAATCCAAACCGCAGTGCTTTAAGCACGTCTCATATATTGAACCCATTTATCAGTTTAAGGCTCGGCCAATGTGATCTTCTTCTAATAATTAGTATATACATGTTTAACCAACCTTTTAGCCTCTTTTAGGCACACTTTAAATATGTATTGCCAAACTTTTTAATTTTTTTGGATCAACAAATCTCATGTTTTTCGTTGTCCCAACGAATTACCATACACTTAGACACGTTTTATTTATGCATCCCGTAATAGATGTTGAGATGTTTAAACCTATATCAAATTAACGTTGACATGATAATGGGGAAGTAAGCCGGATATTTATAATACGGATAATTGCCGTTTTGTTACCAAAATTTACCTTTTCGAAAATGGGGGCCGTAAATTTTCATAAAAGTGACAAGACGAGCGGTGCAACGACTTATGCCCTATAAAACTGAAAAAAAAAACAGCTCTAGTGACTAGAAACAGCTCTGTGTCAATTCGGGTCTAATTGCGTCTCAAACCAATAGAACACACAATGTGATCCAAAATGGTGGGGCGATAATAGATCAGTTAAATGTATCGCGAATAATTTTCCAGGACGATAATTTGATTAGGCTCAAATGGAAACGGAATTAAGTGACTGCGAAGTAAATTAAGTAGCTTTACAAACATGATGGTTTTTAGTTTATTCAGGAATTAACGAAAATTACTTTTTATGGATCGTCCGATGGACAAAGCCCATCATCATTAAATTCAGTTTAGTCCTACCTAACCCAATTTTCTCAGTACTATTGAATTTTGCAGTAACGAAAAGTCGAAAACAAAACGTTACTCGACTGCATTATTTCTAATTAGAATGAACATTGTACACAGTGTTACCAACACTTAAGAAAATAAATACCCAGCATCAAAACCAGAAATTCCCAAATTTCCTACATTCCAAGACCTTACGTTACTAGATACAAACATGGACATTGGGCGCAGAAAAACCTCTGTTTCCAAAATAATGCGCGTGCGGGATAATCGCTTTCTCTAACCATCCTTTATATTCGGGATAATCCAGCCAACATTGTTGAATTTTTTCCCCATCATGGGTAAGTTTGCGCTATTTCGAACTTCCTTTCGTTTTAAAGTTTTTGAGAGCTTTCTAAGTCATAAAACTTGAAGAGTAACAATTTCTGCAAAACTCCTTACTCTTGTAAGAACTCTCTAAGACGTAAAAAGTGAAGAGTGGGGTTTATAAAATTACTTTTCTGAAAAGGTTCTGAGTAATTGGAAGAGTAGGGTTTTTTTTTAAATACTAATTACAGTTTTGAGAGCTTTCTAAGTGATAAAAGTTGAAGAGCGATGATTTTCACAAAACTCCTTACTCTAGTAAGGAATCTTTAAGACGTAAAAAGTGAAGAGTAGAGTTTATTAATTTACATTTCTGAAAATGTTGTGAGTAATTGAAAGAATAGGGTTTATCACAAACGAATAATTACAGTATTAAGAGCTTTGTAAGTCATAAACTTGCAGAGTAACGATGTTTGCAAAACGCCTCACCCTTGTAAGTACTCTCTAAGACGTAAAAAGTGAAGAGTGGGATTTATAAAATTACTTTTCTGAAAAGGTTCTGAGTAATTGAAGGAGTAGGGATTTTAGATATACTATTTACAGTTTTGAAGCTTTCTAAGTCATAAAACTTGAAGAGTAACAATTTCTGCAAAACTCCTTACTCTTGTAAGAATTCTCTAAGACGTAAAAAGTGAAGAGTGGGATTTATAAAATTACTTTTCTGAAAAGGTTCTGAGTAATTGGAAGAGTAGGGTTCTTTTTACAAACTAATTACAGTTTTGAGAGCTTTCTAAGTGATAAAAGTTGAAGAGCAATGATTTTCACAAAACTCCTTACTCTTGTAAGGAATCTTTAAGACGTAAAAAGTGAAGAGTAGAGTTTATTAATTTACATTTCTAAAAATGTTGTGAGTAATTGAAAGAATAGGGTTTATCACAAACGAATTACAGTATTAAGAGCTTTGTAAGTCATAAACTTGCAGAGTAACGATGTTTGCAAAACGCCTCACCCTTGTAAGTACTCTCTAAGACGTAAAAAGTGAAGAGTACGTTTTATAAAATTAAATTTTTGAAAACGTTCCGAGTAATTGAAAAAAAAAAAAGGTTTTTTCAGAAAATAATTATAGTTCTGAGAGCTTTCTAAGTCACAAAACTTGAAGAGTAACGATTATTCTAAAACTCCCTCACTTTTGTAAGTCCTCTGTAAGACGTAAAAAATGAAGAGTTGGGTTTATAAAATTACATTTCTGAAATCGTTGTGAGTAATTGGAAAAAAATGTTTTTTTTACAAACCAATTACAGTATTAAGAGCTTGGTAAGTCATAAACTTGCAGAGTAACGATGTTTGCAAAACGCCTCACCCTTGTAAGTACTCTCTAAGATGTAAAAAGTGAAGAGTACGTTTTATAAAATTACATTTTTGAAAACGTTCCGAGTAATTGAAAAAAAAAGGTTTTTTCAGAAAATAAATATAGTTCTGAGAGCTTTCTAAGTCACAAAACTTGAAGAGTAACGATTTTTGCAAAACTCCTTACTCTTATAAGGACTCTCTAAGACGTAAAAAGTGAAGAGTTTATTAATTTACATTTCTGAAAATGTTGTGAGTAATGGAAAGAATAAAGTTTTTTACAAACAAATTACAGTATTAAGAGCTTGGTAAGTCATAAACTTGCAGAGTAACGATGTTTGCAAAACGCCTCACCCTTGTAAGTACTCTCTGAGATGTAAAATGTAAAGAGTACGTGTTATAACATTACATTTTTGATCTCTAGATCGTGCTAAGTAATTGAAAAAAATTGTTTTTTACAAACTAATTACAGTTTTCAGAGGTTTCTAGTCACAAAACTTGAAGAGTGACAATTTTTCTTAAACTCCTCACTCTTGTAAGTACTCTCTAAGACGTAAAAAGTGAAGAGTAGGGTTTATTAAATTACATTTCGAAGAATGTTCTGAGTAATTGAAGGAGTAGTGTTTTTAGATGTACCATTTAGTGTTGAAAGCTTTCTAAGTCATAAAACTTGAAGAGTAATGATGTTTGCAAAACGCCTTACCTTTGTAAGGACTATATAAGACGTAAAAAGTGGAGAGTACAGTTTATTAGTTTACATTTCTGAAAATTTTGTGAGAAATTGAAAGAATAGGGTTTTTCACAAACAAATTACAGTATTAAGAGCTTTGTAAGTCATAAACTTGCAGAGTAACGATTTATAAAATTACATTTCTGAAAACCTTCTAAGTAATTGAAAAAAAAATGTTTTTTACAAACTAATTACAGTTTTTATAGCTTTCTAAGTAACAAAACTTGAAGAGTAACGATTTTTCTAAAACACTAAGACGTAAAAAGTAAAGAGTAGAGTTTATTAAATTACGTTTCGAAAAACGTTCTGAGTAATTGAAGGAGTAGGGTTTTTAGATACACTATTTACAGTTTTGAAAACTTTCTAAGTCATAAAACTTGAAGAGTAACAATTCTTGCAAAACTCCTTACTCTTGTAAGTACTCTCTAAGACGTAAAAAATGAAGGATACGCTTTATAAAATTACATTTCTGATAACGTTATGAGTAATTGGAAAAGAATGTTTTTTTCCTAATTACCATTCTGAGAGCTTTCTTAGTCATAAAACTCAAAGAGTAACGATTTTTCTAAAACTCGTCACTCTTGTAAGTACTCTCTAAGACGTAAAAAGTGAAGGGTAGGGTTTATTAAATTACGTTTCGAAAAACGTTCGGAGTAATTGAAGGAGTAGGGTTTTTAGATACACTATTTACAGTTTTGAAAACTTTCTAAGTCATAAAACTTGAGGAGTAACAATTTTTGCAAAACTCCTTACTCTTGTAAGAACTCTCTAAGACGTAAAAAGTGAAGAGTACGGTTTATAAAATTACATTTCTAAAAACGTTATGAGTAATTGGCAAAGAATGTTTTTTTCCTAATTACCATTTTGAGAGCTTTCTTAGTCGTAAAACTTGAAGGGGAACGATTTTTCTAAAACTCGTCACTCTTGTAAGTACTCTCTAAGACGTAAAAAGTGAAGAGTAGGGTTTATTAAATTACATTTCGAAAAACGTTCTGAGTAATTGAAGGCGTAGGATTTTTAGATACACTATTTAAAGTTTTGAAAACTTTCTAAGTCATAAAACTTGAGGAGTAACAATTTTTGCAAAACTCCTTACTCTTGTAAGAACTCTCTAAGACGTAAAAAGTGAAGAGTACGGTTTATAAAATTACATTTCTAAAAACGTTCTGAGTAATTGGAAAAGAATGGTTTCTTCACAAACTAATTATCGTTTTGAGAGTTTTGAGATCGAAGTCATAAAACTTGATGAGTAACGATGTTTGCAAAACGCCTTACCCTTGTAAGTACTCTCTAAGACGTAAAACGTGAAGAGTACGATTTATAAATTGAAAATATAATTGAAAAAAATTGTTTTTTAAAAACTAATTACAGTTTTTAGAGCTTTCTAATTGGCATAAGTACTGGTTTCAACTAACTCAGCATCTCACCAATTTTTTTCTTCCAGTGCCGGTACAATTCTCTTTTTTACGCTTCAAAGGCGCTCACATATAATGTTCATCCCTTCACCTCTCTACATTCCAGAAGATCAGAACCCTTGGCCACTATCGGTTCGTTCTTATAGACTTTTTTTACAATTTTTCTTTACCCTTTTTTTGCACCTCTGTAATATTTGTTTCTAAACGCACTTCAAAAAACACACACGCTTTTTCTACACTTTTTTTTACACCTTTTGTTATAAACTTTTTTTTACATTTTATTTTACACTTTTTGCACTTTTTAAAAGCCTTTTTTTACCCTTTTTTAACATTTTTTACACTTTTTTACATTTTTTTGATTTTTAAAAATATCTTTTACATTTTATTGTACACTTTTTTGCACTTTTTTAAAACTTTTTTTACCTTTTTTTTCTAACATTTTTTCACACTTTTTACTTTTTTTGACACTTTTTTACAAATTTTCTTACAGGTTTTTCCATACATTTTTATTTTTTGTTTATATTTCTTTTACACTTGTTTTTACACTTAAAAAAAAATGTTTGACATTGTTTTACACATTTTATGAAGTGATTTTTTCCTCGAGTTGGGAACAAAACTTGATATTTTAGACCACATATGAAGTTTCGTTAAAATTGCGAACAAAATGCGTTTTAATTGGTACAAAACAATTTTTATTTCTAAAAAAAATGTTTTTGTTTTTTAATTTTGAACTAAAAATGTATTCTTTTGATTGAGTGCTTTGTAAAGAATTTGTTAAAACTTTTCAAAAAAAAAAAATTATTATAAATTCGAGCCTCAAACAAAAAGTGATTTGATTTTTGCTCAGTGTGCATTATTTCGTTCGCAAAATCGTACACAAAAACAATTTTTTTTAGAATGATCTGAGAACAAAACTTAAGATTTTAGTTTAAAGGCTCCCACAGACCAATGCAAATTGCAAATTATTCGCTGCGAATCCGCAACGAACAATTCGCAGTGATATTCGCAGCGGAACTAAGCGGTAAAATTCGCGCGAGTCTGAACGAGTAGATTTGCCGCCGTGCGAACAATATGATGCGAAATTAAAGCGGCGCGCATATTCGCGGGCGACACGAATTATACGCTGCAAATCCGCAACGAAAAATTTGCAGTGATATTTGCAGCGGAACTAAGCGGTAAGATTCGCGCAAGTCTGAACGAGTAGATTTGTCGCCTTGCGAACAATATGATGCAAAATTAAAGCGGCGCGCATTTCCGCGGACAACGCGAATTATTCGCTGCGAATCCGCAACGAAAAATTCGCAGCGAAACCAAGCGGTGAAATTTGCGCGAGTCTGAACGAGTAGATTTGCCGCTGTGCGAACAATATGATGCAAAATTAAAGCGGCGCGCATATCCGCGGACGACGCGAATTATTCGCTGCGAATCCGCAACGAAAAATTCGCAGCGGAACCAAGCGGTAAAATTCGCGGGAGTCTGAACGAGTAGATTTGTCGCCGTGCGAACAATATGATGCGAAATTAAAGCGGCGCGCATATTCGCGGGCGACACGAATTATACGCTGCAAATCCGCAACGAAAAATTTGCAGTGATATTTGCAGCGGAACTAAGCGGTAAGATTCGCGCAAGTCTGAACAAGTAGATTTGTCGCCTTGCGAACAATATGATGCAAAATTAAAGCGGCGCGCATATCTGCGGACAACGCGAATTATTCGCTGCGAATCCGCAACGAAAAATTCGCAGCGGAACCAAGCGGCGAAATTTGCGCGAATCTGAACGAGTAGATTTGCCGCTGTGCGAACAATATGATGCAAAATTAAAGCGGCGCGCATATCCGGGGACGACGCGAATTATTCGCTGCGAATCCGCAACGAAAAATTCGCAGCGGAACCAAGCGGTAAAATTCGCGGGAGTCTGAACGAGTAGATTTGTCGCCGTGCGAACAATATGATGCGAAATTAAAGCGGCGCGCATATCCGCGGGCGACACGAATTATACGCTGCAAATCTGCAACGAAAAATTCGCAGATATTCGCAGCGGAACCCAGCGGTAAAATTCGTGCGAGTCTAAACGAGTAGATTTTTCGCCGTGCGAACAATATGATGCGAAATTAAGGCGGAGCGCATATTCGCGGGCGACACGAATTATACGCCGCGATCCGCAACGAAAAATTTGCAGTGATATTCGCAGCGGCACCAAGCGGTAAAAGTCGCGCGAGTCTGAACGAGTAGGTTTGCCGCCGTGCGAACAATATGATGCGAAATTAAAGCGGCGCGCATATCCGCGGGCGACACGAATTATTCGCTGCAAATCCGCAACGAAAAATTCGCAGCGGAACCAAGCGGTAAAATTTGCGCGAGTCTGAACGAGTAGATTTGCCGCCGTGCCCACAATATGATACAACATTAAAGCGGCGCGCATATCCGCGGGCGACGCGAATTATTCGCCGCGAAAAATTCGCAGTGATATTGGCATCGGAATTAAGCGGTAAAATTCGCAGTGATATTGGCATCGGAATTAAGCGGTAAAATTCGCGCGAGTCTAAACGAGTAGATTTGTCGCCGTGCGAACAATATGATGCGAAATTAAAGCGGCGCGCATATCCGCGGGCGACACGAATTATACGCTGCAAATCTGCAACGAAAAATTCGCAGCGGAACCAAGCGGTAAAATTTGCGCGAGTCTAAACGAGTAGATTTTTCGCCGTGCGAACTATATGATGCGAAATTAAAGCGGCGCGCATATTCGCGGGCGACACGTATTATACGCTGCGAATCCGCAACGAAAAATTCGCAGTGATATTCGCAGCGGCACCAAGCGGTAAAATTCGCGCAAATCTGAACGAGTAGATTTGCCGCTGTGCGAACAGTATGATGCGAAATGAAAGCGGCGCGCCATATCCGCGGGCGACACGAATTATACGCTGCAAATCTGCAACGAAAAATTCGCAGATATTCGCAGCGGAACCCAGCGGTAAAATTCGTGCGAGTCTAAACGAGTAGATTTTTGCGCCGTGCGAACAATATGATGCGAAATTAAAGCGGCGCGCATATCCGCGGGCGACACGAATTATTCGCTGCAAATCCGCAACGAAAAATTCGCAGCGGAACCAAGCGGTAAAATTTGCGCGAGTCTGAACGAGTAGATTTCCGCCATGCCCACAATATAATACAACATTAAAGCGGCGCGCATATCCGCGGGCGACTCGAATTATACGCTGCAAATCCGCAACGAAAAATTCGCAGCGGAATTAAGCGTTAAAATTCGCGCGAGTCTGAACGAGTAGATTTGCCGCCGTGCCCACAATATGATACAACATTAAAGCGGCGCGCATATTCGCGGGCGACGCGAATTATTTGCCGCGAAAAATTCGCAGTGATATTGGCATCGGAATTAAGCGGTAAAATTCGCGCGAGTCTGAACGAGTAGATTTGCCGCCGTGCGAACAGTATGATGCGAAATTAAAGCGGCGCGCCATATCCGCGGGCGACACGAATTATACGCTGCAAATCTGCAACGAAAAATTCGCAGATATTCGCAGCGGAACCCAGCGGTAAAATTCGTGCGAGTCTAAACGAGTAGATTTTTCGCCGTGCGAACAATATGATGCGAAATTAAAGCGGCGCGCATATCCGCGGGCGACGCGAATTATTCGCTGCAAATCCGCAACGAAAAATTGGCAGCGGAACCAAGCGGTAAAATTTGCGCGAGTCTAAACGAGTAGATTTGTCGCCGTGCGAACAATATGATGCGAAATTAAAACGGCGCGCATATCCGCGGGCTACGCGAATAATTCGCCTTGGTCTGTGGGAGCTTTTAAAAATGAATAATCTTTAGAATCGCAAACAAAAAGCTTTTTTCTCGTTTTGGGACGGTTTTGTTCTTTTTAACCAACAGCAATTGAACGAATTTTTAGTGTTTTAACCAATTATGATGATAAAAGACATGAATAAAATGTGATTTTTTTTATTAACTGTAATTTCTTTGATCGATTTTGGCCCAAGAATTTAAATTTTGTAATTATTTTTTCCAAAAAGTAAATTGTTGTCCCAGTACCGACTTTATTAAAAAAAAAAAATCTTGAGTAAAACTTGAGATTTTAGTCCACAAATTGAGTTTCATTAAAATTTGCGAAAAAAAAAAAAGGCGGTTTAGTCATTATAAGACGTTTTTTTTAACTAAGCGGAAATGTGGTTTTTTTATTTTGATCCAAAAATTGATTTTTTGACCAAAAGCTTTGTGAGGGTTTTGATCGTCATGTCTCAAAAAATTAATTTTGCAAAAGAGCCTGAACCGAAAAGTAAATTTTTCTTTCATCTGACATTCGAAATCGTGATTCGCCAATTGATGTGCTCTGTCGATAAAATTATGTCATGGATATCTTAAAAATGGCAAACTTCCGGCCAAAAACGATTTTTTGGGAAATATTTGGCATTTGTTTGTTCTGTCCATATATCATAGGTCATTGATGGACATAATAGCTTCACGCGATTTGAAATGCCTTATGGAAGTGCGCTTAGAGCTTTAGATAATTCGATACTCGAGATATTTTATTACTGATAATAAATTAAAATATTTGTTTTTATTTGAGTTATAATATACATACAATATATTTTGCAATAAGTGAAATTTGACAAAATATTTAAAAAAACAGTAGATGTAATATCGAAAACACTAGAACAGTAGCTAGGTGATGAAAACACTAGATCTAACGGTAAAAAAGTTGATCTGGCAACACTCTCGATGATAGGACGGCGAAACGTCAATCCAACCCGCCTGGCCTTGGCTCGCAACCACCTTCCGCCACAATGCAATTGATTTAATTTCAAATGAGAGGGCCATCCATCGCGACCTACAAGATCTATTGAGCCTCAATATCTTCAATCTCTCTCAAATCTATCTTTGTTGTATCAAGTACACATTGGCAGAACTACTGGTTTCAACTAACTCAGCAACTCACCAATTTTTTTCTTTCAGTGCGGGTACAATTCTCATTGTTATGCTTCAAAGGTGCTAACATCCAATGTTCATCCCTTCACCTCTCTACATTCCAGAACACTAAATCCTTTGGTATTCCACGAATATTTCCATTATTTCTCTATCGAATTAGGTATCTTTCTTTTAGTCTAAGTTTTCATAACAAAGGAAAAAAATGAGAAGATTCTATTCTGGGAATTAACAGCAAAAATCACGAAGTAATTTTTTATGTTTTTTTTTTTTAATTTTACTCGGTCAAGTTTCGATTTTTGTTTCACATTCATAAATAAACTAATTATCGGTAAGTGGATCTGAGGACGACAGAATGACGCTAATGAATCGCTCGCCCTAAATATAGCGAAAAAAAGGCCCCTCGTATTGTGCCGAGTCTGGGGCACAAACAATACGATCAATTACTCTACAACCAATACGTGTGTCACTTGTCAGTGGACTAATAATTGATTTCAAGGGGAAACGAGATGCAGGAATGACTGATGGTTAAATAAATCCACCGCAGCGGTCATTAAATTTACGGATTCATTACTAAACGTGTGGGTAATAATTGGGTATTTAATGCTTTCCCTCTGTGTTTACTTAAACTGATAATAAGTGTTGCGGAGATTGTTTGTATTGGTACCTAGCAGGCCGATTTCTGTAAGCATTTCAGCTCACGAATGATTTACGATCTCTAAATTTTAATTTACAGTACAAGTAAAAAGAAATTTAATGATAATTAGAAATTCTTATTATACGCATCAGTTTTAGATATTCACTTCAGGGCATGAAAAGAAAAAAAAAAGGCCAAAGCAGCAAAACTGAACCGCGACGCTGAGGCTGAAGGTCCATCTAGGCCCTTTTAGTGCTCAAATTTGAGCACTAAATCCCGCATGCCATTACGTAGCGACATAATTGTCGTAATTAGCTAAGGAGTATAATATATGCGTGGATGCCTTTACACATCCGAGATAATAATAAAGTTATTTTTGTATTCTGTTATAATCAATGGGATTTTATTTATGAGAGGGCTATCAATTACAGTATCAATTTAGATTGATTGATAATGGTGCTTGTTAAAATTGCTCTATTAATGACTTCCATGTCACTATCAAAATGTAAGATTAGTGCTTAAAATGACGGGGCATTTTCAGAATTTCTATTTGAATAAGCAGAGAGTTAATTGAACTGCGACAACTGTCTTACCATAACTCTCGACCCTTCTCTCTCTTTTTATCCCATATTCGAATGCAACGTTAATTACGTGCGTAAATTATTTTTTTTAGTAATTAATTTCCACTTCTTGCGCATTTCGGTCTCCCTTTAATATATTTGTTTTTACTTCTACTCTCTCTTCTCCTTTTTAAAATAAAACATATTTTTCTTTTACTGCCTCTTTTTGACATATCTTACTTTTCTCTCTTCTTATTTCTGTTGTCTCAGTTTATCACATCTTTGTTTGTAAAGGTATCTTTTATCAGTTTATTTATCATTTTAATGAATGCACGTTTTGACAAATGCGGTCTCTCTATTTTCGTTAGAAAATTTTGAGAGCTTTTTTCGGGTTATTTTATTAATTTTCTATTGTACCACACAACTTCTCTTGGCTCAAAAATGGTTTAGCTTTTATATCGAGCCCTTCTTAAGGGCTTTATTAAAAACACATCAGTTTTAGATATTCACACAAATTTAAGAAAGCCAACGAAACATTGGCCCAATGGAATTTCTTTCTGACGTTTCTTCGACAGCTGTGGCAGACAATGGGCGAAGCGACCTCCCGTGCTTCCCGACGTTGACTGATTCGATTGTGGTGAGCTCCGTGGTATTTATTCATCCGCCGTCGCGCTGCAGTTGAAGGACTGGGGTGGGGGTAGTGGTGGCGCGGGGTTTCGGCGCACTTGATTGGGTCGTAGAATTTGCTTCCAGTCTGCATTTAGAAACGTAATTTCCTTCTTCCTATTGAAACTGTTGCCGTGTTTAGAGATATCAATGGCCTCTCTTGTTGTGATATATATATATATAGGGTACTAATCAATTGCTGATCTAAGATATAAGATATTCATCTCCTTGAAAAGAATGTCGTGCCCTTCGGAGAGAGCGTGCTCTTTGCAACCGTGCTCCGTGCACCTCCGCAAAATGACACCTGTAAAAATTTTGGCCCAACGAGTAATGCGGCAAGTCCGCTCCTGACTACCCTGAGGGCGTAAAACAGGTACTGTAGTATGGTTTGATGAAACTTTATGCTCTACATGAAATATAAAAATGTTAATAATTTATACAGGACTATTCAAAAGTTAGAGCCAAAACCCTAAATCGCTGGGTACCCATTTAGCCCCTGTATCTCCCTTAGGGAGCACTTTAGGAATTTTTTTTATATGACAAACTAGTGTTATTTTGGCCTCCCCTATAAGTTCCCGAAATTATGCCACATACTTACCGAACACCCTGTATAATTAAAAAATTTAATTTCTTGGGCCAAAATCGATCAAAATAGTCACAGTTAATAAAAAAAATCAGGTTTTAATAATTTTTTTTTTCGCCAAAATCGGTTAAAACGGTCACAATTGGTTCAATCGAAAGATCTAGTTTTTGGTTCAAAATCAAAAAAACTGCATTTTTGTTTAGTTAAAAAAAATAATACAAAAAATGTCTTGCAACGATTTAAATGATTTTTTTTCAAATTTGAAAGAAACTCAATTTGTAAACTGAAATCTCAAGTTTTGCTCCAAAATCAACTGAGAAAATCTCTTTTTTTTTTCATAAAATCGGTACTGAGACAAAAATTCACTTTTTGGAAAATATAATTAAAAAATTTTATTTCTTGGGCCAAAATCGATCAAAATAGTAACAGTTAATAAAAGACCCATTTTTCCTAATTTCTTTGTCTCCAAAATTGGTTAAAACGGTCACAATTGGTTCAATCGAAAGATCTAGTTTTTGGTTCAAAATGAAAAAAACTGCATTTTTGTTTAGTTAAAAAAAATAATACAAAAAACGTCTTGTAACGATTTAAATGAATTTTTTCCTAATTTGATTGAAACTCAATTTGTAAACTAAAATCTCAAGTTTTGCTCCAAAATCAACTGAGAAAATCTCGTGTTTTTTTTTCATAAATTCGGTATTGAGACAAAAATTCAATTTTTGGAAAATATAATTAAAAAAATTAATTTCTGGTGCCAAAATCGATCAAAATAGTAACAGTTAATAAAAGACCCATTTTTTACTAATTTCTTTGTCGCCAAAATTGGTTAAAAACCGTCACAATTGGTTCAATCGAAAGATCTAGTTTTTGGTTTAAAATAAAAAAAAAACTGCATTTTTATTTAGTAAAAAAAACATAATAAGTACAAAAAACGTTTTGTAACGATTTAAACGCATTTTTTTTCAAATTTGAATGAAACTCAATTTGTGGACTAAAATCTCAAGTTTTGCTCCAAAATTAACTGAGAAAATCTCGTTTTTTTTTTTAAATAAAATCGGTACTGGGACAAAAATTTACTTTTTTGAAAATACAACTATAACTAATCGATCACAACTGTCACAGTTAATAAAAAAATAAGTTTTTACTAATATCTTTGTCGCCAAAATCGGTTAAACACCGTCACAATTGGTGCAATCGAAAGATCTAGTTTTTGGTTTAAAATCAAAAAAACTGCTTTTTGGTTTATTTAAAAAAAATGATACAAAAGACATTTTGTAATCTAACGTAACGATTTAAACGCATTTTTTTCACATTTGAATAAAACCCAAAGTTTTGTACCAAAATCAACTGAGAAAAATCTCGTTTTTCTTTAAGAAAATCGGTACTGAGAAAAAAAATTACTTTTTGGAAAATACAATCAAAAAAATTAATTTCTTGGGCTAAAATCGATCAAAATAGTCACAGTTAATAAAAAAAAATTAGTTTTTATTAATTTCTTTTATAGTTTTCATTCTTTCAATCAAAAAATCTAGTTTTTGGTAAAAAAAAACTGCATTTTTCTTTAGTTAAAAACAGTTTTGTAACAATTAAAAGGCATTTTTTCTCGAATTTTAATGAAACTCAATTTGTGCACCAAAACCTCCAGAATCACTTTGCTCCAAAATCAACTGACAAAATTTCGTTTTTTTTTTTAATAAAATCGGTATTGACACAATAACTCATTTTTTGGAAAATATAATTAAACAATTTATTTCTCGACTTTCTAAAATAGTCACAGTTAATAAAAAAAATCATGTTTATTAATTTCCTTTTATCGTCATAATTTGTTAAAACCGTCACCATTCGTTCAATCAAAAGATCTAGTTTTTGGTTCAAAATAAAAAAACTATGATTTCATTTAGTTAAAAGAAAATAACGCAAATAACGTTTTGTAACGATTTAAACGCATTTTTTTCAAATTTGAATGAAACTCAATTTGTGGACTAAAATCTCAAGTTTTGCTCCAAAATCAACTGAGAAAATCTCGTTTTTTTTTTAAATAAAATCAGTACTGGGAGAAAAACTAACTTTTTGGAAAATATAATTAAAAAAATTTATTTCTTGGATTAAAATCGATAAAATCAGTCACAGCTAATAAAAATATCAGTTTTTACTAATTTCTTTGTCGCCAAAATCGGTTAAAAGCCGTCACAATTGGTGCAATCGAAAGATCTAGTTTTTGGTTCAAAATCAAAAAAACTGCATTTTTGTTTACTTAAAAAAAATAATACAAAAAATGTCTTGAAACGATTTAAATGAATTTTTTTCAAATTTGAAAGAAACTCAATTTGTAAACTAAAATCTCAAGTTTTGCTCCAAAATCAACTGAGAAAATCTCTTTTTTTTTCATAAAATCGGTACTGA
The DNA here is from genome assembly GCA_951812265.1 of Taphrorychus bicolor. Taxonomy (NCBI): domain Eukaryota; kingdom Metazoa; phylum Arthropoda; class Insecta; order Coleoptera; family Curculionidae; genus Taphrorychus; species Taphrorychus bicolor. The sequence goes on from OX638299.1 coordinate 3,469,984, forward strand.
GACAAAAATTCACTCTTTGGAAAATATAATTAAAAAATTTTATTTCTTGGGCCAAAATCGATCAAAATAGTTAATAAAAAAATCAGTTTTTACTAATTATTTTGTCGCCAAAATTGGTTAAAACAGTCACAATTGGTTCAATCGAAAGATCTAGTTTTTGGTTCAAAATGAAAAAAACTGCATTTTTGTTTAGTTAAAAAAAATAATACAAAAAACGTCTTGTAACGATTTAAATGAATTTTTTCTAAATTTGACTGAAACTCAATTTGTAAACTAAAATCTCAAGTTTTGCTCCAAAATCAACTGAGAAAATCTCGTTTTTTTCATAAATTCGGTACTGAGACAAAAATTCAATTTTTGGAAAATATAATTAAAAAATTTAATTTCTTGGGCCAAAATCGATCAAAATAGTAACAATTAATAAAAGACCCATTTTTTACTAATTTCTTTGTCGCCAAAATTGGTTAAAAACCGTCAGAATTGGTTCAATCGAAAGATCTAGTTTTTAGATCAACATCAAAAAAACTGCATTTTTGTTTATTTAAAAAAAAAGATACAAAAGACGTTTTGTAACGATTTAAACGCATTTTTTTCAAATTTGAATGAAACTCAATTTGTGGACTAAAATCTCAAGTTTTGCTCCAAAATTAACTAAGAAAATCTGTTTTTTTTTTTGTTAAATAAAATCGGTACTGGAACAAAAATTTACTTTTTGGAAAATATAACTAAAAAAATTAATTTCTTGTGCCAAAATCGATCAAAATAGTAACAGTTAATAAAAGACCCATTTTTTACTAATTTCTTTGTCGCCAAAATTGGTTAAAAACCGTCACAATTGGTGCAATCGAAAGATCTAGTTTTTGGTTCAAAATCAAAAAAACTGCATTTTTGTTTAGTTAAAAAAATAATACAAAAAATGTCTTGCACGATTTAAATACATTTTTTTCAAATTTGAAAGAAACTCAATTTGTAAACTAAAATCTCAAGTTTTGCTCCAAAATCAACTGAGAAAAACTCTTTTTTTTTTCATAAAATCGGTACTGAGACAAAAATTCACTTTTTGGAAAATATAATTAAAACATTTAATTTCTTGGGCCAAAATCGATCAAAATAGTTAATAAAAAATCAGTTTTTACTAATTATTTTGTCGCCAAAATTGGTTAAAACAGTCACAATTGGTTCAATCGAAAGATCTAGTTTTTGGTTCAAAATCAAAAAAAACTGCATTTTTGTTTAGTTAAAAAAAATAATACAAAAAATGTCTTGCAACGATTTAAATGAATTTTTTTCAAATTTGAAAGAAACTCAATTTGTAAACTAAAATCTCAAGTTTTTCTCCAAAATCAACTGAGAAAATCTCGTTTTTTTCATAAATTCGGTACTGAGACAAAAATTCAATTTTTGGAAAATATAATTAAAAAATTTAATTTCTTGGGCCAAAATCGATCAAAATAGTAACAGTTAATAAAAGACCCATTTTTTACTAATTTCTTTGTCGCCAAAATTGGTTAAAAACCGTCAGAATTGGTTCAATCGCAAGATCTAGTTTTTGGATCAAAATAAAAAAAAACTGCATTTTTATTTAGTAAAAAAAAACGTAATAAGTACAAACAACGTTTTGTAACGATTTAAACGCATTTTTTTTCAAATTTGAATGAAACTCAATTTGTGGACTAAAATCTCAAGTTTTGCTCCAAAATTAACTGAGAAAATCTCGTTTTTTTTTTTTTAAATTAAATCGGTACTGGGACAAAAATTAACTTTTTGGAAAATATAACTATAACTAATCGATCAAAACTGTCACAGTTAATAAAAAAATAAGTTTTTACTAATATCTTTGTCGCCAAAATCGGTTAAACACCGTCACAATTGGTGCAATCGAAAGATCTAGTTTTTGGTTCAAAATCAAAAAAAATGCTTTTTGGTTTATTTAAAAAAATTGATACAAAAGACATTTTGTAATCTAACGTAACGATTTAAACGCATTTTTTTCAAATTTGAATAAAACCCATTTCTAGACTAAAATCTCAAGTTTTGTTCCAAAATCAACTGAGAAAATCTCGTTTTTCTTTAAGAAAATCGGTACTGAGAAAAAAATTTACTTTTTGGAAAATACAATAAAAAAAATTAATTTCTTGGGCTAAAATCGATCAAAATAGTCACAGTTAATAAAAAAAATTAGTTTTTATTAATTTCTTTTATCGTCTTCATTCGTTCAATCAAAAAATCTAGTTTTTGGTTAAAAAAAACTGCATTTTTGTTTAGTTAAAAACAGTTTTGTAACAATTAAAAGGCATTTTTTCTCGAATTTTAATAAAACTCAATTTGTGCACTAAAACCTCCAAAATCACTTTGCTCCAAAATCAACTGACAAAATTTGTTTTTTTTTTAATAAAATCGGTACTGACACAAAAACTCATTTTGTGGAAAATATAATTAAACAATTTATTTCTCGACTTTCTAAAATAGTCACAGTTAATAAAAAAAATCATGTTTATTAATTTCCTTTTATTGTCATAATTTGTTAAAACCGTCACCATTCGTTCAATCAAAAGATCTAGTTTTTGGTTCAAAATAAAAAAACTATGATTTCATTTAGTTAAAAGAAAATAACGCAAATAACGTTTTGTAACGATTAAAACGCATTTTTTCGCAATTTTGAAAAAATGCAATATGTGGTCTAAAATATCAAGTTTTGCTCCAAACTCGAGAAAATAAAGAACTAAAAAAAGTGTAAAAAATATAAACAATAAATAATAATAATAATAATGTTTATTTATTAGCAAATCTGCTACACACAAAAAACATATAAATATAAATAAAGTAAGAATAACCATTACATAAGCAAATGATTACACTTCAGACATTACATTTACTCTTACTTCCCTTTTAAAATATTCCAAGTTTTCACAATCTTTTACATGGTTTGGCAGTCGGTTAAAATCTTGGAGGCCTAACTAAAAAAAGTGTAATTTTTTTTTAAGTGCAAAAAAGTGTTTGTAAAGGAAAATTGAAAAAGTATAAAAAAAGTACGAAAAAAAGGGTGTAAAAAAGTGTAGCAAAAGCGTAGAAAAAAGTGTAAAAAAATAGGGAATATGTAAACATGTGTATGTCTAAAAAAAAAAGGTAAATTCTGAATTTTTTCAATCAAAACGACATATTTCATATAAATTCGTTTCTCAAAATGTGGCTAAAAAATACAATAATTTACATGTTAAAAACACTTTTTAATTTTTGGATAAATAAGAAATACATATTTGTCATTTATTTCGACCATAAAAAAAATTTAAATGAAATGGCACATATCATATACTTTACTTTGTTTAAAAATGCTAAAAATACCAAAATTTTTCTACACAAAACCGTTTTTGTGTTTTCCGCATGAAAAAAATAATTATTTGTATATAGGTATAGAGCAAAACAGATATTCCTAACATAAAGTGATTTCTGCGATAAAACTTATAACGGATTGTTTATATTTTTCTTCTTCAAGGCAGAAATGCAATATATTTCTTACTAAACACATTTTTGTATTTTCTGGATAAACCCAATAATTAATAATATATACAGAGTGAAAAAAATATTCCAAAGAAAACTATATTTCAATATTTTTGCAAAAAAAAATATATGTGCCTAAAAAATACAATAATTTTCCTATAAACGATAATTTTGTATTTCCTAGCGAAAAAAAAAATTAATTATTTGTATATAAAGATCAATATAAATGTTCTTAAAATGATGTAATTTCTGTCAATAAAAAAATCAAATATGACACGTATTTCCTATACATAATATTATTTTTTTTTTCAAAATTTGGTTCCAAATAATACAATAACTTTGTTATTATTTGTTTTTTGTATTTTCTGAACAAAAAATATTATTTGTATTTAATCAGCGATATAAATACTCCTTTAATTAAAGCCAATAAAAAAATTAAATTTTATTTTTCAAAAATTGCTATTCTGGAAAATTGCAAAAAAAATAAAATTTTTGATCCAGATTTTTTTGCATTTTCCTGGAAAAAAAATTGTGTATTAAATAATTTCTGAATTAATAATGACATTTACTGTGCTAAAAAAAGTCAAATCCTAATTTCTAACTATTATTTTTTTGTAAAATCTGGATAAAAAATCTTACACTTTTTCATATCCAGAATATTTTTGCAATGCCTGGATTAGTAATAGTATTTCTACGTTAAAAAGCAGTGTATTCCAGAAAAAAATGCATTTAATGTCATAAAAAAGTCAAAAATTAATGTTTTTGTATGTAATAAAAAAAAACGTTATTTAATAAATTAAAAACGATTATTTTAAAATAAAAAAAAGTTCTCTCCGGCCGGGAATCGAACCCGGGTCTCCCGCGTGACAGGCGGGGATACTGACCACTATACTACCGAAGACTTGTGTAAAGAATGAAAAAACCTGTATATTAACCGAGAAAAAGTAGTAATATAGTATAAAAACTCGAAAAACTATACATTTTCAACAGAATCTTATCCAGAAATTCACTAAAGTCCAGAAAAAGAAAAATAACATGGTTTTTATCCAGGTTTTCCAGAAAACAGCTTGAAAATTAAAGTATAGTTTCCTACCACATTAATAGCCAACAGGTACTTTGTAAGTACTATAGCCAGGTAGGCATTTTTTCACACCCAAATAATTACTATACTCTTTCCTCAATACAGAAATGTATTAGTTGTGCAGGCGATGCAAAAATATTCTGGATATGATTCTGGATATGATATGATGATTCAACTGCAACCTCGTGTGGAAAGGAAACATTTTTCGCACTTGTTAGATAAATAACTATTTCCAATTTGGGTACGGTAAAATTTCTTAATCGCACGGATTTGCGAGTTGAAAGTATCGCTTTACCGCACAAGTGCAGGCGATGCAAAGATATTCTAGATATGAAATAAATTATGATTTTTTTCTATCCAGATTTTTTAGAAAAATTATTAGTTAAAAACTATGATTCGACTTTTTTTATCACAGTAAATGATATTATATTATATATTATTAATTAAAAAATAGCTTAAGAAATATTTTCTTTACCAGGAAAATGCAAAAAAATCTGGATAAAAAGCATGCATTTTTTGCGATTTTCCAGAATAGCGATGTTTGGCCTCAAAGTAAAAATGTGTCTGCGATAAGGAAATAACCTCTTAGTTGTTTCGTGATTGTCACAAAAAAAGTGGTAAAAAAAAAGAATTTTTCTCTTTAAGTACGTAAAAGTCCTTTTACCGGACGCTTGTGGGAGTTGAAAAGAGGCCTTAAACTGCACTAGTGGGGAAAATTTAATCAACGCTATGCTTCTTTACATGCCCTCGTAGGAAATATGTTGTGCCTAACCGTGCAGACGTGCCCATAACGCACTCGGTTGCTGAGGGAACTCCACTTTGCGTCGTTCGTTCAACCGAAACCTGGTGCGGAAAGAAAACATTTTCCGCACTTGTTAGGTAAATAACTATTTCCAATTTGCGTACGGTAAAATTTCTTAATCGCACGTATTTGCGAGTTGAAAGTAGCACTTTACCGCACAAGTGCAGGCGATGCAAAAATACTCTGGATATGAAAAAAATTATGATTTATGATTATTTTTATGGAAATTAATAGTTAGAAATTATGATTCGACTTTTTTTATCACAGTAAATGATATTATATTATATATTATTAATTTAAAAATAGTTTAAGAAATATTTTCTTTACGAGGAAAATGCAAAAAAATCTGGATAAAGAGCATGCATTTTTTGCTATTTTCCAGAATAGCGATGTTTGGGCCTCAAAATATAAATGTATTTGCGATAAGGAAATTACCGCTTAGTTGTTTCCTCATTTTCACAAAATAAGAGGTAAAAAAGAAGTGTTTTCCTTTTTAAGTACGGAAAAGTCCTTTTACCGGACGCCTGTGCGAGTTGAAAAGAGCACTTTACCGCACTAGTGGGTTAAAATGTATACAATACTCTGCTTCTTTACATGCGCTCGCAGGAAAAATGTTGTGCCTAAACGTCCGGACGTGCTCATAACGCACTTGATTGCTGACAGAACTCCGCTTTGCGTCGTTTTCTCAACTGCAACCTCGTGCGGAAAGGAAACATTTTCCGCACCCGTTAGGTAAACAACTATTTCCAATTTGCGTACGGTAAAATGTCTTAATCGCACGCATTTGCGAGTTGAAAGTAGCACTTTACAGCACAAGTGCAGGCGATGCAAAAATATACTGGATATGAAAAAAAAAATATGATTTTTTATCCAGATTTTACAGAAATATTAATGGTTAAAATTAAGATTCGACTGTAAATGATGTTATATTATGTATTATTAATTTAAAAATAGTTTAATAATTTTCTTTAACAGGAAAATGCAAATAAATCTGGATAAAAAGCATGCATTTTTTGCCATTTTCCAGAATAGCGATGTTTGGCCTCAAAGTATAAATGTGTCTGCGATAAGGAAATTACCTCTTAGTTGTTTCGTGATTGTCACAAAAAAGAGGTAAAAAAAAAGAATTTTTCTCTTTAAGTACGTAAAAGTCCTTTTACCGGACGCTTGTGCGAGTTGAAAAGACGCCTTAACTGCACTAGTGGGGAAAATTTAATCAACGCTATGCTTCTTTACATGCCCTCGTAGGAAATATGTTGTGCCTAATCGTGCAGACGTGCCCATAACGCACTCGGTTGCTGAGGGAACTCCACTTTGCGTCGTTTGTTCAACCGCAACCTCGTGAGGAAAGAAAACATTTTCCGCACTTGTTAGGTAAATAACTATTTCCAATTTGCGTACGGTAAAATTTCTTAATCCCACGTATTTGCGAGTTGAAAGTAGTACTTTACCGCACAAGTGCAGGCGATGCAAAAATATTCTGGATATGAAAAAAATTATGATTTATGATTATTTTTATGGAAATTAATAGTTAGAAATTATGATTCGACTTTTTTTTATCACAGTAAATGATATTATATTATATATTATTAATTTAAAAATAGTTTAAGAAATATTTTCTTTACGAGGAAAATGCAAAAAAATCTGGATAAAGAGCATGCATTTTTTGCTATTTTCCAGAATAGCGATGTTTGAGCCTCAAAATATAAATGTATTTGCGATAAGGAAATTACCGCTTAGTTGTTTCCTCATTTTCACAAAATAAGAGGTAAAAAAGAAGTGTTTTTCTTTTTAAGTACGGAAAAGTCCTTTTACCGGACGCCTGTGCGAGTTGAAAAGAGCACTTTACCGCACTAGTGGGTTAAAATGTATACAATACTCTGCTTCTTTACATGCGCTTGCAGGAAAAATGTTGTTCCTAAACGTCCGGACGTGCTCATAACGCACTTGATTGCTGACAGAACTCCGCTTTGCGTCGTTTTCTCAACTGCAACCTCGTGCGGAAAGGAAACATTTTCCGCACCCGTTAGGTAAACAACTATTTCCTATTTGCGTACGGTAAAATGTCTTAATCGCACGCATTTGCGAGTTGAAAGTAGCACTTTACCGCACAAGTGCAGGCGATGCAAAAATATTATGGATATGAAAAAAAAATATGATTTTTTATCCAGATTTTGCAGAAAAATTAATGGTTAAAATTAAGATTCGACAGTAAATGACATTATATTATGTATTATTAATTTAAAAATAGTTTAATAATTTTCTTTAACAGGAAAATGCAAATAAATCTGGATAAAAAGCATGCATTTTTTGCCATTTTCCAGAACAGCGATGTTTGGATTCCAAATATAAATGTGTTTGCTATAAGGAAATTACCGCTTAGTTGTTTCCTTATTTTCACAAAATAAAGAGTTAAAAAAAAGTATTTTTCTTTTTAAGTACGGAAAATTCTTTTTACCGGACGCTTGTGCGAGTTGAAAAGAGCATTTTACCGCACTAGTGGGTAAAATTTATACAATACTATGCTTCCTTAAATGCGCTCTTAGGAAAAATGTGGCTTTACCGTGAGGACGTGCCCATAACATACTTGATTGCTGACAGAACTGCGCATTGCGTAGTTTGTTCAACTGCAACCTCGTGCGGAAAAAAAACATTTTCCCACTAACTATTACGGTATAGGTAAAATGTCTTAATCGCACGCATTTGCGAGTTGAATGTAGCACTTTACCGCACAAGTGCAGGCGATGCAATAGTATATTGTGCAACTAGTGTCAAAAATTGCATTTTTTACACGAATGCGACGGTTTGGACACGAGCCGTAGGCGAGTGATACAACGTCACAAGAGTGTGAAGAGTAATTTTCGTACGTGTTTGCACACTATTCTTTATCTACGACTGCGATTTTGCTTCATAAAGGATCATTCGTATTATAATAGTATATTATACAAGCATTTAATGAGAGTCGTTACTCTGGAAGGTAACGTTTGAGTGTTGCTCGAGAGAATAACGCTCATTAAACGCGAGTTGAATACTGTTACGATCGCAGCAACGCCGCATGGGAGGCGGGGCAACGCATGGGAGCGTGTTGGTTGGTGGAGCTTCGCGACCTATCCGCGCTGCGTCACGGCTGACACGAGTGATTTATTGCTCGGCTGGCTTAATCTAGAAGGCAGTTGTTTACAACCGTTTTTTTTATGCGAGATTATTCAAGAATTCTTATAAAGAACTTTCTAGGTTTTTCTGTAATTTTAGGATTGATATAAAAGGCGCATAGAGCGCCCGAGTAGTAGTAGTCGTATTTTAATCGAGCTATAAGTAAGCTAAAGTTACGAAGCGATAATAGAAGGCTATAAAGTGTTAAGTAGTGAGTTATTTAGTAGTCGAGTGTATTTGTGGAATAAATAAATGGTGTTTTCGTGTTAAATCGTTGCACTGGAATTATTGAACCCCGAGTTCGCAACAATTGGTGTCAGAAGTGCGATTCCAGTGGGAATTCGAGGACTATACTGAACTGTAAGTGTGTGCTTCATTGCCGGACATTACGTGTTTATGCCAGTGACCAGAAGCCAGCATCAAGCGATGGAGGATCAACTTGCCGCCCTGCTGTCCTTTATGCAACAACAGAAGGAAGAGCAAGAAAGACGTTATGTATAACAAAAAGAAGAGCAGGAAAAACGTGATCAAGTTCAGGAGCGACGTTATCTAGAACAGAAGAAAGAGCTGGAAACACGTGATCAAATACAGGAAAGACGTTATCTAGAACAAAAGGAAGAGCAGGAAAAACGTGATCAAGTGCAGGAGCAACGTCATCAACAATTCAAAGAAGAATTAATGAACCAACTCGCAGCTAGGGAGCAACAATTGGAAGAAAGAATAATGCAATCCGTTAACGAATCCATTAACGGCGTCAACAAGGGACTCGAAGCTGTCAACCAGAGGGTTCTCGAGCTAGAAAAGAAATTCCGGGAACAAACTGAAGACGACAACGTATCAACAGAGAGTTTTAGCACACCCAACGCTAAAATTAAGCCTCCCGATTATGACGGTACTACGGCCTGGGAAATCTATAAAACCCAATTTGAGGCAGCTGCAAAAGCTAATGGTTGGTCCGAGCCCCAGAAAGCTACATCATTAGTGGTAGCACTTCGTGGAAAAGCGGCTGAGTTACTCCAATCTCTGTCGGCAGCGGATCAAAGTAAATATGCGGTTTTAGTACACACTCTGCAACTACGATTTGGAAATGAACACAAAGAAACCGTGTTCCAGGCCCAGCTGAGGATGAGACAGCAAAAGTCAGGTGAATCCTTACAAGAATTTGAGGCGGACATAGACAGACTCATTCACCTGGCATATCCATCGGCTCCTGAATCTTTTCAAATGCAATTTGCCGCCGAAAGGTTCATCGAGGGAGTTAGAGATAGTGACATGAGATACCACTTACGTCTAGTAAGGCCCAAGGATATCAGCGAGGCACTAGTTCGGGCCCTGGAATTCGAGGCGTCACGAGTGTCATCTAGTTCATCTCCACGTGTACGAATGGCAACTTGCGGTGAAGAGGAGAATACGTCTATGGCTGAATCCATGGCCAGTTTACATAAAGCGATGAAAGATATGGCAGTCAGTATGCAAGCCCTGTTAGAAAGAACTCCTCGATCAACAGACAATCGGGGCATAAAATGTTTTAACTGCGGCAGACTGGGTCACATCAAAAGTAACTGCCGTAATAGGGCAAGAAGTCCGTTGCCGTCGTTTAGAAGACCGAGCGGCGACCAAGAACGCGCTAAGTCCCAGGAAAACTAATTCCGGTCAATGCAAGGGGGCAATTGACCGGGCCCGTTAAGACCCCCAGGATCTTTAAAGTCAATAATTTGGGTGGAAAAAGTCTCACAGTGGCCGGACGCATTAAAGGACAGAAGATCCAGATTACCATCGATACAGGAGCAGATGTGACCATTGCAAGGCCAGATAAACTTGTCGGATATACCATACAACCATTGCCCAATCCTATTATGTTAAAATCAGTCACTGGAGAGTCTTGCCCTATAGACGGAGAAGCCGATGTCACCATCATTATTGGAGAAAGACTCGAAGTTCGGCATAAAGTGTTGGTTGCCAGGATCAAAGACGAGTTTATTTTGGGAATGGATCTCATCAGGAAACATGGATTCTCCTATGATCACAAACAGAATATTCTCACGTTTGGAGATGAGGAGTTTGCATTAACCAATGGAAATGTGGAAACTAGTATCCGTCTACTGGTGGTGGAAGATGTAAAAATTCCTCCAAATTCAGAACAAATTATCACAGTGACTTCTGAAAATGATCCTGGGTGGTCCATAGGACTTATAGAACCTAACCTGGATTTGACGACTGAAATCATGGTAGCCCGAACTTTGACCGACACGAAGAAGACTATGCCAGTACGAGTTGCCAATATTGGAGAAAGGACCATCAAGCTAAAAGAAGGAACAGTTCTTGCCAATTATGAGCCTGTACAATGGGTATGCAATTGTGTCGAAGCAGAGACATCCAAAATTATATCTTCTAACCAAGCTTCCCCAGAAGTTATTCATGCTTTTAAGCGACAGTGGAGTCACCTGTCAAAGGAACAACTTCAGTCTGCTATAAAATTTGCCATGGATGAATCTGATATGTTTAACTTCAAGAGCAACGACAGTCAAACCGATTTAGTTGTCCATAAGATCAACACAGGAGATGCCCAGCCAATACGACAACATCCACGAAGGGTCCCTCTGGCTAAACAACAGGAAGTTAACAGTTTGCTGAATGAAATGTTAAAGAAGGGCGTCATAGAAGAATCATCTAGTCCATGGTCGTCGCCTGTGGTTCTTGTTAAGAAGAAAGATGGTTCAACGCGGTTCTGTGTTGACTACAGGAAACTTAATGATGTAACCAAGAAAGACAGCTACCCATTGCCACGTATAGACGACACCTTAGCAACTTTATCGGGATCAAAGTGGTTTTCCACTCTAGATTTAAAAAGTGGGTACTGGCAAGTAAAGATTGCTCCCGAAGACAAAGAAAAGACTGCATTTTCTACTGGTTCTGGACTATACCAATTCACTGTTATGCCTTTTGGATTGTGCAATGCTCCATCAACTTTCGAGCGACTAATGGAACTTGTCTTGAGGGGGCTGACTTGGAAAACTTGCCTGGTATACTTAGATGACATAATTGTCATGGGGCGTGATTTCGACGAGCACTTGAAGAATTTAAGAGAAATCTTCAACAAGTTACGGAATGCTCACCTGAAGTTAAACTACAAGAAATGCAGCCTGTTCCAAAAGCAAGTCGAGTACTTGGGGCATACTATCTCAGAAAAAGGCATTAAAACTAGCCATAGTAAAATATCTGCCATTAAAGATTGGCCAGTTCCCCGAGACAAACACGAAGTAAGGAGCTTTTTGGGACTATGTACTTACTACAGGAGATTTGTAGAGGGATTTGCCGACATCGCAAAACCGCTGCACCAATTAACGGAAAAGAAAACACCGTTCTTGTGGAACCACGAATGCAGCCAGGCATTTGCAAGGCTTAAAGCTGCCCTCTGTTCTAGTCCGATCTTGGCTTACCCTATAAAGGACGGACTCTTTATTTTGGACACGGATGCAAGTAACTGTGGTCTAGGTGCAGTACTCTCTCAAAGACAAAACGGGCAAGAGAAGGTCATTGAATACTACAGTAAGACTTTAAATAAGCCAGAAAGAAACTATTGCGTCACTAGAAAGGAACTGTTGGCCATCGTTAAAGCAGTCGAACATTACCATCGCTACTTATATGGAAAAAGGTTCCTGATTAGGACTGACCATGGAGCCTTAAAATGGTTATTACAGATGAAGAACTCTGAAGGTCAAATAGCCAGATGGATAGAGCGCCTGCAGCAGTACGATTTCCAAATTGAACATCGACCAGGAAGGTCTCACGGAAATGCCGATGCATTGTCTAGACGGCCTTGTAAAGAAGATTGTCGGCATTGTCAAAGAACTGAGCAGCGTGAGGGACCTCCTTTGGTAAGGAGAACGTCGGTAGAAATAAACGATGGCTGGACCACACAGGCCCTTCGAGAAGAACAAATTAATGATCCAGATATTGGACCCATCCTCTCTGCAAAGACTGACGACAAGAGACCAGAATGGCAAGAAATTGCTGATAGAAGTCCCAACTTGAAGGCGCTATGGGCCCAGTGGCACTCTCTCAAAATAGAAAATGGACTACTGAAGAGAGCGTGGGAGAGTCCGGATGGCAAGACCGTAGTCAGTCAGTTGGTTGTTCCTGGAAGCAGAAAATCGGACGTACTACAGGAAATGCACGACGGAACCAGTGGAGGTCATTTTGGGGTCAATAAAACCTTGGCCAAAATTAAAGAGCGGTTCTACTGGGTGAATTATCATGAAGACGTCGAATCTTGGTGCCGCAAGTGCGAAGTTTGTTGTGCCACAAAAGGACCTCGAACAAGATCACGCGGCCGAATGGTGCAGTACACTGTAGGTGCTCCATTCGAGAGGGTAGCAATTGATGTCGCGGGACCGTTTCCTCAGACTGAGTCGGGCAATAAATACATCTTGGTTGCCATGGATTACTTCACTAAATGGCCTGAAGCATACGCCCTGCCTAATCAAGAAGCAACGACTGTGGCAACGGTGCTAGTAAATGAAATGTTCTGCAGATTTGGAGTCCCTCTCGAACTTCATTCTGATCAGGGCCGAAATTTTGAATCGGCTGTTTTCCAGAAGGTCATGGAACTTCTCGGAATTCGCAAGACCAGGACAACTCCTTTGCATCCACAGTCGGATGGGATGGTAGAGAGATTTAATCGGACCATGGAACATTACCTGTCTAAAATGGTGGCAGATCATCAGCGTGATTGGGACCAACATCTACCTCTCATGTTGATCGCATATCGAGGCTCTACGCATGAAGCCACTGGTTATACTCCGGCGAAAGTGATGTTCGGGAGGGAAATGAGGCTTCCTGCGGATTTGATGTATGGAACACCAGAAAAAGAGTCGCTCAGCTCTGAGAGTTTTGTGGAGGAGCTTAAGGAGAGGCTGAACAATGTTCATGAGCAAGTCAGGAATAAACTGCGGATATCCAGTGATCGAGCCAAAGTAAGATATGACTTACTAGCTAACTCCCGCGGCTTCCAGGATGGTGATTTGGTGTGGCTATACAATCCGAGGCGAAAGGTGGGGAAGTCGCCCAAACTTAGCCAAAATTGGGAAGGACCTTATACAATTATAAAGAAGATTAATGATGTGGTGTATAGGATCCAGCGGACCCCTAGGTCAAAGATGAAGGTCGTTCATTTGGATCGATTAGCACGATACCATGGAACTCTATCTGTTCGGGACGAACAGACTTAGGAGGAGGGCAATGTTACGATCGCAGCAACGCCGCATGGGAGGCGGGGCAACGCATGGGAGCGTGTTGGTTGGTGGAGCTTCGCGACCTATCCGCGCTGCGTCACGGCTGACACGAGTGATTTATTGCTCGGCTGGCTTAATCTAGAAGGCAGTTGTTTACAACCGTTTTTTTTATGCGAGATTATTCAAGAATTCTTATAAAGAACTTTCTAGGTTTTTCTGTAATTTTAGGATTGATATAAAAGGCGCATAGAGCGCCCGAGTAGTAGTAGTCGTATTTTAATCGAGCTATAAGTAAGCTAAAGTTACGAAGCGATAATAGAAGGCTATAAAGTGTTAAGTAGTGAGTTATTTAGTAGTCGAGTGTATTTGTGGAATAAATAAATGGTGTTTTCGTGTTAAATCGTTGCACTGGAATTATTGAACCCCGAGTTCGCAACAATACTATACTTTATCCACGACCAAGATTCCGGGTTTTCTCAATTATGATAGGTTATAGGGGCCACAAAGACAACTCACAATTTCAAAACCACGACCACAACTGGTTTCGCTAATCGACGGCGCGACGTTTAATGCGTCAGTAGATGACGCTCTAGGCGTCCGCGCCTGTTCATTTCAATGCTACGAGGGAGGACTGTAAATTACTTCTTTTAATGGCCTATTTTAAGTGCTTTTCAGTGAAAAACTATATTTTTTAGTGAAAAAGAGACACTGTAACCTACATTTGTCTCCATACATCCTAATCTCCATACATCCTAAAGTATAATTATTTGAATAAACCAGTAGTAACTACCGATTTCATGTTTAGAGCACTTTATTTTTCGAGTTGCCAGTTGTCTACGACATGTTTCGTTTCCAAGACAACTCATTATTCACAAGTGAATAAAGATTAGCATTCATCTTGAGAGTGTACAAGATAATGTGACTATTATAGTATGGGCGTTGATAAAATATATGCAAGGCGTGTGCAAAGCAATCAGAAGCTTCTGTATGAGAGCGTGCGCAATGTGCACTTTGCGCACGCTGTTTGCAATATGCGATTTTCAACGGTAGTTAGTAGTGCGCATTTGTTCATTTTCGAGGCAGTCGTAGAAAAAAATATTGTGGATATGACAAAAACTATTATTTTTAATTCACAATTTACAAAAAAATTAATAAATAAAAATTAAGATTTGCCTTTTTATCACAGTAAGTGATACTATATTATTAATTTAGAAATAATTTAACAAATATTTTCTTTATCTTCTTCTCATGCTATCCGTTAACGGATGTTTGCGACTACATTCTTCATTTCATCCCTGTTCCCAGCGGTGTGAATCAGTGTCTGTATGTTGTGCATTCCCGTCCAATGTCTAATATTCCGTAGCCAAGACATCTTTTTCCTTCCTACTCCTCTCCGACCCTCTATCTTACCCTCAATTATCAATTGCAAGTATTTATATTTTTCGTTCCTCATGACGTGCCCTAGGTATGCAGTTTTCCTCTTTTTGATGGTGGTGAACAACTCTCGCTCTTTGTTTACAGATGCTAGCACATCTTCATTTGTTATTCTTGCTGTCCAGGGTATTTTGAGGATTCTGCGGTACAACCACATCTCGAACGCTTCTAATTTGTTGATGGTGTTTACTTTGAGGGTCCAACCTTCCATCCCATAAAGAAGCACCGACCAGACGTAGCACTTCAGGAATCTTAGTCTCAAATCAAGATCGAAGTCCAAGCAAGTGAACACTCTTCTCAGTTTAAAGAATGCTTCACGCGCTTGTTCAATGCGGCATTTAATTTCCAAGTCAGATGTCCAGTCCTCAGACAACCATACTCCCAAATACTTAAATTTATTAACCCTTTCTATGCGCATCGTGTTTAACGTTATCTCGGAGTCTTCAAAGGCACTCATATCCTTTGTGATCACTAAAAACTTTGTTTTCTTGGTGTTTATATTGAGACCCACCGATCTACTGTGTTCCCCTACGATGTTGACTAGTCGTTGTAAGTCCTGCATATTATCAGTGATCAGCACTTTGTCGTCGGCATAGCGGATGTTGTTGATCCACATCCCGTTAACCTTAATACCGATCTCTTTCTCTTCCAAAGCTTCACGAAAAACCGCCTCGGAGTACAGGTTAAACAGTAGCGGGGACAGAACACATCCCTGTCGCACTCCTTTCTGAATCTGTACGTTGTTAGACAATTCGCCATCCAATTTAATCTGTGCAGTCTGGTTCCAATATAAATTTTCGATGCATCTGATATCCTTTTGATCTATATCAAGGTTTCTCAGGAGTTGCATTAGTCTATGATGTTCGACTCGATCAAATGCTTTTTCGTAGTCCACAAAGCACAGGCAGATGTCCTTTTTGACGTCACAACAGTTCTGGATAAGCACTTGTGTAGCCACCATCGCCTCCCTTGTGCCCATTCCCTCTCTGAACCCAAACTGTGAATCACTAATATCTCTTTCGCACTTTTTATAAATTCTTTGGTGGATTATTTTTAGAAATATTTTTAGGGCATGGCTCATCAAGCTGATGAGTCGGTGATTTTCGCATGTTCTTGCGTTGGTTTTTTTGGGCAAGGGTACGAAGGTGGAATTCAGCCATTGTTGTGGGTATTGTCCTGTTTCATAGATGATGTTAAATATCTTGTGTAGAGCTTCAATGCTTGTTTCATCCAAAATTTTCAAAATCTCTGACGGAATCTCATCGGGCCCGGTGGCCTTGTTGTTCCTTCATGGCCTTCATGTCCTTCATGGCAGTACCGAGAGAAGGTTTCCGGTGGCGCCATCCGTGTCCGTTTGTTGAACTAACGAGATTACACCCGTCCAGTTTCAACGTCAATGCCTGTTCTAAGGAAGAAATGATGCAGATTACTGTAAAATACAGAAACTTCTTTCGGTACTGCCATGAAGCGTGTCTTGACCATTTCGACATTTCGGAAGCTTTAATTGTGTCAAAGCCTCACTGATGAGCCGTAAACGGCGAAACTAGTCTGTGGATGGACACACTTAAAGCTTGCGAAATGATGGTATCAGTCGTTTTAAAAGGTCGAAAACAGCGTTTTCATAGTACCGACGGCTAAAAATCGATTTCTGTATTTTACAGTAATCTGCATCATTTCTTCCTTAGACCGGGCATTGACGTTGAAACTGGACGGGTGTAATCTCGTTAGTTCCACAAACGGACACGGATGGCGCCACCGGGAACCTTCTCTCGGTACTGCCATGAAGCGTGTCTTGACCATTTCGACATTTCGGAAGCTTTAAGTGTGTCAAAGCCTCACTGATGAGCCGTAAACGGCAAAACTAGTCTGTGGATGGACACACTTAAAGCTTGCGAAATGATGGTATCAGTCGTTTTAAAAGGTCGAAAACAGCGTTGCCATAAAATTTGTTAATCGAATAAATTAAAAAAATATTTATATTGCTCACTAAATACAAATAATATTTTTTGTTCAGAGAATAAAAAAAAAATGTAATAACAAAATTATTGTAGTATTTTTTAACCAAATTTTGGAAAAGAATAATATGTGTCACAGGGCGGCCCAAATTGTTTATTGCTACAGTCGAATTTTTAATTTTTTGCTTAATTTGAATATGTATGGTATTTCAAGTATCAACTGATGTCATAAAATAGAAAGTTTTGATGAAGGCAAAGCCAACTCTAGACAATGTTAAGTAGTTTTAATTACATTTTTGGACATTTTCGAAAGCAAATTATAACAAATTATACATTGTAAGCATTTTTGTGGTTTTCAAATTTACCACCAGAAAGCAACGCCATCTAGGGAAATTAGTTGTAACTCATTGATTTAGAGTGGTACTGTCATTGTCTTACTTGTCATTGTGTTGATGGGGCGAAAAAAAGACAAAACGTGTTTAAGGCGATTTCGATTTTTTTCAATGCTTTTACACTTTGTGGATTGTAATAAAACGTGTTTTTTATTTATTTGAATTGTTTATTGTCGGCCAGTTCCCCATTTTGCAACATGAAAGCAATCAGGATAAAACGCAGTATTTTTCTGTTCAAAAATCCAATATGGCGTCTGTAAGGAAAAAAAAAGTTGATGATGGCTGCTGAAAATCGAAACGTCGGATTAGATATATGACACCGCCTTCTTGTAGAGGAAAAAAAGCTGCCGTGAGAATGTATCAATCGTTTTCGATTATCTCTTCAAATAGACTCAGAAAAAAATAAAAACATTTTTTCCAAAATTTCGTTTTTCTTTTTAATATCTTCAGACGTAGTCGGGATTTTTCAAGTTTTAAAACGGCAATATATGATGCTTAAAAATGCGCAACTTTGCCCCAATGGTGAGGGTCGATTTGAATTACCCTGTATACTCACAGCTTTCTTATAAAATTTAACACGTTTCAGAAGGGTGTATAGAACATATTTTTTTTATAGAGATAAAACAAGTCCGTTCTAAATTCCCAGCCCGTTCCTGTTTTTTTTTTTGCAAACTATAACAACTAAAATGGTTTTTCCTAGCACATACAACTTGAAAAACACAGAAATAACGGCAAAATATCTATATTCAAGCTCGCAACAAGACTATTGAACGTTATTAGGATCTTATCGGGTCTTATTCGAGTGTTTGCGTTGTCACACAGGTATTAATAATCGACAAACATAAATTGATATCGTTTATTTGAGAACCTGTCAAACAAGTGCGTAGTGATTTATGCAAATAATTTCCGGATATCCTCAGTGACTAACGAGATTGTATAAGTCAGGTAAGTTTTGTCAATAATTTCTGCAACTTTCCCCAAACGCGAGTGTAAAGTATCGTTACAGTGTAAGGTGGTTCCACAGTATTATACTGTGGTATATCGTACTCGGACTTTTCTTTTCAATAAGAAACAAAAAGTGAGGCGTCAATAAAAAAAAAGTTTACCAGGTTAGTACTTGTTCAAATATTTGAAAGAATTTCGTAGTCGATTATATTTGCAATGCGGCTACATATATATACATAAATCTAATGTAATATTAAGTACGCAGCTATAAAAAAAAAACACTAAAAAGCAAAGTAATAAGTTCGAATCAGCGTTAAGTGGCCCATAAATCGAACTATAAGCGGCGAATTACCGACTCCATCAGAGCTAGTAAATATCTACATAATACAATCTAATAAAAAGTGGTTTAATAACGATCGTCATTGAGCTGACAAATAAGAGCAGCAATGTAAACTAATTAAAGTGGGGGGAGAAGAAAACCGTTGTTTTCCATTAAGGGATTGGATCCATATAAAGGAGACGGTAAAGCTGTCCATCACCAGGACTTCCGCATGCGAATTGATTAAGCTTGCGTGACACAAAAAAATTAACAATTCTGTGCAAAGCAATAAATCAATGTGCAGAGCACACAAAAAAAATCCTCAAAACGAATAGAATGTTTCACAGATTGGGTATATAAAGTGTTCGAGCAATATTAGCAACAAGCTCCTCGACAACCTACAAAGTTCCTAAAGAATGTATGAGTGAAGGATGGCGTTCATATAACAGCAAAACGCTGGAAAATTAAACAAGCTTTGGTTACGGCCTCAAAAAAAAAAAATCGTAAAAGAAAAAAGTCGTAATAATTACCACCCCTTGAACATTTTCACAAAAAAATCGGGAAGTTTTTTTGCTGTTTTTGATCGAAATGCCACGCTTGCAGTGCCCTAAGTACGTAACAAACTCAATTCGAATGAAATTAACCTCTAAAGAGGTTTTTAAAAAATTATAAAAAAGCGGTTCTAGAAGTGCCTAAAAAGGGGATGCACAATTTTGTCAAAATAAAAAACATCCAAAAAAAAAACGTCCAAAGTAAATCGGTCCACCGATAATTTTCTCCAAAATAAAAACATCCACAGAAATTCAATCCAAACCAGAAAATGTCCAAAATAAAATCGTCCAACGCATTTTCATCCAAAATCTCCTTGAAATGACCTCTAATCTTTTTATGGTGGTTGCTATTAGCTCGCTACGGCGGGTTGATATTTAGAGTTATTGATACGAGTCGGCCGAAACGTCAACAAATCGAAATTATGTTTAAAAACTTTAATGTATTGTTTGCATGCATAATCTTTAGAGCGTAAATTAAAAAAAAATACATTAAAATGTATTTACTGAATATCATTAGATAAAATGTCATTCAACACATTATTTCTCTGTATGTATGTATTGTAAGAAATCTTAGTAAAAAGGAATAAAAGGAAAGGTGGAAGGGTTTGTATTAATTGAATGACGGAGATGTCTCGGGCCCCACCGTTTATGATTTATGTGGTAGATGGGCCACAAACCACAGGAGAAATGCTGAATAGAGCCTTTAGACAATTGAACAAATTCCAGAGTGCAGTGTTTTATTCATAGCGATGAAAGTCACCCAACATGTATACATCCTAATGAGTCAATAGTAAACTCTGTTACTTTTAGAATAAATCTACAGGAAGTATATCTCTGAAAACTCTGAATAATGTTACGATCGCAGCAACGCCGCATGGGAGGCGGGGCAACGCATGGGAGCGTGTTGGTTGGTGGAGCTTCGCGACCTATCCGCGCTGCGTCATGGCTGACACGAGTGATTTATTGCTCGTCTGGCTTAATCTAGAAGGCAGTTGTTTACAACCGTTTTTTTTTTTATGAGAGATTATTCAAGAATTCTTATAAAGAACTTTCTAGGTTTTTCTGTAATTTTCGGATTGTATATAAAAGGCGCATAGAGCGGCGGTTAAGGAATAGTCGTATTTTAATCGAGCTATAAGTAAGCTAAAGTTACGAAGCGATAATAGAAGGCTATAAAGTGTTAAGTAGTGAGTTATTTAGTAGTCGTGTGTATTTGTGGAGTTAATAAATAGTGTTTTCGTATTAAATCGTTACACTGGAATTATTGAACCCCGAGTTCGCAACAATTGGTGTCAGAAGTGGGATTCCAGTGGGAACTTGAAAACTAATATTGCTGAATTGTAAGTGAGTGCTTCATTGCCGGACATTACGTGTTTATGCCAGTGACCAGAAGCCAGCATCAAGCGATGGAGGATCAACTTGCCGCCCTGCTGTCCCTTATGCAACAACAGAAGGAAGAGCAAGAAAGACGTTATGTAGAACAAAAAGAGGAGCAGGAAAAACGTTATAAAGAACAAAAAGAAGAACAAGAAAGACGTGATCAAGTACAGGAGCGACTTTTACAACAACAGAGGGAAGAACAGGAAAAACGTGATCAAATACAGGAGCGACGTTATCTAGAACAGGAGAAACGTTATAATGAACAAAAAAAGGAACAAGAAAGACGTGATCAAGTACAGGAGCAACGTCATCAACAATTCAAAGAAGAATTAATGAACCATCTCGCAGCTAGGGAGCAACAATTGGAAGAAAGAATAATGCAATGCGTTAACGAATCCGTTAACGGCGTGAACGAATCCATTAACGGCGTTAACGAAGGACTCGAAGCTGTCAACCAGAGGGTTCTCGAGCTAGAAAAGAAATTCCGGGAACAACTTGAGGACGACAACGTGTCTACAGAGAGTTTTAGCACATCCAACGCAAAAATTAAGCCTCCCGATTATGACGGTACTACGGCCTGGGAAATTTATAAAACACAATTTGAGGCAGCTGCAAAAGCTAATGGCTGGTCCGAGCCCCAGAAAGCTACATCATTAGTGGTAGCACTTCGTGGAAAAGCGGCTGAACTACTCCAATCTCTGTCGGCAGCTGATCAAAGTAATTATGCAGTTTTAGTACACTCTCTGCAACTACGATTTGGAAACGAGCACAAAGAAACCGTGTTCCAAGCCCAGCTGAGGATGAGACAGCAGAAGTCAGGTGAATCCTTACAAGAATTTGAGGCGGACATAGACAGACTAATTCACCTGGCATACCCATCAGCCCCTGAATGTTTTCAAAAGCAATTTGCCGCCGAAAGGTTCATTGAGGGAGTTCGAGATAGTGACATGAGGTACCACTTACGTCTAGTCAGACCCAGGAATATCAGCGAGGCACTAGTTCGGGCCCTGGAATTCGAGGCGTCGCGAGTGTCATCTAGTTCATCTCCACGTGTAAGAATGGCAACTTGCGATGACGAGGAGGATACGTCAAGGACTGAATCCATGGCCAGTTTACATAAAACGATTAAGGATATGGCAGTCAATATACATGCCCTGTTGGGAACGACGCCTCGATCAACAGACAATCGGGGCATAAAATGTTTTAACTGCGGCAGACTGGGTCACATCAAGAGTAACTGCCGTAATAGGGCAAGAAGTCCGTCGCCGTCGTTTAGAAGACCGAGCAGCGACCAAGAACGCCCTAGGTCCCAGGAAAACTAATTCCGGTCAATGCAAGGGGGCAATTGACCGGGCCCGTTAAGACCCCCAGGATCTTTAAAGTCAATAATTTGGGTGGCAAAAGTCTTACAGTGGCCGGACGCATTAAGGGACAGAAAATCCAGATTACCATCGATACAGGAGCAGATGTGACCATTGTAAGGCCAGACAAACTTGTCGGATATACCATACAACCATTGCCCAATCCTATTATGTTAAAATCAGTCACTGGAGAGTCTTGCCCTATAGACGGAGAAGCCGATGTCACCATCATTATTGGAGAAAGACTCGAAGTTCGGCATAAAGTGTTGGTTGCCAGGATCAAAGACGAGTTTATTTTGGGAATGGATCTCATTAGGAAACATGGATTCTCCTATGATCACAAACGGAATATTCTCACATTTGGAGATGAGGAGTTCGCATTAACCAATGGAAATGTGGAAACTAGTGTCCGCCTACTGGTGAAAATTCCTCCAAATTCAGAACAAATTATCACAGTGACCTCTGAAAATGATCCTGGGTGGTCCATAGGACTTATAGAACCTAACCTGGATTTGACGACTGAAATCATGGTAGCACGAACTTTGACCGACACGAAGAAGACTATGCCAGTACGAGTTGCAAATATTGGAGAAAAGACCATCAAGCTCAAAGAAGGAACAGTTCTTGCCAATTATGAGCCTGTGCAATGGGTATGCAATTGTATCGAAGCAGAGACATCCAAAGTTAAATCTTCTAACCAAGCTTCCCCAGAGGTTATTGATGCTTTCAAACGACATTGGAGTCATCTGTCAAGGGAACAACTTCAATCTGCCATAAAATTTGCTATGGATGAATCTGATATGTTCAACTTCAAGAGCAACGACAGTCAAACTGATTTAGTTGTCCATAAGATCAACACAGGAGATGCCCAGCCAATACGACAACACCCACGAAGGGTCCCTCTGGCTAAACAACAAGAAGTTAACAGTTTGCTGAATGAAATGTTAAAGGAGGGCGTCATAGAAGAATCATCTAGTCCATGGTCGTCGCCGGTGGTTCTTGTTAAGAAGAAAGATGGTTCAACGCGGTTCTGTGTTGACTACAGGAAACTTAATGACGTGACCAAGAAGGACAGCTACCCATTGCCACGTATAGACGACACCTTAGCAACTTTATCGGGATCAAAGTGGTTTTCCACTCTAGATTTAAAAAGTGGGTACTGGCAAGTAAAGATTGCTCCCGAAGACAAAGAAAAGACTGCATTTTCTACTGGTTCTGGGCTATACCAGTTCACTGTTATGCCTTTTGGATTGTGCAATGCTCCATCAACTTTCGAGCGACTAATGGAACTTGTTTTGAGGGGGCTGACTTGGAAAACTTGCCTGGTATACTTGGATGACATAATTGTCATGGGACGTAATTTTGACGAGCATTTGAAGAATTTAAGAGAAATCTTCAGCAAGTTACGGAATGCTCACCTGAAGTTAAACTACAAGAAATGCAGCCTATTCCAAAAGCAAGTCGAGTACTTGGGGCATACTATCTCAGAACAAGGCATTAAAACTAGCCAAAGTAAAATATCTGCCATTAAAGATTGGCCAGTTCCCCGAGACAAACACGAAGTAAGGAGCTTTTTGGGACTATGTACTTACTACAGGAGATTTGTAGAAGGATTCGCCGACATCGCTAAACCGCTGCACAAATTAACAGAAAAGAAAACACCGTTCTTGTGGAACCATGATTGCAGTCAGGCGTTTGCAAGGCTTAAAGCTGCCCTCTGTTCTAGTCCAATCTTGGCTTACCCGATAAAGGACGGACTGTTTATTCTGGACACGGATGCAAGTAACTGTGGTCTAGGTGCAGTACTCTCTCAAAGACAAAACGGGCAAGAGAAGGTCATTGAGTACTACAGTAAGACTTTAAGTAAGCCAGAAAGAAACTATTGCGTCACTAGAAAGGAGCTGTTGGACATCGTTAAAGCAGTCGAACATTACCATCGCTACTTATATGGAAAAAGGTTCCTGATTAGAACTGACCATGGAGCCTTGAAATGGTTATTACAGATGAAAAACTCTGAAGGTCAAATAGCCAGATGGATAGAGCGCCTGCAGCAGTACGATTTTCAAATTGAGCATCGACCAGGAAGGTCTCACGGAAATGCCGATGCATTGTCTAGACGGCCATGTAAAGAAGATTGTCGGCATTGTCAAAGAGCTGAGCAGCGTGAGGGACTTCCTTCTGTAAGAAGAACGTCGGTGGAAGTAAACGATGGGTGGACCACACAGACGCTTCGAGAAGAACAGTTGAATGATTCAGATATTGGACCCATTCTCTCTGCAAAGACTGACGACAAGAGACCAGAATGGCAAGAAATCGCTGGTAAAAGTCCAAACCTGAAGGCGCTATGGGCCCAGTGGCACTCTCTCAAAATAGAAAATGGACTACTGAAGAGAGCGTGGGAGAGTCCGGATGGCAAGTCCGTAGTCAGTCAGCTGGTTGTTCCTGGTAGCAGAAAGCAAATGTACTACAGGAGATGCACAACGGAACAAGCGGAGGCCATTTTGGGGTCAATAAAACATTAGCAAAAATTAAAGAGCGGTATTACTGGGTGAATTATCATGAAGACGTCGAGTCTTGGTGCCGCAAGTGCGAAGTTTGTTGTGCCACAAAAGGACCTCGAACAAGATCACG
Source organism: Taphrorychus bicolor (assembly GCA_951812265.1). NCBI lineage: Eukaryota > Metazoa > Arthropoda > Insecta > Coleoptera > Curculionidae > Taphrorychus > Taphrorychus bicolor. Next base: position 3,494,720 of record OX638299.1, read on the forward strand.
CGGCCGAATGGTGCAGTACACTGTAGGTGCTCCATTCGAGAGGGTAGCAATTGATGTCGCGGGACCATTTCCTCAGACTGAGTCGGGCAACAAATACATCTTGGTCGCCATGGATTACTTCACTAAATGGCCTGAAGCATACGCCCTACCTAATCAAGAAGCAACGACTGTGGCAACGGTGCTAGTAAATGAAATGTTCTGCAGATTTGGGGTCCCTCTCGAACTCCATTCTGATCAGGGCCGAAATTTTGAATCGGCTGTTTTCCAGAAGGTCATGGAACTTCTCGGAATTCGCAAGACCAGGACAACTCCTTTGCATCCACAGTCGGATGGGATGGTAGAGAGGTTTAATCGGACCATGGAACATTACCTGTCTAAAATGGTGGCAGATCATCAGCGTGATTGGGACCAACATCTACCTCTCATGTTGATGGCATACCGAGGCTCTACGCATGAAGCCACTGGTTATACTCCGGCGAAAGTGATGTTCGGAAGGGAAATGAGGCTTCCTGCAGATTTGATGTATGGAACACCAGAAAAAGACTCACTCAACTCTGAGAATTTTGTGGAGGAGCTTAAGGAGAGGCTGGACAATGTTCATGAACAAGTCAGGAATAAGCTGCGGATATCCAGTGATCGAGCCAAAGCAAGATATGACTTACTAGCTAACTCCCGCGGCTTCCAGGATGGTGATTTGGTGTGGTTATACAATCCGAGGCGAAAGGTGGGGAAGTCGCCCAAACTTAGCCAAAATTGGGAAGGACCTTATACAATTATAAAGAAGATTAATGATGTGGTGTATAGGATCCAGCGGACCCCTAGGTCAAGGATGAAGGTCGTTCATTTGGATCGATTAGCACGATACCATGGAACTCTATCTGTTCGGGACGAACAGACTTAGGAGGAGGGCAATGTTACGATCGCAGCAACGCCGCATGGGAGGCGGGGCAACGCATGGGAGCGTGTTGGTTGGTGGAGCTTCGCGACCTATCCGCGCTGCGTCATGGCTGACACGAGTGATTTATTGCTCGTCTGGCTTAATCTAGAAGGCAGTTGTTTACAACCGTTTTTTTTTTTATGAGAGATTATTCAAGAATTCTTATAAAGAACTTTCTAGGTTTTTCTGTAATTTTCGGATTGTATATAAAAGGCGCATAGAGCGGCGGTTAAGGAATAGTCGTATTTTAATCGAGCTATAAGTAAGCTAAAGTTACGAAGCGATAATAGAAGGCTATAAAGTGTTAAGTAGTGAGTTATTTAGTAGTCGTGTGTATTTGTGGAGTTAATAAATAGTGTTTTCGTATTAAATCGTTACACTGGAATTGTTGAACCCCGAGTTCGCAACAATAACAAGACAGAGAAAGGGTGTTGATGAGGAAAGATTGGATATTAACGGTACCTATAAAATGAGGCCCTACCATCAAACAGTTCAGCTACTCAAGTGACATCAAAAGTGTATCATGGAAATGATTGTGTTAGTTGTGGGTTGTGGAGGACCTAGAACTGGCAGAGCCAGTAGAGAATGTTAAAAAGGAACCATACTATATTGCCGGACACTAGAGTGCTTAATGTTTGTGGAGCCACAATAAACCACAGGTTGCAGCGGAGGACTTAACAAGTCCACTCACGTAGAATAAAATAATCTTTGCGGGGCTACTGCTACCAGGTTGCTTGTGGTGAATGTTATAGAAACCCCACTATTTGCAGACACCAGACTAGTGTATTTAATGTTTGTGGCCCCTCTAGTGCTAGGTTCAGTGTAATGTACCTATGTTAGGTCAGGTAGTATACCTAGATTAAGTATTGGTAATTAAATTTTTACTATGTTTGTAACCTGAACATACTTTTGTAATTTTGGAGGGTTCATTTTTCAGTTCAACTGCTAGCAATATTATTATTAAATTAAAACAAAAAAAGATTTTTTGGATTTTTTCGTATCTAAAGCGTGTTCAATGAAAAAAATAAAAAAACAATAAATATCCATATATTTATTTCGGCACGCATTTCCATCCAAAAAGGGTGGCACTTTGAGGAAAATATCGCTATGGGTTGGGTCCTTCCAGACACCTCCATGCTGTCTATCATGGACGGTTAAGAAAGCGCTTTTTTTACAATCAGGAATTCATCTAAATCCGACCTTCGTATATTTGACCATACATGTTTCACCTCCATAAGAAACATATTGGTATCAAAAGTAATGTCAACGTGATATCAACAAATTTCTTACTGCCATTTGCACCAAGTAAATTTAGACAAATCTAAAGTTAAGGACCGAATATAAACGAATATGACGTGAATATAACGTGATTATATGACCATATTATACGTCATGAAAACCAATGAAAATGAAAAAAGGCCACGTTTATTTTATGTGAAATTTTTGTGATAAAAATTCATCTACGTGACCGAACCAAGCCACTGACGGACGTCTTATAAACGTACAAAAAAGCGTTTCCAATTATTCACAAAACTCTGCGCCCTTTTATATAAAATAACACAAAAGTTTTAATATAATTACGAATAAATCGGGTTGGTATTATGAAAAGTTTTTTGAATATGTAAGCTTACTGAATATGTATGATTTGGTATAATATAAGTGAATATTACCACTTTACGACTATTCAACAATCAATCACAAAAGAAACCAGTGATGTAAAGGCAGAAATTTTCTAAACGGAAATTTTCCGAAATCGGTAATTTTCCGGAAAATTTCCTTCCTTGGAATGGAAATGTTCTGCATTTGTCTCAAGTCGATGTCATTATTGTCAATCCGCAATCAAATGGCTTTCTTTTTAACTTATTCTAGCTTTGGGGAGCCACAATTTACAAACAAAATAAGCAGTGATGTAAAGGCAGAAATTTTCCGAAATCGGCAATTTTCCGGAAAAATTTCCTTTCTTAGAATGGAAAATTTCTGCATTTGTCACAAGTCCATATCATTATTGTCAATCCGCCATCAAATGCCTTTCTTTTTTACTTAACCATCAAAGTTTTTCTGGATTTTTTAATATAATTATGATTATGTTAACAATTCTAGCTTTGGGGAGCCACCATTTACAAAGAAAATAAGTATTATAATAATGAAAAGTTACATTTCACACATTCAACACATTTAAAAATGGTACACATTTTTAATTCCAAATGTTTCTTATTTTACCGGTAAAATTTCCGGAAATTTTCTGGAAAATTTTGCGAATATTATTTTTCTGAAAATTTTACATCACTAAAAATAAGTATTTCCTAAACAAAAAATGCTTTTAGCGGAATATTGAAAAGTTACATTTCAAGTTATCATAGGTAAATGAAATAGTTAACACATTTAAAAATGCTACAAATTTTTAATTCTAAATGTTTCCTATTTTACTCATCACTACTTTTAGTGATGTAAAATTTCCGGACATTTTACCGGTAAAATAGAAAAAATTTGGAATTAAAAAATTGTAGCATTTTTAAATGTGTTCAATATTCGCCTAAAAGCATTTTTAGTTTAGGGGTTACCAATTTTGTTTGTAAATTGTGGCTTCCCAAAGCTAGAATTGTTAACATAATCACAATCATATTAAAAAATCCAGGAAAACTTTGACGGTTAAGTTAAAAAGAAAGGCATTTGATTCCGGATTGACAATAATGACATCGACTCGTGACAAATACAGAAAATTTCCATCTCAAGGAAGGAAATTTTTCCGGAAAATTACCCGATTTCGGAAAATTTCCGTTTGGAAAATTTCTGCCTTTACATCACTGACTAAAAGAAACAACAATAACAGTGTTGCCAACTCAAAAATTTAAATTCGCTCATTTAATTCACCAAAAATGCTTCCAGAGAATCCTCGCGGTAATCCTCGCACGATTCACATGCGCAGCATAAGGTTATTAATAGCATTTTTGGCTTAATGTTCTAGAACAATCCGAGAGGTATCTCTATTCTCTACTCTCTGAATCATATTTTAAAGTTAAAGCAAAATTGGCAAATTGCTCTAGAGCAGCAAACCGAAAATGCATTAACATGAAAGTTTTTAATTTTTATTTTTTATTCAAAATTTCTTGTCTACACCAACGTTTACATCTGAAAAAACTCTCCTGTTTTACAGTTTTGGCCCTACTTTTTTAACAGTGGACACCTACAAAATGGCGGCGATATCCGCCGTGACTTTTTTTACGTTTTTTTTTAACTCTCAATGGTTTTTTTCAACTTTCGATGATGAAAAAAAAAATGATATATATGTATTTTTTACTAAAAAAAATGTGCAATAAAATTGTGCACATTTAGTAAAAATTTGTGTAAAACGTGAAAATCTCTTTTGAAAAATTTAGAGTAAGATCTAAAAAATTAACTAAAAAATAAAACAGGATTTTTCCATTTTAAACTTAAAATTAGACATTTTTTTTGTCTATGTTTGACTTTTATGGAACTTTTACCTTCCTTGTAATTGTTCCATAATCCTCTCACGAAAGTATGTAGAGGTAGGTAATTTAAAAAACGTTAAACAGACAATTAAAAATTAATTACACTTTTTGCTCTCTTCATGGGGAATTTTCATATTTAAAATCAAACGTTTCGTTTTTCATCCATCATCAAATTATTATTTTTTAAATACAGTCTAGAATTTTTTTTTTATTGTATTCTAAATTTCCTCGCAAGTCTGCATTTCAATTCAGCATGCATTTCGAATCAGAATTCAAAATTGGTAATGGTTCCATAAAAAAGAAAAGTCGTATTTTAAGGAAAACAACACGTTGAATATACCAAAAAGTGGCTAAAAGTGTCATTTATTTTTGATTATCTCTTTAAATTAAAATCGGAAAAAATAAAAAAAATTTCAAATTTTTTGTTTTTTGCGAATATTTCCGGAACCAGTTGGAATTTTCGAAATTTTAAAACGTAATTTTTATGGACTTTTAGTTGAGCAAAGTGATGAGAATGACGATGTAAGAACTCTAATACTACGAAATATGACGGGACAATAAATTAAAGCAACAAACATTAAAAGTTGCAAAATGAAACCAAATTAAATGAGCGGAACACAAACAGATCGAAGGAAAAAATGATGAGAAATAAAGTAAACAAGAAAGCTAAAACTTTTTTATAAATAAAAAATATAAACAAATGTACCCTTATTTAAAAAAAAATACAGAGATAGCGCAACACATAAAAAATGCGAAAAAAAAGACAATTTGAGAAGCAAATACATATAGAGATCATTAAGTAAACAAAAAGAATTAATAACCACAAAATATTACTAAAAGATTATATTAATTCAAAAAGTGGAAAGGCTACATTAAATTTGTGACACAAAAACAAGTGTGAGTTTTAGAATGTGTTGCGTCGAGAGTAAAAAAAAAACAGGAGATAAGATAATTTGCGAAGCAAAAATTTAGGATCGTTAAAAAAGAAAGAAAATAGAATTGATGAGCCCCATAAAACAAAAAAAAAATAAACGAAAAAAAATTATAAGTGAAAAACCCTATATTAACTATAAATAAAAACATTAAATATCAAAACACTGTATTAAGTCACTCTATCGAGTTTAAAACGCGATTTTTCCAGAAAATTTCCGGAAATTTTACCGGTAAAATAGAAAACATCTGAAATAAAAAATTTGTAGCATTTTTAAATGTGTTCAATATTCGGCTAAAAGCATTTTTAGTTTAGGACATACTTATTTTGTTTGTAAATTGTGGCTCCCCAAAGCTAGAGTAGTTAACATAATCATAATTATATTAAAAAATCTAGGAAAACTTTGATGGTTAAGTTAAAAAGAAAGGCATTTGATTGCGGATTGGCAATAATGATAATGACATCGACTTGTGACAAATGCAGAAAATTTCCATTCCACGGAAGGAATTTTTTTCGGAAAATTACCGATTTTGGAAAATTTCCGTTTGGAAAATTTCTGCTTTTACATCACCGCTTATAGCGTATCCCTTTGGCAAAGTTGGTGCTGTACTAGAATCGCACGAGGGCTGCACTCGTTCGTTGTCAGTGCAGTAAAAGTGCAAAATCAATGGAGACCGATTTTATGACTTTGAAATATCTTTGACGGGAAATGTCCTAATATTAATTGTGCAAAAATTACAAGTTGTGCCTGTTTTCATTAATTGGGTTATACAAACGTTCTAAAGCATTATTCCACGGTTGAAGAAAAATTGGTGATTTGGCAATAATAGTTATTTATGTATCAAGGATCATAAAGACGATCATTATGATACTGGTCGAGAATATTATCGGACGAGGCGAAGGCCGAGTCTGATAACTTGACCAGTATCATAATGATCGAATTATGGTCCAAGATGCATACAACGTTTTATCTGCCTGCAAGAATATTATTAAAAACAATAATACTCCAAAGGTTATCGGGTACAGGACCAAAATAAAATTGCCACAAATTAAACAGAAACTGCCGACGTTTCGACGTTTTTGACGTCTTTATCAAGGCTATTCTACGACTAGAGCGGAAATTGTGTCATAACTCATACTCAAAAGCCATCAGCACAGGCGAGGAAGAGCAGGCGATCTTCCTCGCTAGAATCCTCTCCTCTAGCTCCATCTGCAAGAAAAGAGAAATGACGATACGGCTATATATAATTTCCCGTTTATTTTATTAAAGTTACCTTAATAGCAAAATATAAAATTATGCTTTGTGGTTCCCCCCACCCACCAATATCCATGAAATCGGTGCTGCACTACCTACACGACCTGGTGCGGAACTGGTTGCACTGAGATCAAAAAGTGCGGCACTCGTTTCTCAATAGAACGCCCAAACTTCACCAATGGTGTGCAATATTTGCTCTGGTGCGGCACTAATTTTACCAATGGAATACGCTATTAGCAGTTAGCACCAAAGAACGTCAAACGTCAATGTTATTATTTGACATTGTTGGCCCTTCGTTCGCATTACTCTAATACAAAAGATCTCGAAAAATCCTCGCATCGATTTGAGCGGAGTGTGAGCTTTGATCATGATCAAGCTTCGCTCACATCAAGGATGAATTGCTCCGATATGGAGCTTTTTCGCTCGTATTGGCAACACTGACAATAAACATAGTCGACAGATGACACTCGAAATATTAAAATACCGGAAAGTAGTCGTGACTATAAACCATTCACTTATTATTGCCGTCAAGTAGGCGTTGGAAATCTGAGTTTGACGCCACGCTTGCAATGCCCTAAGAACGTAGCGAACTCAATTCGAATGAAATTAACCTCCAAAAAGGTTTTTTAAAAAATGGTAAAAAACGTGATTCTAAAAGTACCTAAAAATCGACCACCGAAGGGGTCTGTCTATCTCGGAAAATATTGCACCTACAGAACTTCTGATGGTGGAACGTGAAAGAGGACATAGAGAAGAGGAAAAAACAGTTGAATTCACTTCAATCGGTCGAGGCGTTCTCAAGTTACAGGCGGTCAAGAGAACTGAGAAAAAGTCGTAATACCCCCCATAAACATTTAAAAAGAAAATCGAGAAAATGTTTTTGCTGTTTGTGATCGAAATGGCACGATTGCAATCCCCTAAGAAAGTAACAAACTCAATTCCTCTCAAAAATAGCCGAAAATGTTCATCGAAATGAGTGGGATGGGAAATATAGCTTGCGATGAAGCCTTATTCGAGGCAAAATAGCCGAAGCATGTTAACTAACCTCAAAAATTCATCTGAAATATTCATTGTGAAGATTAATAATTTGAATATTAGACAACTATCTCAAGACGTCCTCGCAAATAATATAAATCGGGCAAAGCATTTTATACAAATCAGTTCAAAATATAGTTTGTGACGATCACTAAGTTGAATATACCAGTGACAAAGGCTTAGTTGAGGCACCAATAGCTGTAAATTGAGGAGAAACTACTGCGAGGACAACCAACTGAGGATAGTATAGGAAAACACAGCCAAATTCCAGACATTTAGTCATTAATTAAAAAAACTTGAGCAGCTGTTATTGGTGATCCAGATGTATATTGTACGGTGGATAGTTTGGTAAGGATCAATAAAACGACTACGGGATGTGAACCGTTATAATCATCGACGTTTCGGCTCTAAAACAGATCCTCAGGACACTAAAAATTGTGAAAAAGACATTCCATAAATGCACCGAACTACGGTAATAACATTAAATTGAAATAACACATTACCACAATCAAATTTAAAAAGCATTAAAAAGTTTACATAATACAAAAACAACCTAACAAAGAGTATCATTAACAAATTAAAACAAATATATTAAAAATATAAAAAACACAAAATCTATATTCACATATAACACTTGCCACTCCTTGCCACCTTACCAACCAAACACACATACCAAACTATCCACCGTACATTAAAAAAACTGATTAATTTCACAACTTGCATTTGATGATACAGTAATTTGTGAGGACAATGTAGATACACCAAAACTTAAGGGTTTACCAATCCTTGGATAACGAGCGATTAAGCGTAACTGAAACATGTTTTATAATACAGATGAAATCAAAACTAGTTAATTTGAAGGAGAAATTATCTTCGTAAGTAGATGAGAAAATTGTCCTCAGATTTGAGAACCGTAACCATCAAAGCAGCTTTTGCTTTGATGGTCACACTGCACTTTTGCATGGATCCCTTAAATGAGGACAATATTATTGGAGAACCGCTTTCCTCTTTTTAATGTGTGTGTTCTTTTTCAGAATGCTGTTAGATTTAAATCCACTGTGTAATAAAGTGACGCCGGGGTTTATTTTCATATTCCATTCACAAAATTGCCGGGTTTTATGTGCGTCACGACATCCCTTTATATATCAATCAAACCCATTCAGACCTCACAGTCCATCAGCGGGAGGCATGCGAGTGATATAAACAGTGCATTCACTTTAATATTTATTTCGAGACACGAGGCAAAAAATGATTAACAGATTGTTTGTATTTCACACAGTGATGTGATGCATGTGACAACAAAACAAACAGCAAGCCTGGGTTATTTACAGCTACTGATAATTGCTCCAAATTAGCTGACTAAACAAACTTGATTTTTTCTGCTGATACTTAATACCGTAATTTTCAAGGTGGGTGAAAACCGAAAAAAACTTTGCCTAATGATATTTTATTAACAAAGGGCTACCCCCTAAGTACCTATTATGTCTGCACCCACTAGAATTGAATGTTGCAATTTAATTGCCGTCTTGCGTGTGCTTTATTCTGTAAAAGCAGAAGAGATTTTTATCTCGTCTTGATGTAAAACTGATTTTTTCAGGTCATGCGTCGTATGGTCCTCCCATTAACCGCCCTAATGCTACTCAGATACGCCCTCCCAGACTCCCTCGTCAGTTTCAACAAACATCAGCCTTCCGCTTCGTACAACTGCTCCATCTACTCGCACGAGGACGATTTTGAGGTCCACTGTTACGGCCGAGGCCTCACAGGAATCCCCGCGAACCTTAACAACACTCTCAACAGATTGAGCATCTCTAAAACGAATAATATATCAACGATACCCAACTGGTCACTAAACCCGTACAAGGAGCGACTGCAGGACGTCGTATTGTCCGATCTACCGAATTTGAGGGTCATTGAGGAGGGCACCTTTGCCGGTATACCCAATTTGAGAACCATGTAAGAGTATATTGTAGTATAAGTTTGAAGCATGAGAGTGAGTTTTGGTTTTCAGATATATTTACAAAGCACCGCAACTTAAATTCGTTTACGGGCTGAAGGGAGTGACCTCCACACACTTTAGATCTTTGTAAGTACATGTGAAGGGTAAAAGGAATAAAGAGGGTAAGGGCCAAAGTTTATATTTCGAAATAATTGCTCTTCTCTCGTGGGAATCTAAGTAAACATATCACGGAAATGAATCAACAAGATTTGGGCAAATTAATGAAATTTTCTTGCTTTGCTTAAGGTAGCCTGTGGTTTAATAAGCCTTGACAGCATGATTGCTATGTTGACCGACTGCGTAGCCAATAGAAATTCACTTCTCCCCGCAAAGGCTAATAATGATTGCAGGCTAACGTTTATTTATCTACTTGAACCCACTATAGATCAAAGTCTTGGTAATTTTAGGATAAAATTTCCATGAAAATCGAAAAACTTGCCGATGGTCTTCGTTCCATTCAATCAATCAATCATCTGCCATGTTTTATCCTATAGGGTGACCGTTTTTCGAGTTTAACCATGGCGCTCTCGGTTATTTGAAGAGATACTGTTACGGGATACGGATTCCAATAATTTATCGTCAATTAACTACAAACTTTTATTTACTTTTAACCATTACAACACGATTAAAACACAATTACTTTCTACTAACAATTCGCACTGTTCGCTTGTTCGCTTAGTTACTACACTGCACTATCCACTCGGTCCCATCTCGCGCGGTTTGCTGGTTTATATACCCGGCCTGAACACACTCTCGTACTTTCGAGAGCGGAAGCGACTGTTCCCGGTTCTCGTTTATTCTAGATGGGTTCCCGGGGTCGCGGTCGGAGCTCGGCGTTACCGCTTCGGCCCGAATCTCTGTAGATCGACGGTGGAGCGTAACAATACATTAAATTAGGGCAAAGTTGCGCAATTAGAGGTCCATTAAAATGACGTTTTCAACGTTTCCGAAACCGTTTTTTCCGTTATCTTTTTCTTTTCGAGTTATCTTTTTGTAGTTTTAATTTAAAAAGACAACTAAAATTAGTTGACACTTCTGCAGACTTATTCATAGGCCAATAGTTCAGTCGGATTGGGTTGAATCGCTAATCATATGCTACGACTATATTAACTGTCTATAACAAATACAGATGACGCATTTTTTGTTCACACACAGTATTTTTTTTATTCATGAGGAATAATTTTAGTATCTATACCAGCTTTACTACTTAGACGGACTTTCTCCTGAACAAATGTACTCATTAAAGTGAGTATATAATACAAATATGTATAAAGAGTTGCCTAAAATCAGGCGCCAAAACAGTTAAAATTTGCTGCGTTTACACCGCAATAACCATTGTATTGCATCAACAAATTTTAATAATCACATCACAAAACCAGCAAAATCTAACATAAAAGTTAATAGAACTAGAAAGGTGTGGATCGCAAGAGTAGGACAAATAGCCACTTTACTTTCTCGAAATCGCCAACGTTTCGACGTTTATTTTTAAGTCTTCCTCAGGGCTTTTTCAGGCAGTGAAAAATGTGACCAAAGCATATACAGACCGTCATGGCTGTACATAAAACCAAAATTGTCGTTAAAATCCAGATGCCAAGCAACAAACACACGGGCCAACAAAACAATAAATTTTGTTTCGTTTCACCTGCGATCCAACACCTTTCTAGTTATTGATAGGACGCAAAGCGCAATATGATGTTAATAGAACTATTAATTGTCTGTCACCAAATGTAAAATTGCAAGATTTAAAATCCGTTAAAAAATACACGACAATATTTAAAAAAATGAAGTTGATGATGGCTGCATTTTAAAACAAAAGTCGGATTTAAAAATCGAAAATACCACGTTGAAGAGAGCAAAAAGTGGCTATAAAGAAGTGTCAATTATTTATAATTATCCCTTTAAATTAAGACTAGAAAAAATAAAAACCTTTTTTTCAAAATTTCAATTTTTTTGCGAATATTACCGAAACCAGTCGGAATTTTTGAAATTTAAAAACGTCATTTTTATAGACGTTTTATTGCGCAACTTTGACCTAATTTAACCTTCTTAAAATAACCAGAATCCCCAAAGACAAACTCATAAAACGGTAAGCCTGTATTCAAAAGGAAAATTGAAAACTTAGAAAATGCAAAGTTTTCAGTTCAAAGTCAAAAGAAGAAAACGTTCAACCTGTTTTCGATAAAAATTACCCTTTAGGTTAGGGCCTTAGGCTAAATGGTGCTCTCCTTTTATATAAATTTCTTATCTTTATTGCTGATTTCGCTATCATCTATGCTGTTTTTCTGTCATGTCAGTCTACGTCAGAATTTAGTCACAGAACTTTGTCAACAGGACTTGGGAGAATATTAATGGATTTACTTGTTGGCCTAATTCTACAGACCAGGCCTAGAAACACGGTGATTTAATAAGCCTTGATACGGCTTGACAGCATGGTTACTAGGGTGACCGTCTCCGTGACCAATAAGACGTCGCTTCTCGTCGCAAAGGCTAATAATAAGTTGCAGGCTTGCCTCTTAACGTCTCTCTACAGTTAAAGCAAGACACCACTCGTGCTATTATTGATCGGCGATTAGTGTTCGTGCTGATAGCAAAAAGTTAAGGCAACAAGGTGGATATACAGTGGTGTTTCGGAAAAGTGCTGACAAATTTTAAGAAATTACGTCAACTTATCAAACTTTTGTTTATAAACTCCTATCCGCGAACGTACCTTAAATACAGGGTGATAAAGAAATTTTTTGTTGTTATTGCCTTTTACATGCGTCAATAAAAATTTAGTTTAAAAATGTTTTAATTTTTGCCTGGATGATTGTTGCGAAGAAATGCGTTTGCTATGAAAAAAAAGAAAAATGGTGGAGAACAATTTTTGGTGTCTTACCCATTTTCGTCATCATAAAATACTGTTTTACTAAAAAACGTTGCACATTACAGAGCTTTTATATAACAGCACTTTTTTGTGTAGTAAATATTGGCCTTTCAAAACGTGCTTGCAAATTGCAATTATTTTCAGTGGCGTAGACGTGAAAGAAAAAACAATTCCCAAAATCTACGTCACTGGTACATAAAAAAGCATGTCTTAGCACTCCCAGCCAAGCATGTCTAAATAACGGTAAAACGTGTACGAAAATTTAGTTGTTTATCTCAATTAGTTCTTAAAATATAACCAAAAAACGTATAAAAACATTTTTTTTTTATACACTGCACCTCAAAAATGGTGCATTTGCAGATAGGGGTTTATAAGCATAAGTTGGATGACTTGGCCTCTTCTATAACCCCTTGAAGCTTGTCAGCACCTTTCTGAAACACCCTGTACAATTTTGTATCTCTTTAATTCTACATCTTTCTTTGCAAATACATGGCCTATCAATGAGCAACATGTGTGTCGCTTAACCCCTTTTTATGGATTTATCTCAAAATGACAAATTTTTGCACTTACCCCCTTTGTTACTTCCACTTTTTAAGTTTGGGTGCAACTTTCTTTAAATAATGTTCCCACAGACGAATCCTTTATACTGGTCTTCATGAGGTACCAGAACTGAATTTCCTGCCCAGTGACAATCCACTGTCTTTACTGTAAGTATAGTAAGTATGTCGCTTCGATAATAGACGTCAAAGCTTTGAAAACTTCCTTTCAGAGACTTGGACCACAACAAAATCGAGAAACTGTATAGCAATTCGATTAAGGTTTCGGCTCAACAAGTGTAAGTAAGTTTTCGGTATCTATGTAACTTCGTGTAGTGGGGCCCTCTCACTTGCACCCACGTTAAAATCACTTTCTGTGTCTCTCATATTAAGTTCACTTTGCAGAACTCTTAACTTCAACGACATTGTCGCCATAGAGGACTTCGCTTTCAATGGATCTCAAATTGGAAAATTGTAAGTGAAATGATCTAAATTCTCTTAAACGGTTATTTTTCTTGGATAATAAACATTGTTGTCAAAACTAATTCATCTTTAAAAGACAATTTTAACACTCAAATTAGTTGACCTCAATTTGAAGCGGACCTCAATATGAAAAGCGATACTTATCACACCGGTTATTGACCTTAATAAAGGTCGAAACGTTGGCAAGAAGCGAAGTAGGTTTTTTTGTGTTCAATATTCGCTACTCACCTCAATCAACTTAGATAAAAAGAACGTAAATATGCTCTCCTAAATAAGCCAGGATGTGTGTGTATACACACAGATTCACATTAAATAGAATTTTCGCAAAAAATACTCTTTACTGAGAGAATTATTAGAGCCCCTTTCAGACACCCGATACGAGCGCCCAAATATAGAACGCTTTTAACCGTATCGCATTTTCAGACAAATCACGGCCAATCCCAAGTTGGCGCAGATGGGAGAGTTCGCTTTCAAAGGCCTCCTGAACCTGAGAGAACTGTAAGTGTATCGAATTTACCAGTTTCCATTAATAAACTGTTTAAATCTGACGCAGAGACTTGTCGCGGACTGCGATCAAAACTTTGCCCTACATCGGTCTGAGCACGTTGGAGGTCTTAAAGATTCGGGACACGCCCTCTTTTCACACCATTCCCAGTCTCTACGATTTGCAAGTAATGTGTAAACAATTTTTTCTGTCAAAGTTTTAAATAACCTGCTGACAGAGCTTGAAAACTGCTGTACTGACCCATCCCTTCCACTGCTGCGCCTTCAAGTACCCCAAGAGACACGCCCCGACGAAGCACGCGGCCTACGAGGAGAGCATGCGCCAAATGTGCATCAAAAGCCAGATGTCAGTGCCGCAGAACAACGACTATAAGAAGAGAAAAAGGGCTCTAGAACCTGATTAGTGAGTGGCGCCACCGTGCCAATTTATCTTCCAAGAACAAACTAACTTCCTCGTTTCTTTTAGCAGACCGTCGCAGAACCTTTTCAACCTCACGCTGCTTAAAACATCAGATCCCTCGACTCAGAAGCCGTTGGTCGGTCAGTTTATAGAAAACCAAAAACCCAGCCATGATTACGAGGAAGATTTTCTCAACGAGGACATGGGGACGTTTCACTCCAGTCCCACGGCCATCAACAGCACCCGGATCGAGGTGTTTTGCGGTAACATCAGCTTCAACCTGCAAACGGTCCAGTGCACCCCGGAACCCAATGCCCTGAACCCTTGCGAAGACATCATGGGGTTCACGTGGCTGAGAAACTCGGTGTGGTTCGTGGTCATATTGGCCGTGGTGGGAAACGTTGCGGTGGTGATCGTGATTTTGTTTAGTAAAACTGAGGTGAGCAATTAGACCCCTTCATAGGGTTTGTATTGTATCGTCTTCAATGTGAGTGGACTTATACAGTGCTCCATCGTGTGGTCTACTGTCGGCTCACTCGAAGTGGTACCAGCAAGGTTTGCCCCTGCTAGCTCCTCTAGTTGTCACCCGTTATGCCCAGACCCTCAACGAGTCTAATGAGTCTTTCGGGCGACACTGCGTTTGCATCTTGAGGTTCAATGATGGTGTTTCCGAACATACATGAACGCGACTAATCTCTTGCCTACCACCCGTAGGCATTAGCAACTCCCTCAATCCACAATCCAGCAAAACCGCTCTCAACGGAACCCACCGCCTATTACGCCATCCGCCTTCGCGCCAGCCTTGCTCTCACTCTCTCATTCTTCATACACACTTTCCTCACATGCCGAGAATTCTCTGGAACATTACCACATTCGCACGTCGGATCCACGACGCCACCTCTTCGGAATCTGTACAAATATGCTTTCAGATTCCTATGCCCTGTCACCAGCTGTGTCGCTTTGAATCCTAGATCTATTCGTTCATCACCAATTTACACACCTCATACACACTTGTACCTTTATGACTCCTATCCCATTGTTCTTGTCATAAGTCTCTTACCCTCGCCTTCATTTCGTCCTTACTTGTCCTCCTATTCCACAGCCTATCGCACTCGCGCTCTGGTAACACTTCGGCCGTTCTTGCCTGCTCCGCCATGTTATACGCCACTTTCATACCTTCACTCTCCCTGCTTTTCCATTCAATTTTTATGTGTTGTCCTTCCACTCTACTCATTCTTTCTACTCTTGCTTGCACCATACCAACTATCCTATGCACACTCCTCGTTTCCATCATCATCTTCACAACAATTGTACTTTTACTTTCAATTGCCACAATCACTCCCATTAGCTCCATTTCCATCGTACTGCCGGTTCCTCTCAACTTTTGGTTTCCCCTCACTTCCCTCCATCCTTCTACCTCCATTTTCCTGCACCACCCTACCGTCGAAACATCTTGTCTACAACTAGCATCGACAAACACCCATCCTTATACGTCCAATTCTTCCACATCTTTGCTCCACTGGTACGGCGGATACACTTTCTCACTCTCTCTCATTCTTCCTCTTATCCTTTCCTCACTTACCTGTTCCCACCGCTCGCTCATAACCAGAGCCGTCACACCTAATGGCGCAACACCTCTAAGCACTCTCAACGCTTCCGTCCTGTACGCTCTGTTTATCATCAAAAGGAAGGAACTCTGCGCCGCATCCAGTTGCCCTGTTAACCAGCGAGTTCTTTCCTCTGACTCCGCACACCTCGCTCCCATACATTAATGCTCCTTTCACCACCTTTTCATACAACCTTTTAGCCATGTCTTTCTCCAGATTCCTCCGCCGCCCACAGAAGCCTGCCATTTTTTGCGCTAATTCGCCCGCTTTCTTTCGTACTTCCTTCGCATGCTCTATAAAGTTCATCATCTTTTGTCAACATGTATGCCTAACACTTTTACCACGTCCACACATCCCAGTACTCTCTTTCCCATTCTCACCACGGGAGGTCTAATTCCTCCAGCCTGTTCCACAAACATAACAGACGTATTTTCCTGATTGTATCTCGTTTTGCTCCCATTCTCCCATTCTCTACACTTATCGTACACAGTCTTCCATTTCCTTTTAATTTCTTTCACAGACCTACCCGGTATCAGGATAATCAGCGTAGGCCTGCACATGCACCCTGTACTCACGTTCAATCTCACTCATTCGATCAAACCATTCTTCCATGCACACGAGCCACATACTCGGCCCGAGGCTAGATCCCTGGGGAGAGCTCCTCTTGACCGAGACGGTTTCTTCTCCACTCACTATTGTCCTATCATTCCGAAATTCCCAACATATATTCCTCATTCTCTTGCTCATCCCATGCTTTCCCATCATTCTATCCACAACTGGAGGGTACACCACATTAAAAGCATTGATCATCTCGCTTATTGTTTTTCAGAATTCAATCACTTCGTCGCTGCCATCACCGTGCTCCTTCCCGCTGTGAACAGATACTGCATCTCGCTCCATTTCCCTTCCCTCTCGTAGCAAGTTCTCACACGCTCATTCACCACCTTGTCCGGGATCTTCCCCAGAGTTGGCGTCAGGCTGATTGGACTGACTCCCCTTCCCGACTTGGGGATCCACCTCAATCTCGCTCTCTCTTCCACACCCGTGGGAACACACTCATCCTCCAACAAGCATCATACAGTTCATTCATTTCCTGCCCAATCGCCTCAAACACATGCTTCATACATTCATTCGGAATTCTATCATCCGCCATTGCCCTTCCACTCTTCAAACCTCTCACCACCCATTCAATTTCCGCCTTACCAATGCCTACATCATAATATTCGTCCTCCTCCCCACTCTCCCTTTCATGGGATGGTACTTTCCCACAAGAGCACTTTTCAGCTCCTGTGTCCTCATTGCCCCCGCCGTTTGTCCAATTGTTTTTCCTTCGACGATCCCATGCTTTCCCATTATTTCCCAAACCTTGTTAAAGTGTTTCCGCTACTCCAAACAGTGAGTAGCTCGATCTGGCATAGCACATAGAACGTGCTCCACTGCTTCGTCGTCCTCCAAGCACAGCCGACATTCCGTCTCTTCGGACAGTCCGAGTCTGTGCATGTGAGATCTTCGGTGGCTATGTCCTGTGTACAGTGCAGTGGCCACTCTGATTTGTCTCCTCTTTAGTCTAAGGAATGTTTGGGCTTTTGCCCTCCCTGTTCCCGGTGTCCTCCCTCCTCTAATAAATGTCGGGCACACAATTCAATGGCATGTATCTCTGCCTGAAACACTGTGGTGAATCGCAAGCAATAATCTTACTCTTGGTGTCGCTTAAGCCGGATATTCGAACCGTGCTAGATGTCTAGGTATTCCTGGATGAGGGCTATGTCCACATTAGTTTCCCTGAACCTCTGTCGTAAAAGGTATGTAGCTGCTTTCGCATGGTGAAGGTTGACCTGTAGAAATGTGATTTTACCTGCCATCCTACGGCTCCTTCTTCGACACAGGCTTGACGTGTTTCCTCTCTACCTTGACCCAACCTTTTCCTGGTTTAGGCTGTTTGGGAATGGATTTACCCTTCCTTTTGTACTGCGCCTGCCCAGGTTATTGGGTTTGTGGCCCTTCCCCAAAGCGTCTGGAGCAGCCTTGGATGTTTGGCTTCGGACATACCAAAGCTGCCAGGTCTATCCAACCGCTCCGCCTGTGCATCAGCGGAGGGTGGTTTGCCGGAGGTTTCGCTAGTTCTTTTTGATGTGGACATACCAGAGCAGCCAGCTGCTCCGCTTGTACGTCAGCGGTGGGAGAGCCAGCTTTTTCCGCGTGGCTCTCATAAGGATTAGAAAATCTTTCATTGAGTATATGCATTGAAAAACGCTGAAACGCGTCAATTTTAGTTGATAAGAGAAACAAGCAAAACCCCTAACTTGACAGGAGAATAAAAACTATTTCGCTACAACTTAAACTGCTTAAATGAAAACCAGTTTACCGCACCAGTAAAGCCATGATGACCAGTTTACACAATTTTTAAGTTTAACTGGCCACCATTTTAGATTGGTTTCACCAAATACATCAAAGTTGGCAAGTGACCTTAATGAGACTTTCAAAACGAGGTATCACTCCACTGAGTGGGGCTGGTCTATAAGCGCTTCAGTGATGTGGAGCTCTCAAAAAAATAAAAAACTAAGCAAAAAAAGGCAAAAAGCAAATATAATAACCAAATTTACTAAATAAATGTAATACCTGGTTTCCGCGTGGTAAGAAGGACTAAAAACTGCAAGGGAAGGGTGTGGGTCGTGGCAAGTAAAGTCGACCAGGAGAATAACTTCCCGACTCGCGCTACCGCTGAATTATTATTTATCTGGACCACATGATCGAGCTCGAAGCGCTCCTTCCAACACCCGCGCAAACTAGTCCAGAGCCGCCAGCAATCGCGGTATTGAGGGTTTTAGCATCGGTTGTTGGTTGGTATCGAATTTTTACGCGATATTCTAGTTTAAGGCGAGTTTTACTTAAAAACAATTATAATATACGTACTGCGTGTAAGAGATTCTATTTTTGTGTATTGCTGACAATAATTATCTGTGTACTGTGAAAGAGGTCTTAACTTTAATTAACTTTAATTGGCATTTGTTTAAATGGAGCGCCTACTCCTTTCCAGCGTGCTACTCTACCAGTGAAGTAGAGTGTGTTTGTCTATTAAATTACTTCCTATTGATTCTAGATTAACGTGTCAAGATTCCTGATATGCAACTTAGCCCTGGCGGACCTGTTCATGGGACTGTATTTGTTGCTGATTGCTGCCATGGACTATCACTCAGTTGGCACTTATTTCAATTTTGCTTACGATTGGCAATATGGTGAGTAACTAAAAAAAAATCACTTACCCACAGGTACAGGTAGTCATGCCTCCTCAGTTACCGTACTGAACCATAAGAGAACGTTCTGAAATACAATAAAGAAGTTACAGGAGGTATACAGAGTTACAGTTTTTCGAACTTAACTATGGAGACAAAGGTTAAATAAGGGCAAAGAAGCGCAAGTAGAAGGATATAAAAATGACGTTTTCAAATTTGGAAAATCCCGAATAGTTTCTGAAATATTCGCAAAGTTTGTTTCGCAAAGAAGTTTAAAAAAAAAGTTTTTATTTTTTTTTGCCTCTTAATTTAAAAAGATAATTAAAAAAAATGACATTTCTTACAGCCACTTTTTGCTTTTTTCAACGTGGTATTTTCAAACCTCAAATCCGACGTTTTGTATTTTAGATTCAGTCCAATCCGACTAAACTGTCAACCGATGAAGAAGTTTTGTAGTTTGCGGAGGCCAAAGGTGATCCGACTTTGTACAAAAAAATTTAACAGTCACCTCACAAAATCAGCAAAATCTAACCTACCAGTTAATAGAATTATCGCCTGTCTCATATCACCGAATGCTAAATCCGATACAAAAAAATCCAGAACCATACTTAATATTGCATTAAAGTAAGCAAAAAGTGTCAATAATTTTAATTATCGATTTAAATTAATAATAGAAGAATCAAAGCGTCTTTCCTAAATTTCGATTTTTTGCAAATATTTCTGAAACCAATCTAAAGTGTTTTCCAGGCTTTGAAGCCGTGGTCCAATAGAATTTTTTCTTGACGTTTCGTTTACTGCTGCGAAAGACATTATCAAAGGCGATGAGGCAACGGGCGAAGTGATCTTCAGTGCTTCCCGACGGTGACTAATTCGATTGTGGTGAGCCCGTGATATTTATTCCCTCGCCGTGGCGCTGCAGTGGAGGGACTGGGGTGGGGGCAGTGGTGGCGCGGGGTTTTATCTCATTTGAATTATGTCGTAGAACTCGCTTCTAGTCTGTATTTAAAAACGTAACTTCCTCTTTCCTGTTGAAATTGTTGTCGTGTTTAAAGATCTCAATGTCCTCTCTCGTTAGTCTCGGATAAAAACGCCGCAATTCATAGGGAGTGTTCACTTTAAAACTTAATCTAGTTGGCTGTGAAATGTCAAAAGAAAAGGATAGAGAAACAAAAGTCCATTTATTTTGATTATGTCATCATTTTCTCTCACAATTTCATAGCCTGCTAGATGAAGTTTTATAATGAACACCCCGTATAAGTTATCCAACTCGTTGAAAGATGTCGTGACCTTCGGAGTGAGCGTGCCCTGCTACTGCTGACTTTTGTGTTTTTGACAAGCCATTGAGATGTTTACACACGACAACAATTTCAACAAGAAGGAGGAAATTGCGTTTCTAAATGCAGACTGGAAGCGGGTTCTACGGAATAGTTAAAATGCGGCGGAACTCCGCGCCATCACTGCCCCCACCCCAGTCCCTCCACTGTAGCGCGACGACGGAAGAATAAATACCACGGATCTCACCACAGTCGAATCAGTCAACAGTCAAATTGCCCCATCGCCATTGATAATGTCTGGCGCAGCTGTAGACGAAACGTCAGGAAAAAATTCTATTGGACCACGACTTCAAAACCCGGAAAGCCTTCACAGTCTTATATTTCCGAAACACGTCGAAATTTAAAAATGTCATTTTTATACAGACATTTAATTGCGCAACTTTTCCCTAACTTAACCTGCTCCGTATAGAAAGATTAACGTTGTATTTTTAGGTATTGGGTGTCAAATAGCTGGATTTTTAACAGTCTTCGCCGGTCACCTCTCCATTTTCACCCTAACCATAGTGACTTTGGAGCGATGGTTTGCCATAAAATACGCCATAGATCTTACCAAACGTATAAGACTGGCCACTGCAGTTAAGATTATGGTTGCAGGCTGGATTTACTCCATACTGATGGCCATGTTTCCGCTCTTTGGTGTTAGTAACTATAGCAGCACAAGGTAAGTCATTTGGCCGCGCAGCAGTACCTATACGATATTCACTTATTTTTGGCATCTCGTTACCTTTGAGACCTTCATTTTTTTATATGTATCTCTTTTCCGCACATGATGAGAAGATACAATAAAAATGTCAAAGTCAGATTTTCAACGCCTACTTGACGGCAATAATAAGTGAATGGTTTATATACCTCGTGTTCATTAGCAAATGTCATCTAGAAAGCTATAAATTTTTGATATAATCAAAGTAAATAGACTTTTGTCCCTTCCTCCTTTTCTTTTGACATTTCACAGCCAACTAGATAACGTTTTCAAATGACTCCAAAGATTAACTCTATTTTAGCATTTGCTTGCCGATGGAAGTCAAGTCTGTCTTCGACAAGGCATACCTCTATAGTATCTTTGTCATCAACGGGTTTTCACTGGCACTCATAGTATTTTGCTATGCCCAAATATATCTAAGCCTGGGCTATGAGACACGAAGGTCCAGTCACCATGGAGAAATGACAATTGCCAAAAAAATGGCTCTACTGATATTTATAGGTACTATCATGTTCTCACACACTTTTTTAAATAAAAGTAAATGTGTATAATGTTCAAAAGATTTTGCGACATACACTCCAGTGGCATTCTTCGGCCTGTGTGCTCTGGTGGGGTACCCACTGATTAACATCACCAAGTCCAAGATATTGTTGGTGTTTTTCTATCCACTGAATGCTTGTGCAAATCCATATTTGTACGCTTTGATGACTGCCCCATACAGGCATGATCTCTACATAATGGTTTCCAAGTAAGTAAACGATTTTATGCATATAACCAATTTATTTTATGAGAGTTGTTTAGGCAGTGGTTTATAGTAGGTATACACTCTATTCAATTCATTTCTGCTACTCTATTCTTTTCCATATCATTCTTTCTGTAAACGATGTGTGAATGAATTAAAAAAGAAGAAATTTAAGAAAAAACTAATACAGAAAAAACAAACTAATAAAGAATTTTCCTAAAATAACCTAATTATCTTTTGTTCAAATTCCCAACAAATCGAAGCCGATTTGTTGTATTTCATTGACAATGAGCTTGCTGATGAGCCAAAGCTGTGCTGATAGGTAGACCACAAAATTTGTATGCAGGTCAGTTGGTTAGTAAATTGATGACTACTGTACTGCTTAAAAAATAATTACCTCATTACTCATATGTTCAATTGCATTTTTAGCACCCTATTAAAACAAAAGCTGATGAAGGCTACTAAAATTCGAAACGTTATATTAGAAATCTGAGCACGTCATCTACATAAATTAAATTGCGCATGTGGCAGATCCTGTCGATCTCCGTCACTGGTTGAAAAAATGACAGTTTGTGGATAAAATGGCGAAGGTAGTGTTTCTCTTCAATTTTTAAATATCCAAATTTTAAAACTTACCGCATCCTGTATATTTAAAAGCCCTAATTTATCAGCGCCTGTATCCAATGTTTTGCTCCGTCTCCGCACGAAAGGTTCGATATTTTCTTCATAAGAGCCACAAACAATTGGCCTGAAAATAAATAACATTAAAGTGTCTGGTTGTAATGAACGAAAATTAAGAATGCTAAGTATTATAAATGAACAGAAGAAGTTGGATATCCCCTGCTTAACTATCGGAGTAGACGTAAATCTTGTTTCTAAAACCGGCTATTAAAATATGGTCCATTTCAAATAAATATCAATCTAGCAGGCTGAGGAATTGACAGATTCGTCCTATTCCAACCATGTAAATGTGTCATTTATATGTTAATTTCTCAGCTTACTAGATCAATATCTATTTGAAATGGACTCTATCTGTATTAATTTAATATTTTTTTTTATAAGTACTTAATAGATTACTTGTTCTTTAATTATCGATTTGATGTATCATTCCTTGTTTCTCTTTGTACCATGTATCCGTCATCCACACCAAACAACAACTAAAAACCAAATGAATGCAAATGAAAAACGAATTTAGCCCGCGCAACAGGTACCTACAGGCTACAGGACTTGTTTCTGCTTTTTTCTATATAAAATTGATTACTTAAACCCAAAAACATACGACAAGACAATACTGGGAGCCTCACCTCGAATTTGTGCACTAACACGATGCTCAAACATTCACTTTTGTATATAAAAACTAAACTTTCGAAGTCCCAGCAATAATTTCTCTAACAATCCGCCATTACGCAAACTGAAAACGAAAACTGACAAGGACAAAGCGACTGGCGAGGCGACCGGCTTGGCTTTCCCCACATAACAATTTTACATTCTTTGCATATTATAAGAATATGCTTTTGAGGAAGTTGGACGTGATATACATGTGATAAATTATCATTCGGAACTAGTATATCACATGTATATAACGTGTTACGCGAGGTGCGTTGCAAATGATATTTAAGTTCTTTTCATGTTCTTCCTCATGTTACAGGAATGTGATGAACATGTTTTTTTGCTACATGACAAGCATGTACCTTCTTAGTTCTTCAACGGAACAGTCTATACATATTCCTTGTATATTACGATCACATGCTTAAAAAAGCAGTGGGAGTAGGTAAATCCAGATTTAACTGCCGGTTCGAAAGGTCACAGATGAATCAAATCTGAAATGACATGAAAACAAAGTTAGATTATTTCCGTTTCTACATCATTGGACCGGACCCATTAACGGTTAAGACCGAATTTACCTATATTCAAGTACTTGACAAGAACTATAAGAATTATAACCCGTAAGACGCCTTAAAGACGCTAAATCAAGCTAGCGTCTTTAAGGTATACCGACAGATGAGTATAAATGTAGTAACTATTCTGGAAAATCAATGGAATGAAAATAAAATGTCGAACATAAAAAAGATATATTGAAGTCAACATCTGTAACATTAACATAAACTATTAAATATATCATTTATCTGTTTGTTCTAATCTTTGTTTGGCTTTCACCAGCCAAATCTTGATCACTGCGATTATAGCTGTTTCAGAAACGGTCACGTACTCTGATTTAATACTCTCTGCAAATAAATAAAAAAATGATAATTGAAATGGTTAATAATAAACTTTATAGTATGTGGGTTTTTATACATGATAAAAATGCAATAATATCTTATCTTAACGTTCAAATTAATGTATGGTTCATTATTTGTATATTGAGATCTAGAGAAATTATTAACACCTAGGAAATAATTCAGATTAAATATTCTGGCGCGCTCAGGCACTGCGTTTAAGTTCCATCGATCATTTATTCATAACTAGACATAAATTGTCCCGGTGTACAGTACACAATTATATCATAATATACAGGGTGACTCAAAAAATGTACCAGTACTAATTTTTTTTTAAGAGACACCATACTTTTTTTACTTCATTTATGATACTTTTTTGAACCACCCTGTACGTTTTCATATAATTTTAAAATGTGCTCTACGCAACAATTTGCAAATAAGCTATAGTCAGTGGTTCTACTGTGACAGTAAATGTAAACTGTAAACTTCAAAACAACTTTTAGGAACAAAAAATACCATATTTATTTAATATATAAAATTAGCTTGGAGAGAAAACATTTAAAACTAAGGAGCTCTTACCAAGTATGCACCGGGCCACAGCTAAATCCTTGAATGCAAATTTCTTTTTTGCTCCTTCCCAAGAATACTCCATAGCCACCTCATTGGCAAATGTTCTATACAGAAGCTTCCTTGTCGCTTGACTATAGGAATGCCCCCCGACTCGCCGAAATTCTTTCACCTAAAACAAAGCAATACAATTTTTTACACTTTTGATTCTATACTATAATAATATGTATATAAAAAATATTATATATCTGGCAAGTAATATGTATATATTACTTGCAAGATGCTAATTATTTCAAAATAATCTTTTTAAAATTTATTACTGGGTTAAAGTAAAACAACATAAATTTACCGTTGCAACGTAGCGCTCATTATCGGCAGATAACCAGTCCTCTACTTCCTTCAGTTGCAAGGCTGTTCGAACTGGCAATTTCTCATAAAGAAATTGCACATGAGACTGTGTAGCAACCAAATCGTTTTTATCAGATATGTTCCTAGCTGACTGCAATAGTGTTCCTTGGTTCTCTAAAAGGGTGTTTACTTTCAAATGGAGATGCGTTAGTTCCACCAAAACCAATTTTTTGAAATCTGAAAATTGAAAAAAATTAATAAATGTATATTATACCTAGTGTCAAGCTATACTTAAACTATGATTCACCATCAGTTACCTTACCTGCATCATTTAAGCCCTGGCAAGCAGTCTTCCCTGAGACTAATTCCACTCGTGGTTCGCTTTCCTGGCGTAAATAACTTTGGTTATTGTTATCTCCTAAAAAAAAATCATCAACATCTTTAATCAAATATGTAAGAATTAATTTATGTTTTATCTGATATACTTTCGCTTGCATAACTGATGTCCGGTAAATTTGTTGTCAAGGGAGCCCTGGATTTTGGCGTGGATCTTGGCGGGGAGAAGCTTTTAGCATTAATAGTATTGTCAAGTTGTACAAGTTCTGGTAGAGTTGTTTTCAACAGAGGCCTGGTTCTTGGAGGGGAGAGGCTTTTTGACCGGGTACGAAAAAATAACGGCTTCTTCTTTAATGATCTTGTCGCTATATAATAAACATTATTATTTATAAATTATGAAATACAATTATATTATGAAATAGATAGCAAGCTGCGAGACTCACCTTCAAATAAATGGGTGGAAGCAGGGTATGTATTTCCATCATCTGATGAAGTCGAACCGTTCTTTCCATCTTCAGAAGAAGATTCAACAAATTTCCAATTTCTCTTTCTTTTACGAGTTGAAGGCTTATCAGAAGATGACAAATCACTTGTCGACATGGCTTTTTTTGCCTTTTTTAGGGCAGTACAATATTGTTCTGAAAATTGGTAAATTTTTGCAGGTAAGAAACAGAGGACAAAAATTTATTTGACATTGTGAATTTTTTTCCAAGGACTGAAAGTGTACCTTTTAACTCTCTGGGAAAAAGGGTGACACTTTATTCCCCGAAATAAAAGTCAAAATGTGGCTTTTTATTTCTCAAACTGCAAATTTTTTTTTCTCGAAATGTCAATACAGATTATACACACAAAATATCGATATGTTCATTTGTAACACTTTAAAATGCCTGCAGATTCTACTGCAATTTTGTCCATATTAGAAATAATGGAAATATGCAGAGATGGTAGCAAAACTTACCATAAGTTCCTAAAACCGCAACCCGATGTAATTTCCAATCATCTCTGACAGCTGCTTCAGTCTCGATCATTTTTCTAACTTTATCTATTTTATAAATCTCTGCTGGAGGCCAATAGCATTGCATTGTTTCCTTATCACACCATCCTTTTGGAACTGCTTCCACGGTATCTTCTTCCAGAAATTTTACGACAAACCACATCTAAATTCGACAGTTAAAATGCAAATTTAATTTTACAAAATACAACTTTCCATATTTTCTATCAGATTCTGAAAACATCACTACCAAATGTAAAATAGTAAAACTTACATATAGAAACGTAAGATATAATACAATATTCAGAACAAAACATATAAAAAGATTTTTTTATATAAATGTTGGCAATAATCAAAATTTTTTTTTTATTTATTGTTTTATTAAGTTGGTAGGTATTGGATATTATTATTATTATTATTATTGTAAATGAGAAGTACCTACACCCAGTGTTCTAAGGCTTTGAAACAAAGACGTTAACATGTGCCACAAATTTCAAGGAATGAATTAATGCTACACAAAAACAAACAATATTTTTATAGCAGCTACCTTTCCTGTAATTACTTAAATAGTTACAAACATCAAAAAATTATTAAAAACATTAGTGTACAAGTGGGATGCAAACCAATTGTTCTTTGTAGGGTAAAATCATAAGTTTTCTTTTAATAGAACTTATAGAATACATACTTAAATGTGTGTCTATATCTTTTTTCACGTAATAAATCCCAAATTTGCCAGAATTAATTGGCTTTGTAAAAAAATCACTTTGCCTACTGTATGTATAACCCAACAGTACCACTGTATTTTCATAATGTGCAAAATTTTTTACTTCAACTATTTGTCCTGAATTTAATTCAACAAAGGAATCTGCTCTTTTTGATGTATTTATCAAGTAATCTTTAACTTTTAAACATTTGTACTGTGTTGATTTACAACCAGCCAGAACAGGTCCCTTGCTATGTTCAAAAAATAGTTTCATTCCCTCTGACCTATCCACTGATCTGTTTGTACTTTTAACAATTGTCTTCTCTGAAATTCTCCTAATTACTTGTTGTAAAGGATGTGATGATTTGCGAACAACTTTTTTGATTTGTGGCATATAATTTTCAAATTTAAATGCGCTGAAATTATCTAAAACCCCAAACAGTTTTACACAATCAACCAAATGAAGCAAACTGTGCACATTATAAGATATAAACTCATCATTGTATAGTTTTTGAGAATTGATAATGAAATGTTTGTATAGGTCATGAGAATATTCTAAAAATAAGGGGTTCTCAATAAGTTCTTGACTACACAAAATTCTTGTTGCCACAGATAAAGTAACAAAGTTATGGTAATCTGCTTTATCAACATTGTCCTTGAGAACAACAATCCCAGTATATAACAAAAATAGCCTAAATTCTGTAGCTTTATATCGTTTAGATTCTAATATTGATCTGGTTTTTCTATTGAACTCACATGGCAAATAGCATTTGATATGACTAAGCCTTAAATCAATATTATTAACTGAAAGTGCCCTTAACTTATAGGGTGGTTTTCCAAAAATCCAACCAAACTTTTTATTACACAGTAACCTTTTTGTTACACCTAATAACAAGCAGTGCATGTAATCTATTGGTACTGAATCTATCATATCAAAATAAGGCAAATCTTCTATTAAAGTGCTTTGAATATGATGTTCAGGTTGCGACCTGGATCGGAAAGATAAATCAGTTCGCTTAACAAACTCCGTTTCTTTAAAATGCAAGTTGTTGCCATAATCTCCTTCAAGTGTACATTTGGAACAACTAAAAAAACCACTGTGTCCTTTGATGTTAAGGACATATGATTTAGCAGGAGCATCACATATCAATGATTTAATTTTGAATTCAAACACATTATTACTGATAGATATCCCATTTTTAATGAGATTTTTTGCTTCACTAACAAAATCTTTTAGGAACTCATTTGCTTTTGGTTTACCTTTTCCATAATACAATGCAACACAAAAGACTTCAGATTTTAAATTTTCTATACTCTCAATGGCACATAAAATTGGCCAAAAAGATTCATTGCTACTTTTAAACAAGGGAGCACCATCAATGTTAACTGAAATAAGAAATTTGTCATGTGCTTTAAGGAGTACATTGTATTTGAAACAAATATTACTGATAGTCTTGTTTATTCCAAAGTAGTGATAAAGACCTTGCCCCATAGATTGTTCTATAGTTTTAGAGGGTGTGCCCAAGAGAGTCCTAGGATCAAATGGCAAATTTTTCAAACATTCTATAGTTGTTCCTTTCAAAATTTTCAACAATTTTTTTAACGCAACATGAGAAATGTTTTCTTCCACAGCCCAAGTAGCAAGTGATACATTAAAGGCTTCAGGCTCAGTTTCAAAATAAGTGACCTCTCGAGTGCCCCCAAGTACAGCTGATGGCATTCTCGATACTTCAGTTAAAGACCTTTCTTTTTTATGTAGGTCTGATTCTGACAATGAGGTTGAATGATATTCAGGTAAGATTGAGGGCTGAATGAAAGATGAAGAAGAATGACTCTGTGATTCAGATGGAATTTGCTCGGGAATTTGAACATGCTTTGAATGAACATTTTTTGGACCTTTGGGTCCCCTATTATAAGCTGCCAGTAAACTAGCTATGCGTTGGTTACGCAATTTTCTCATATATGTCTCCCCATATCCCGTTGTGCGCCTTTGTCTTTTCATTTTAAAAGACATACGGTTTTATAGGTATAACTCCACCCACATATAGCAAAAAAATGATATCACTATTTTGATTAACTAACCCATTTTGTACTATTGAAAAAATGTGTTGTACGTAGGTGATACGTGTTATTGCAATATATAAAGTAGGTACCTTATACTACCTTACCTTTGGGGCACAGTGAACAAACTTAAAAGTGGAAAAAAATGGAATCTGAGATGGAATCCAAAAATTCCTTTGTTATTGGAAAGCAAGACTGGTAGCAAATTAAATATCTAATATACCGTCCGACTGTCCGAGGCCGACACACGTGTAAGGAAAGACCGCGAACCGCGACGGTATGTAGTATGTTTGACTTTGACTTGACATATAACAGATGACGCTACAATTGACATAAGACACATATGGGTTCGGCATGGCGATCTTAACTCTATTTACTCCGAATGTCGACAGTCATGTGAGAACGTGTAATAAAGGACCAAGTGAATCACATGACGGTCCATTTGGGTGGAGTAATTGGAGTTAAAAAGAGACCGTGTCAAATTCGGATACACAGTTTATTCATTGAAAACGTCATCTAGAAGGCTGTGCAATTTTGATAGAAAGGTCGAATCAATCAAAAATAGTTTTGTTCCTTCATCCTCTTTTGATATTTCAAGTCCAAGCCAACTAGATGACGTTTTCTAATGAACAAACCGTAGATCACGGTCGGCTAAAGCCGATATGTCTATATTCCATTAAACAATTTTGACAGTGATGTTGAGACTTTTGCTATTAATGCAAATTAATGAAAAAAATTGATTGAAAAAAAATACTTTATTAACTGCATGGGGCCTCATGTGAAATTATTAATAATTATATAAGAAGACAAATAAACAAAGATAAAAACAAAGTGATGAAGATCTGTATGTGTAGAACAAAAATTTGGAAAACATTAAGTTACATGGAAGTTCTTCCAAAGAACATTCCATGAATGTTATTCGTAGGAACTTCTTTTAGGTAATGTTTTTATCACATGATATTCTTATAAGGCAAGAACCTGACTTTTCTTAACATGAAAAGAATGTAACATTCGGAATGTGATTTCGGGAAATATTATGGACACATTATATGAACCTGCCTTGAGGAACATTCTTTTTTGGTAGCTCGAGGGAACATGAATAGAATATGAATATTCCTTTAATGTTATCTGGGTCGCGAGGTTGCCACGTCAAACATAAACGACCTAACTGGTATTTAGTTGCATTCCTAGGACAAAAAGGCTATCGCTTAAATACTGCAATGAGTGCAATGTTAATTGCTGGTGTGCGTATTTATCATAATTAACGAAGTCAAAAAAAACTCTAAAAATCAACATTGGACCAGTTACATTCGAGATGACAACGTTGCAAATTTGGTCCTGCAGGGCGCGCTTTCCCCTATCTGTCACACTGTATGCACTTATTGCACTAGCGGTTCTGAACTATATTTAAATAGAAGAGTTTACATAAACTCATCTTCTAGGAAGTCTGGTTTTCAAGATCCAGGGTGTTTTATACATACAGACAAACGAAAAGTTATTAACATCTATTCATATACCTATTTTTAGGTGTGGATTTTACAAGCAAAAAGCTCGTAAGTACTCGCGCCCCGAAGAGATCGTTCCAGTGACCAGACCCTTCCCGCTTTTGTCCAAGGAGGAAAATAACACGCAACAGTACTGCAATAACAACTGTCAGCGGCAGCTCAACGGAACCAGTGGGGGTGCTGCCCTCCGTAGTACTGCCACTACGTATGTTTAATTTAATTTAAAAATCACCCAGAATGTAAGTCAAATGGTATGAAATGTTCGAATGAAAATTTGTATTAATTATTAAGCATCAAAATTTATTTTACTGTATGATATATTTTATTTAGTCATGTGTTTAAAGCACTTATACCTTAGTCATTTCAACGGTTCTGGTTCTGGTTGACAAAAAATTACAGTCTAGCTGATATTTAGCAAAAATTGTTGAAAATCAGCTGGTCTGTCGTTTTTTATGTCAACCAGAACCGGTTCGAAACGAAAATGACTCTTATGTGATTGAACCATTGTAAACCACTTATATTTAAGGATTTTTATTTCCCCCCTTTTCGGGGGGCATTCGGAAAATGTCCTTTAAAAGGACGCCTCACTAATGGAAGCCATTTTTATATTTTGTATGTTTATATCCGGCGAAAACCTACAATAAAACAAAATACATATAGTTGCAAATCATAGCAAAAAAATAGTACAAATGATAAAATACCTACTAGAATTTTCTTTTTTTATAAATATTCATTATGTAGCTAATTTTAAGTTTTTTACTTTCATTCGATAAAACTGAGTTCAACTTGAATCCTCTCCTTTTGTGTTATATAAACAAATTTACATTCCTTGTCTATGTGATATAGTTATTAGAAATTAATTAAAATGATATTGTTATTATGTTAATAAATAAGTAAAGATGTATTGAGCGAAATAGATATGAGAGAAAATAATATATAGTTGTTAGTGGTTATACATATTTTTTGTACATATTTTATACAAAAACCTTAAATAAAAAGTTTAATCACAAATCTTATTGAGATAAAACTAATTTCAAATCTAAAAACGAATACACTTTTATTACTTAATTAGTAATATTCACCTAGTTTAATTCGGAAATAAACTTTAAGAATTAATAAAAGTGCTTTTCTTTCTCATTCCACCAAAGAGAGTAAAAAGTGTAAGTAGATAAATTACATAAAAATAAGTTTGTTTGACAATTGACATTTCTGATATTTTGACAGTTGTCAGAACTATCGAACAAAACAAAACCAAAAAAGTTGGGTTATGTTATTTTTTTTCAAATAAAGTTTTCTTAAATCTTTAATTTTGAATTTTTTCTTGATTTTGGAAACGTTTTGGTGGTTCCATGCAATTAAAAAATGTACGGTTTAACGGCGATAAAGGCGAAAAGCCGCATTCTTCAGTATCAATTACAGAACAGTGTGAATTTGTTCAGACATTTGTCACAAAATGCTAGCAAACATTATGATATTCTTATTGCCGGAGGTGGAATGGTTGGGACTACTTTGGCATGCACTTTAGGTAAGTTAAATGGACAGCCGTTAATAAAAGCAGCATGAGACAGTAGGTCGAGAAGTTGACTGTCATTATCACTGACCCAGGTTGAATTGCAACATACTTTGACTCGCAGCCCAAAATACAAACAGAATCTGATTGGTCTGTATCATGTATAGCCAGAATCAGATCCCAGGTACCCTAGAATGAAATATACGGAAAAACATACCACTTTTATCTGAAAACCTCTTCGATATCTTGACTTCCTTGCCATACATTTTAGAGACATATTTAAATTAATTCCTCATGATTTGTAACAATTTTATTTAAATGACGCAAAATCATATCAATTGAACAACATTATATTTAACAAGAGACCCACATTTCATTCTCAAGGATGTTATTTTATTGATCTCTGCAAAGAGCAGTAATTTTTTTTCAAGTGAATATTTACTTTCTTCCTTAATATGGTATTCTCTTTGTACAATCATATGGTTTTTTTCTTTTGTTCTCTTTATTTTCTTTTTGTTGCAAAATCCTCCAAAAAGGACTCATCGTTTTTTCTGAGTTGACCTTGATGGACTACTTGATACTTTTAGTGTTCGCACAATTGAAGATGTTTCATTTGTATTGATAAAAAACCCCTCCCTTAGGGTCCATTTTCAGAAATATGTTTATATGACGGTTTTTGCCCATTTTTTAGCATACATTCAGACTCTGTGTGTTCTAAAAATTAGTTACATCAATGTTGTGCCATGGTGTGCTATCAGGTTTTGCTTCAGACTTGGACACAGTGCAATGGAAACTTTTCCACAATTTCAGACATATGGAGATATCAGTGTTTGGTCAAGTACCCAGGTTTTTCAGTGGTTTAAGGTATTTTTGGAAGGAAGAGAGTTCATTGAAGGTGAACCGTGCAGTGAAAGGGGTTCATCTTCAAGAACCAATTGGTGCATCTTGTGCACTCAGATCATCAATTGACAGTCAGAATGATTGTGGAAGAGTTGAATTTGACTGACACCACTGCTCAACCTCACCGCCGAGAAAACTCAAAATGGTTCCAAAAAATCTCTTGCAGGATCTAAAGGACATCAGGAGCGAAAGGTATCTTGACTTTTTGAAATCGATTGAAAATGATCTCCATTTTCTGAAACATGTCTTTCACAAGTGTTGCTTGCTTTTTCGATAGCCAGGGAATCATCCAGAAAGAGTTTGTGCCTCAAGGCCAGATAGTCAATCAACACCTTTACTGAGAGATTCTTGAAAAACTACAAAGAATCATATGTGGGAGATCACCCAGTTCAACAAAAACAGGGTGTTGCATCACGACAATGAATCTTGTCATACAGCAATTTCAATAAACGAGTTTTTGGCTAGTAAAAACATTCCTCGGGCTCCTCAGTCTCCTTATTCGCCTCACGTGAGTCCTTGTAACTCCTTGAAACGGCTGTAACGGACCAGCTGAGGGCTATTGCAGTATCTGAGTTCCAGCACTGCTGTGAGGATTGAAACAACCATCTCCAGCAGTGTGTGGCTTCCCAAAGCAGTTATTTTGAGGGAGACATTATTGAATAATTGTAATTCTATTCGAATAAACAAATTTCAACAAATCAGTTTTAGTACTTAATTTACATTTTCTAATTTTTATTTGATCTTTCTTGCTTCAGTTTTTTCCCCAATTTCAATTCCCCTTTTTCAGAGTTAAGTTATTGCTTTGCTAGGCCTGTAAGTCGACCTCTGTTTAAAGAAAGCGTTTTATGATTTGAATTGTGACACTATAGCTCAGTCGTTTTAGGGAAAAACCCGAAATTAAAAGACAAAAAAATCCTTTTGCTTGAGGCCAGCAAAAACAGCCCCCGGAGTTCAACTGAAAAATACAGCAACAGGGTAATTTCAATCAACCCCGGCACCCACTCACTTTTGAACCGCATTGGAGCTTGGACTTTCATAGAGAAAAACAGATTTGCTCCTGTAAAACGATTACAGGTTTAATTCTTAATATTATGCAGCCTTCAGAAAATAACTAATAAAATATTGTTTTAGGTGTGGGATGCCTTGTCGGACACTTCAATAACTTTTGGCACACCAGAACATACCGAGACGGTATCGTATGTCGTCGAAAACGACTTATTGTTGGCCGCAGTTAGTGAAGAAGCTAAAAAGTGTCCAAATTTGGAGGTGAAGTTCCAAGCCAAAGTTAAAGACTACGCCCTAGCTCAGTACCATGAGAATGTCTCTCAAATCACTTTGGAAAATGGAGAGTCGTACACATGTGATTTGTTGGTAAGTTGCACACTACCATAAATTATTATTGCCTTAGGAAAGGGCCTATATGATGTATATAGCCCCAGTTGAATTTGCCATTTTATAGCATAGTTGTCAAATAACACGACCTCATATTTCGTTTTGAGAATAACATTTTTGCTATGTTGTTTTTTTCTTGCAATTTTTCCTACTACGCCTTTTTTTCGATTTCTTCCCTACTGCACAGAAAAACTTATCAATACGCATATGGAGACGTGATTTAAGGGGATCATTGAGTACTTCAAGGTGTAGCAAACAAAAGGATATTTCGAAAATTATTCCAAAGGTGTTACACACCCTACAAAAACCAACTCTCTTCAACCTCTTAAAATAATACTTGTTATTAATAAAAAAACAAGTTTATTTATTATTATTGTCATACCTATTTACTAAAATAAACGTTTTACAGAGAGTCGAGTAATAGGAAATTTTATTTCCCGTTTCGTGTCACTAAATCCATTTTGATTTTCTCAAATTTCTGTTTGATGATTTTGTTAATCTCCCCGATGAACTCGTCCTCGATCTGCCCCAAACCTCTAGAATCTCGCTTAACCAATCCCTCCTTTGCATAACGGCTTCTTTGATTGTACCCGTTCCTTTTGAAAGAGCGACTTCTTGTTTTTGCTTCTTTATTGTTAACAGCCATCTCAAAAGCCCTCGTTATTAACTGCTTCGGTATCCTGTTCTCCCTGGGATCATTAGGGCGAACGTCTAAAGTGAAATCTCTCTGCGACTGCAGGAGTAAAGCCCTGGCTTGAAGAAGTGTCCTGATCTTTAGAGGGACCCATGTTAGCAGGTTGCTAAAGAGCATGCCCTCCAGATGGGCCATTAGCTGCACCTGCCGCACCAACCTGTCTAATTTGGCGCTCTTCTGAAGACCCTGAATATCGTTTACTGCTAAACCTACCATGAGGTTCGATAACACTATTGTGACCAAAATTACAAACACCAAGTAGGCAACATGGGCTGTGTACGGGTATTTTATGGGTTGGACGTCATCGAAAAATACGTCTTCATACTCGAGTTCCCCGGACATCATTATGATTACTTTGAAAAACACCAAGGGAAGTTCGTTGAAAGCTTTGTAGTTGGCAAAAATGACTCCAAAGCAGAAGGTAAAAGCGATTATTAAAAACATATAAATGGCCATGAATTTGAAGAAGTTAATTGAAACCGTAGTGAACATCTGGACGTACAATCCAAAAACGGGGAATCGCGATAATATCATCATTAGTTCCACCCAAGCTAGAAAGATGCTGGCGGCAGCCACTATGTGTTGCCAGCTATACAGCTGTTTCTTAATGTCAGCTGCATACATCGGTTGCACGCAGGTAAAGACACCGACGATTATGCCCCATTGCAAATAATTCTCCCATTCGAGGATGTACGTTCGGCTACTGTGAAGTATCTGAAACAATTCCTTCAGCATCAGCAGTACGTTCAGTACCAGCAACGTAAAACCGATGATCACTACGATATCTTGCACAAAACAGTCATCAATGATTGTATTCAGTGGAGATCTGCTCATACGAGCAGCAACAGAACTGTTATTTAACCTGGTTCTGTTGAATAACCTAAAGTTGGAAGGTGCGCGTCTAGCTGAGGGGCAGTTTCTCAAGTACACCCCTTGAATGTACCAGGAAAATAGAAGAACGAATATCGCTTGATAAATCATGCTGAACAGGAAAAAGTTGCGGATCGTGCGCCACTTGAGCAGCAGAAAGGTCTCGCACAAGGGATGTTCCAGCAGCTGCTTCTGCCCCACTTCGATAAAGTTGGTCAGGAGTGACGTCTCCTGGCCGCCCATCGTCGGGACTAAAATGCGAAAGTCCATTTTCAGTTGACAGTCCACGTCGCCGATGTCGTGCTCGTTCAGTCGAATAGCGTTGTCAAATCTGCAATAATTAAGAAAAAGATTCACACAAGCGCGAAATTTGATTGTTTCAAGAACTGTCAAAAGTCACTCTTTGGAGGACTTGATTTTATTACCGGGAGAGATAGATGGGGACAACCTCTGGCGTTTTTTTCGTGATGAAGTTCAGGGCTGAAACCCCGCCGTTGGTCCTAGCGGTGACGTCGCCTCCGTTTTGTATAAGGAGCACGACGCAGTTGGAAAATTCGTTCAGAGCGGCCGAGTGCACAGGGGTGTAGCCGTAAGCGTCGGGAAGGTTGGGGTCCGCTCCGAAACGCAGGAGCGTGCGCACACACTCGCAGGAACGTTGCACGTTGACGGTGGAGCAGTGCAGGGGGGTCCTGCCGTCGCAGTCTGCTGCGTTGGGGTCCGCTCCTTAACAAAAAGACTATGTAGTTGGTTTTTCGTTCACTTGGACCCATGCACTAGTTGTGAATAGTTGTTTTTTTGGGTTGTGGTCCTTTGAAGTATATACTACAAGAAGTACTTCAAACTTCGGTGATTTTTAATGGTGCGACGTGTTGGCACGAGTTTGTGCCTTCATCAGACTAAGAGCACAAACCACTCTTATATTTGTAATGTTGATTTTCTTATGGTGTGGCAGTTATCAGGTTGCTAATACTTTTTCCTACCAGCAATCTGGGTTCTAGGAAAGCCATGAAGATTTGTCTTCAGATAGGCAAATCTTTAACTATAGAAAACCGCGCGCTACTGGTTTTATTTTACGAGTTATACAGGGACTTTCTAACGAGAGTAATCTTTTGTTTATGA
The DNA here is from genome assembly GCA_951812265.1 of Taphrorychus bicolor. Taxonomy (NCBI): domain Eukaryota; kingdom Metazoa; phylum Arthropoda; class Insecta; order Coleoptera; family Curculionidae; genus Taphrorychus; species Taphrorychus bicolor. Next base: position 3,531,961 of record OX638299.1, read on the forward strand.
AAACAAAATTTGACAATTCTCAGTTGGCCAAAGGAATAGAATAATCGAAATTTTCTAGATGTATCTTTACCCTAACGCGCTGATTTTACTAATTTACATACACTTTTACGAATATACAGATATCTCCAAATGACAGTTAGTTTAATACCTTTTGTGTATTAAATAAAATTTTGATAATTCTCAACTAGTTTCTTTGGACAGAAGAAAGGAACAAAGAACAAACCTGTAAATTTCGTCAGATAATGTGCCTTTGGATTTTGTCTGCAGAAAAACGCGCATGCGAGCTTACTGTATTTAGGAGTTATACAGGTTTTTTCAAATAATAATAGTTTACGCAAGTGGCGCCATCGGACGACATTAGGTGCTTCCACTAGGGCATGCGAGATAATAGTGAAGTGAAACCAAGCCAGTTTTCTGTCGAAGTTGTCGCTTTACACAGACAGATGGCCGAGATTCCTACCATACCGTCTGGAGACGACGTTCAGCAGAGTATTTAACTAATTTCTCTATCAGGCAGACGAACCACACACCGGTTTTGCTCTTATTGGAGCTCATCAGTGTGGTATACCTCAAACCTGACAGAAATACGAGTTCGAATGAAACTTGGTCTCGCCTGTTGCCCTCTTGCTCAAGGCGCTGTGTAAACATACATGTGGCGCCATCGGACGACGGCAGGTGCTTCCACTAGGACATGCGATATAATAGTGAAGTGAAACCAAGCCAGTTTTCTGCCGAAGTTGTCACTTCCCACAGACAGATGGCCGAGATTCGTACATATACTGTCTGGGGACGACGTTCAGCAGAGTATCAAACCCATTTCTCTCTCACGCAGAGGAACCATAGACCGGTTTCGCTCTTAATGGAGCTCATCAGTATAATATACCTGAAACCTGACAGAAATACGAGTTCGAATGATACTTGGTCTCCTCTCTTGCTCAAGGCGCTGTGTATGTATGCAAGTGGCGCCATCGCACGGCGGAAGATGCTTCCACTAGGGCATGCGAGATAATAGTGAAGTGAAACCAAGCAAGTTTTCTGCCGGAGTTGTCACTTCCCACAGACAGATGGCCGAGATTCGTACATATACTGTCTGGGGACGACGTTCAGCAGAGTATCAAACCCATTTCTCTCTCACGCAGAGGAACCATAGACCGGTTTCGCTCTTAATGGAGCTCATCAGTATAATATACCTGAAACCTGACAAAAATACGAGTTCGAATGATACTTGGTCTCCTCTCTTGCTCAAGGCGCTGTGTATGTATGCAAGTGGCGCCATCGCACGGCGGAAGATGCTTCCACTAGGGCATGCGAGATAATAGTGAAGTGAAACCAAGCAAGTTTTCTGCCGGAGTTGTCACTTCCCACAGACAGATGGCCGAGATTCGTACATATACTGTCTGGGGACGACGTTCAGCAGTATCAAACCCATTTCTCTCTCAGGCAGAGGAACCATAGACCGGTTTCGCTCTTAATGGAGCTCATCAATATGATATAGCTCAAACCTGTCAAAAACACGAGTTCGAATGATACTTGGTCTCCTCTCTTGCTCAAGGCACTGTGTTTGTATGCAAGTGGCGCCATCGGACGATGGAAGATGCTTTCACTAGGGCATGCGAGATAATACTGATAAGACTGTTGAATAGATTTTGTTGGATAAAATCCTTATCACCTTTATAAATTTTCCGACGTTTCGACCAATTTTGGGGTTTCTTTCTGGGTTTTTTAGATAACACAATGAAAGACATTCCTTTCTATTACAACAGTTACACATTGTGGTATGAAAGAGCAGTCAGAATTGGACACTGTGATTTCGTTTGAAATTCTAACCAATCAAAGCCTCGTTATTACTTGCAAACTGAATTCTCATCGCTGTGAGAACAGATCCATTAAGGAAAAACGGACAAAAAATAAGGAAATAATCTGAATGTAATAGAGCGGAATGTTAGACTTCGCCCTCACAAATTTAGCAAGTTAAAAAAGCCCTGATGAATACCTCAATAGAGATCAAAACGTTGTCGACAATTTCTTAAATGTGAAGCTACAAACTTTTAATATTATTAATGCTTGGTAACGCGCTCACCTTTCTGAAGCAACAGCTCGGACGTCTCCGTGCACTGCGACAATACTGCCAAATGCAGAGGAGTTTGCTTCTTCCTGTTGGTGGCGTTTACGATGGCCCCCGCCTCGATCAACAGCTGCACACATACAGGGAAACCCTGCTCGGCGGCCATGTGCAAGGGCGTAAGCTTTTCTTCGCCGCACTGCACGTTTACGGCCGCACCGTACTGCAGCAACAACTTCAGCGATTCTACACTACCGAGGGCCGCTGCCACGTGAAGTGGAGCTTCACTGAAAACCTAATCATCACACATAAATAGACTAACAGATGGATAGGAAAAGAAAAGGCGTAAAATGTCGAGCATACTTTAATGCAGTAACTATTTAGGCGAACCGATTTTGGCTGTCAACCATCATCAGTGCCAAAATTCGTCAAGATGAGACCACCAAGGCACATAGACCAATGCGTCGTCTACAGGAGAAACTTCAGCTATTTCACATAAAGTTTAAAAGTACATATAGAAGTAACAAAGTAACGTCATTGATTGTATGTCAATGAAACGTCAAGTGACGTCATTTCAAGCGAATATCGCCGCCATTTTGAAGGTACCCACTGCTAAAAAGGGTGGGGGGGCCAAAACTGTAAAACCGGAGGGTCTATCGTTGGTAGTAGGGTCAGTGCTCTCACCTGTGGTGTGTTCGGAATCGCGTTGTTCTCCAACAATTCCTTAACGCAGTCCACGGCCAAGTTCTGCACGGCATAGTGCAAGGGACTGCGCTTCTCTATGCCCACGTTGACGCGCGCTCCATGTTTGATGAGCAGTCTGAGACAGCTGAGATGGCCCATGCTGGCCGCGCAGTGGAGTGGCGTGGCGGCCATTTGCTTGTCCTGCGCGTCAGCTTTGGCGCCATTTTGTAATAGAAGCCAGACGCAGTCGCAATGGCCGGCGTACGACGCTAGATGGAGCGCGGTTCTGTATGGACATTATCCTGTTAGGATACTACATAGACTCTTTTGTTAGCTCAGTGAGTAAGTTAGCCAAGGGTGACAATGCGCATGATGCACTAGTGGTTATTTGTATGTCTAAAAAAAATTAACTAAATCTAATTTAGCCCCTAGAATTAATTAACTTCTAGTGGCTATACTGAATTCTCAAAGCTTGTATATAGAATTGTTGCTTGCGCAGTATTAAACAGATAACTTGTTGCCAGTTGGAGGTTGCCACATTTTCAGCGAGGTACAGAGCAATATGGGCTGCTTCTCGAACTGAGAGCCATCTGTCTTGCAGTATTAGTTCTAAAATACGCTGGTGGATGTCGCCTGCTACTGCTCTGTACAACATCTCACCGGTACTCCGTACATTTTCGGATTTAAGCCGCTAACTCACGGTCTCCAATTTGTCGACCAGCTAAAGCTGTACTGATGAGGGGTAGACCGCGAAACTGGTATGCAATGGGTTGATGGACAAATTGGTGATCACCTACTCTTTTCACTTCGTTCTGGTTCCGATAACCAGCGAGGTACAGAGCAATATGGGCTGGTTCTCGAACTGAGAGCCATCTGTCGTGCAGTATTAGATCTAAAATTCGCTAGTGGATGTCGCCTGCTCCTGCTCTGTACAACATCTCACCGGTACTCCGTACATTTTCGGCTTTAGCTAACGGTCTCCAATTTGTCGACCAGCCAAAGCTGTACTGATGAGGGGTAGACCCCGAAACTAGTATGCAGATGGTTTGATCGACAAATTGGTGACCACCTACTCTTTTCACTTCGTTCTGGTTCCGATAGCCAGTGAGGTACAGAGCAATATGGGCTGCTTCTCGAACTGAGAGCCATCTGTCTTGCAGTATTAGATCTAAAATACGCTGGTAGATGTCGCTTGCTCCTGCTGTGTACATCTCACCGATACTCCGTACATTTTCGGCTTTAACTCACGGTCTCCAATTTGTCGACCAGCTAAAACTGTCCTGATGAGGGGTAGACCGCGAAACTGGTATGCAATGGGTTGATGGACAAATTGGTGACCACCTACTCTTTTCATTTCGTTCTGGTTCCGATAACCAGCGAGGTACAGAGCAATATGGGCTGGTTCTCGAACTGAGAGCCATCTGTCGTGCAGTATTAGATCTAAAATTCGCTAGTGGATGTCGCCTGCTCCTGCTCTGTACAACATCTCACCGGTACTCCGTACATTTTCGGCTTTAGCTAACGGTCTCCAATTTGTCGACCAGCCAAAGCTGTACTGATGAGGGGTAGACCCCGAAACTAGTATGCAGATGGTTTGATCGACAAATTGGTGACCACCTACTCTTTTCACTTCGTTCTGGTTCCGATAGCCAGTGAGGTACAGAGCAATATGGGCTGCTTCTCGAACTGAGAGCCATCTGTCTTGCAGTATTAGATCTAAAATACGCTGGTAGATGTCGCTTGCTCCTGCTGTGTACATCTCACCGATACTCCGTACATTTTCGGCTTTAACTCACGGTCTCCAATTTGTCGACCAGCCAAAGCTCTACTGATGAGGGGTAGACCCCGAAACTAGTATGCAGATGGGTTGATCGACAAATTGGTGACCACCTACTCTACTCCAATCTTGTAACTGTTACAGTTTCGGAGACAGCATTGTTGGAAACACATAAAAGAAATACCCTGCATGTAAGTCATTATTACTGACATTAAGTAGGCACTGGAAATCTGATTTTGACATTTTTATCGTATCTTCTCAACGAGATGGCAAAAATAGGTGAATGAGTAATGCATACACGTCGGGCACGATGTTGTTACTTGTATAAACATGTTTGAGAAAAAAATGCTGGTCTTGTGTAAATATTTCCTTATTTCCATCAGTGCTTTTGATTTATTTTAGCGTGCTGACGTCAAGGTAGAAATCATTTTAGCGTAATAACCAACCTTCCCTGTCGATCCGTTGTGTCCAGCCTGACTCCTTCATTGATGAGAATCCTCAAGATGTTTGTCTTTCCTAACCAAGCTGCCATAAGAAAGGCCGTTTGCCTGTTCATGGTTAACACCGCGCTTGTAGCCTCCCTTTCGATTAACTCCTTCAATTCCTCGCCTTGAGGAAGGACCTGGGAGTATTTACGCATAACTATGCCGATGTAAGTTGAGGGTGCATTTGCTTTACCTGCAAGTCTGCTTCCACATCATTAGGAAGCCATATTTGCAGGACTGGAACGGGTCGGCTCTTAGGCTCGCTGCCACATTCCGAGGCCGACTCGGCCTCACTGGTAATCTCAAATGACTCTTCGATATTGACGTTTACGTCTACCCATTTGAGCTTCGCCTCCTTGTAGGTGAAGGGGTTGGAAAATTCCGTCGACATCATTAGTCTGAAACGCATTAAACGGATTTCAACAGAAACACTCAGACAACGGGATTTTATGGGTTACTTTTAGCCACAAGTAAAATAAACTGTTAGTGGATATGTTTGAATGGGGATATTTTGTTTGTTGGAAACAATAATTCGTTGCTTCAATTTTAAGGAATTGTACGTGTAGTTGGGCTGCACGCCCAATCTGGGGCTAATTTTAGTACTTATTTAGTTTTTACATAAGTTGCGGCTCTAGTTCAATCCATTTGAGTAAACTTGCTACCGCATTGTATCAATTAAAATTGCCAGAGTAAACCGTTTCAGTGATCAAAGTAAACGTCTGCAGCACTATTTCAAAGTTTAGGCTTCGCGGAATGAATTTCGCGAATCGTTTGCAATAATGAGAGGCAAATGCGTTTTAGAACGCGGACTTGGATACACAGCAATTTTGCTTTATTAACCACTTATTGACTGGTCTTAAAAGTCTGGTCGTATACTTTCAGTTTAAAGTCAAATAAACTCAAAATCAGTTATGTGCTAGCTGTTATGAGCCACGGATTTAATTATGCGTTCATCCAGGGCAAAAACTAGTTAAAAAAAATTTCATTTGTGCACAAAAGTTTTTTTGTAGTAGCCCGTATGTATATCCTATTTTCCCTTTTAGTAGTCTTTCGAGATTCTTTTTTCTTTAATATTTTGGGTTTTTTTTGTCTGGTTTTTTGTTCTTTGAGAGTTTCTTTGTTTCTTCTCTCTTCTGAGTAAGACATCCTGGATTTCCTCCTAAATTTTTTTGACTGAAACTTTTTTTTAGAATATTTCTTAGAGGTCTTACCTCTTGCGTTGTTTTTTGTGTTTTATGTTTATTGCTATTTTCACCAATTTTTACTAATTATTGCTTATCCACTTTTCCCTGAAATTCCTCTCCGATTTTTAGAACTTCTATGCTTGTTTTTCTGTTAGCTTTCTTGACTGATATTTCAGTAATTTGAATTGTTTTTTGCTTCTATCGTGTTTTTATTTACCGTTTTACGATCTTTTCTCACATTTTCTACAGGTTGGCCCAACGAAAACTTTCCACCGATGTTTTCTGCCTTATGAACATGTTTCTCTGATATTAGTGATATTTACAGCTTTTCCAGATGAACCCCAAAGCCGGGGTAACTTTTACCCTAAAAATCTTAAACAGAAAGGCGTGTCAAGTGATACATCAAGGGCATTCAATTGCCTTTTCAATGCCACCTAACTGTTTAGAATTGAACGGTCTGTTCTGGAGAAAAAAGGGTTTTTATGTTATCTCATGAATTTAACAACACTGATACAGAATGTAAATTTAGAAAATGTTATTGCATTATTCCTACCTGCACTGTGATGTTTTGTAGTTTAGTAATTGTCTTTTACTTTTGTACATACTATTATTTAAAAATGCTTTACAGTATTCAAGAAAGAGTTGACATTATTTCGCTCTATTTCTGAAATAATGATTGTGCTAAACGGTCCGCAAATTTGTTTAATGAACAATATCCTGATAGGAACGTATCCCATTCTTACGTGAGAAACCTGGTTGCCAAATTTTAAGAGACTGGAAGTGTAGGAAATAAAAAGTGGATTGTTCATCATCCAGCAATAAGAACATAGTTGTTTTGGGACACGTCGCGATGGAACCTGCTACCAGAACTAAAGAATTATCAAATGCATCAGGTGTTCGGCGTACAAACATCCAAAGTATATTAAACGCACATAAATTCCATTCTTATAAAATTAAATTAGTACAGGAATTAAACGAAGATGAATTTTGTGAGAGCATTAGTCAACGAATTGTTCACAATCCGGAATACCTTTATAACATTTGCTTCTCTGATGAGTGTTCTTTCTTCTTGGACGGTGACGTCAACCGCCATAATTGCCGTTATTGGTCGTCAACCAATCCAATGCTTTTTCATGAAGATCACACGCAACATCCACAAAAGCTAAACGTTTGGATAGGAATTTTCGAAGATCATATTGTCGGTCCATTCTTTTTACCTGGAAACTTGAACGGACAGGTCTATTTGAATTTGTTGGGAGACGCCATTAATCCAGGTTTACAGAAATAATCGAACACGATGACCGTCACCGTGAAAAAACAACATCATTTTTCAACAAGATGGGGCTCCTCCGCACTACGCCGCCCCTGTGAGGCAGCTTTTAAATGTAACATTCACTCAAAGATGGATTGGAAGAAGGGGACCTACAGAAAGGCCTGCACGTTCCCCGGATTTGTCCCCGTTGGACTTTTTTTTATGGGGTTATTTGAAGTCCAAATTTTATGCCACACAACTGGATTCACTTGAAGACTTGCGCCAACGTAGTGTAAATGAGAGTAATCTTATAACTTCACAAATGTTGCAAAATGTTCGAATGCACTTTGAACAATGTCTTTACTACTGTATGGAGGTCGGTGGTGGTCATTTTCAACAACTAATAAATTGAAATTAATTTAATGTCCAATCGATTTTTTTGTCTCCTGCTCCTGTTTTCTCGAAAACAAATCATTCAAATTTTTGAAAATGATCCAGCACTGAAGCGGTAATTGAACGTCCTTCAAAATGATGTATAACTTGACACCCCTTTCCATTTAAAATTTTTAGGGTGAAAGTCACCCCGGCTTCATGGGCTCCTCTAAGACAATAATTACATCGAAAAAATATGTCCTCCTTAGAATGAAAATTGACAGGTCCGAGCGTTTTTGTGTCTTCTGCTTCACAGGCCAGAAAACCCTGGTGGAAAGTTTTCGTTGGGCCACCCTGTATAAAATGTGAGAATGTCTTTCGAGGCTATTTTCGCTGATTATTTCTACACTAGAGAGTATGTTGTAACTTTTTAATTTACGAATTGTTTAAAAAAATAGAAAAGTCTTGAGCCAGCATTTTCTTATATCTCTTACAATATAGAAATAGAGACATTTTCAATGTTGATGTGAATTGAATCGTATTTTCCATGTGATATCACTGGGAATTTTAAGATTTTTTAAAGTTATTGGATACATTTTTGCAAATAAATTTTCTCGTAACTGTAAATTGTAAATGTAATCTTCTCGAAAATGTAAAAGTTTGTTATTAAAATATGAAAAATACACAAATTGTATTCATACATGTTGAAAATGAATAAAATGTATTGAAAATGCAGGTAATAAAAAAAATTGCTAGAAATAATCCCCAATAATTATTGAGAGAAATTTGATCACATTGATCAAGAGTCTTTTATTGTTTAAAACCCACCAATCTGGTCAAAATTTCGAAACTTGAGACACTTAAATTATATTCCCACTAAAACATTATTTATATCACAACCTACGCCTCCTGTTAACCATCCACATAAACATGTAACATAAAATAAAATACTCACTAATAGCCTGAACCGAGTAAAAATTCCTGCACAACATTTATTAAACCGGCCTCTCTAAGGTGCTACGCGGCACGTACTGAAGAACAGCAGCGCCTCAATAGCTTGTCTAACAGCTCTATTTTTAAAAAAAATACTGTCTAGATAAATAAACCGTCCAGCAGTTTCTCTCTTATAGCCCAAAGTGTCACGGTATAAATGGGTCAATTAGTATTTGTCCAACTCCAAATTGCATATTTAATTACGATCAAATGCGGTCCAAGAACCCTGTATCCGTTTCCAGAAAGCGTTTGCACGTGTTTAGGTTTCCTGTCGGATTTATGAGAAAAATGTGTGTGTGTGTATGCTTTGCTAAAGATTTAAAAATAAACAAGGGCCCTTGTTAATGCATACCTGATTTGTTTGTTACTACAGACTCATGTAGCTGTAACAGATTTTAAACACTGACTTTTTTGTAGCTTGGCTGCGACGGAGTGAACTCTTCAGTACGACAAGCTATGCAAGCTGACTATGTGTCGTGGAGCTACCATCAGATGGGCATTGTAGCCACGCTAAAACTCAGCGAGGTAGGTATTATGGGCTTCTAAACCGATGATTAATTAGTACGGTTGTAACTGAAAATTTGATAGTTAAATGGTTATTATCAACCTGCTAGTTTTCATGCCAATGACAGATTTTATTGTTACGTGTTCCTTTGGGACCACGTTGGGCGCCATTTGCGGTATCATTTTTCTATTTGTGGAATAAGTCCGTATTGTCCAACTTTTTTAAAAAACTTAAACAAATAATAATATATCTGAGAATTGGTCGAAAATGGGAGTTTGAAATGATACGTTAATAACGGAGTGGGGCACCACTTGAACCCTAAAAACTGATTTCTACATGAAACCCAGACAAAAACTTTTTTCTTTGGTATTTTATTTCGTTTTAGCGGTATTGAACAAAATTGACCTGGTTTTT